>JAABNY020000119.1:9854272-9869669 GCA_015164015.2 Brevimyrus niger | reverse complement strand
AAAAAAAAATGGCCCGGCCGCTGGGTCGCTCCCCTCCCCAAGGACACAAACCAAATCGTTTGTCGGCGCAGCCCCTTTTAATAATAAGTTTATGTGTCGGGGGGGGGGGGGGGGGGGTGGTCATCAGCGACAGAACAAAGAATTGCTGAAAAACAAATAACGCTTATATGAAGACCTGCGTGAGGGGATCCATCCATGCAAATCAATGCTAAGATCTTTGTACTCAACTTATGTTATTGACCCATCAGATGTAAGATGCTGAATCATGGCGAACACCATAAATAAAACTTTGCCGCATAAATAAGTGCAGTAACCTTATAACAAGAATTGGTCGCCTTCACTTTGTGTTTCTTCCACAGATTACAAAATAAAATACTCATTGCCGTAACCACGATGGATAGAAGGATATGAAAATCCGTGACATTTTTACGATTTGTGGTGCCCGAAGATTTGCAGTTATGTGAAGGGAAGGGCGGTGCCGTAGGTTTCCATCATTAGATAAAAATAGCGATAAAATCTTTATGAAATAAAGTTTCCTATAGGCAACATTTTGTTTAGAAAAAAATGAAATGTATTTAAAGTTGTCGCAATGGTTACAACGATTTCTGAAATTATTACCGTTGAGAATATTTGTTTGAATTAATACATGTACCAGACATAAAGCACATTAAAGAATATTGTAATATGTCCGTTGACTTTTAAAGAAAATAATGCGCTCCTCCTTACCCTTTTCTATGTCCGCAATGGCACATTTCAGATGTTCCTCTGAAACGGTTTCTCCAATAACAACAAGAAGGTAAAATTTGTTGTCGAGAAATCTGTGCGAGAAACTGGAAGATGGGGGAGAGTCCATGGCTTTACTGCTGCAGGAAGGCTCTATGTCTGCCGACTCCACTAGCGTCGCCATCATCAGCACCTACAAAACCAAGCGGCTGCCACCAGACGTACAGTAGGTTTGGGGAGGAGTGGATCTATTTATACTCCTAGACACAGTGTCATGACTAGGAACCGGGGAGGAGAGGACCCTCACCGGTGCTCTTTCTCTCAGCTGATGTCATCCGAAGCGAACACCCCCCGGAAGCAAAAGGCCGGACAGTGAGTAAGGTGCAAATGTTGTTCCCAATTACACCCAGTGACCACTTTATTAGGTACCCCAGTGTAGTACTGGTTAGGATCCTAGGATCAACACATCTGCACCTCATCAGAGCTATTGCATTGAGTTGTTATATTTTGCTTTTCGTGCCGTTCTACGTAAACCATAGACACTGTACTGTGTGAAATGACAGGAAGGTGTCTGTTTGAGATGCTGGAACGACCACATCTGGCACCAACAATTATCCCACGTTTAAAATCAGCAGGGGCGGAGCCAAATGGGTGGCAGAGCCCTTGCCATCCCCAGTGCCACCCAGCTGGAAATGGTAAACATTAAAATATACCAATGAGGACATCGGGCACAGATTTGAGCGGAAAACTGTATTTTCCGAGTACCCCTGGAGGCATCCCGACGCATCAGTACCTATGCACGCTGCTTACTGACATGTCATTGGCTAAAAGCTCTTGCAGTGGCACGCGTTCCTAAGTGATCCAAAACTCACCCGCGGTATTGATAACAGCAGGAGTTGAGCAGGTATTTATAGCATATTACACTGTATTACCTTCTTAATGAGAGGTGGTCACACACTTCCAGTACATAAAAAATAACAGCATGAAAGCGTTGCGCACTGTCTGCTCCATGTCTCGTTTAAATTAGCCACGAGCCCTGCTCGTGCTGATATAGATCGTCTTTTAGACCGCGTCTTTATCTAGTGCACATGTTGAATTATATAGTGTTGTTTTATTATTTTAGCAAAGCTAGCCCTTGCTTTAAGTCTGTGTGGTAAGTGTATATGTGGAGAATCAGTCACTAGTTTTCTACTGCATGTAAGCAGGCTATGCATGTCAATGAATCAACTTTACTATACTGTAATGTGAGGGTTTAATTAGCTGCCTAGATTCATTAATTTATTTAATTAGATTATAGGCTTGGTCTTTATGATTTTGTAAATGTTTGTTGTATTTTGTTTCCTTCATTTATTATATTTATATGGACCCCTCTGGGAAACCTTTGCTCACCCTTTGGCCATCCCTTAAACAAAAGTCTAGTTCCGCAACAGAACATTATAACGCATAGCCGCACAGTAACTGTCCTCATGCAGTACGCGTCCAGATTCAGCTTCATCATTTGGATGAGCAGGCAATTTGCCTTGACCTGGTGTACCCAATAAAGCGATGACTTTGTAAAAGTATCAAATAATATTCTTTTCTGATTACGTAGTAGCCTATTCATAAATAAACATATCGTGAAAGTAGTGTATTCACATTAAGTGAAATATAGTCCTCCATGCTAAAACTGTGTATATTAAAATAATGTAAATTGCACTAAATTGACTGAATCATTTCAGTTCAATGGCTGTTACTGTTAAAACTGAGAAGTTTACAAATTATTCATAATATTATTATTTTCACTATGTAATTTTTGACACTTCTGCGATAACAACAAATAGTATCACAGTACAGTATAAGGATTTTTTATCAATATTTTGAAAGTTTATAATTATAGACGGCTAAAGTGCCATCCTAAATATTTCGTTGGGTAACTATAAGTAGTTTTCTTTACATGAGCTATCAATACATTAATTAAGTAAATTAAGTTTAGAATGAGTTCTAATTTATCCACTGAAAATAGTAATTATTTAAGGAAAGTTGAATGAAGGTTAAATAAGTAAGGCATTAATAATTAAATGGCCCTCTGTTTCCAGTATGTCAGACAACTGTGTCTGAGCATCTAGCAAATCATTCTCTGGTTGGTAGGCCAACTTGATTTACTGTGAATATATTTATCACTCTGACTTTGCTGTGAGGCACCCCAGAGCTAATCTTTGAGGCATCCGTCTCTGGAAAAGACAACTATGACATGACTTCCATTTTTCCTGTGTGGATTATCTCCCTTCGTTTTTCTAGTGCACAGTCTTGAAATTGCTGCTTTTTAGCGATGTACATTTTGCATGTGAATTGAAACATTTGTACTAAGTTTCTTGTTACTTTTGCTTAAAATGTACAGACAAAGGATTCAGCGTTTGCATTGTAAATTGATTATTTTCTGTGGTGACCCATTAAGCGGTAATAACAGTATGTCTGATATCCACTCTGAGTGCCTGCTGATGCTGAACCCTGTCTCCTGCATCTGTCCCCGTTTTCGCATCCCTGCTCTATTAAATGCGGGTGAATATTAACACAAACGGCTCCATCTGTCTTAGCGGTTTCCCCTTTTTAATATTACATCACTTGCCTCTGGGGGTGCTGTTTCTGCCAGTTCTTTGATCATTACCCACTGTTGTAATCAACCAGCACAGTGCATCCCTCTACATATGGGATTATGCATACTCTGAATTATACTGCCTTGGCTTAACTAGTGCAGTGATGGCTGCAGTGCCATCAGTTCCTTCAGAGCTGCATTGATAATTATTCCTTGAAAGAGGCAGAGGAAATTCATAATCTCTGTGCTGATATAATAAAGCATTAAAAATGCATAATGCTCCAGAGATCTTTCACTGCGTATATAATAATAATAATAATAATAATAATAATAATAATAATAATAATAATAATGTTACAATATTAGGACAGCTACCATTTGAACTAGATTAGGGTACTGTAAAGTGGATTAATATACCACAAGGGAACAATGTCTTTAAAGGTAAATATTATCCAGTGTGATTTGTGTGATAAGCACAAGAGAAACATTTGTCATGGGCATTTTATGAACTTATGACTGATACAATGTAGCCATTAAAAAGTAAGTCATGACATGAGCATTACTAGATTAGTTAAATTCTGGATTGGAGGACCAGGTGATGGAATAAGCTAAGAGTAACCATGTGGGTGAGAAAGAAATGTGGGGGTCCATGACAAACACAAGCACACAGTCTGGTTGTATATATGGTGTTAACAGAGCAGATGAGCCAGCCAATAAACACAAAGTGAGGGTGAAAAGAGGAATAATGCAACATGAAGTAAGCCACCAGTAATAGAGTATGGGAGTACAAGAAACAAAGCATTGTGGGTAAGCAAGGTTATACAACTGCGCTTTCATGCCAAACAGTGATCACAAGGCTGGGATTTATTGTATACTTCTTGAAGGACAAGACATGGGTGAGTAGATGGCTTGTTTTGAGTTAGGAATTGTACTGACAGACTGCCCTCGCTTTGGGCTAAGGAAGCTCACACTTTCTGACAATACTAAAAATCCCTCAAAAGGGACTGCAGATATAGAAAATTATGAAGAATTTTTTAATTTAAAGTATTCACATGACAAAACAACAATGACAAACATAATTGAACCATTATTAAATTATTAAACTAATGAAGAAATAAATAATTTGGGAAAAAATGCCATGGAGAGTTGCGATGATTTTATTTTTCCATTGTATTCAGAATTTTTTCCAATCATGATTTAAATTGAATTGTTCTGGAACACCCCACTTCTAAACAAGATTACACATCATTATGACTTGCAGCATCCCCACTGCCAATTTCCCCTTGAGAACCCCTCAGTGTGGACCAATTATGATTTCTGATATGAATCAGATTAGCGCATTAGCGCTGTGATCTGAATGGTTTGCTCAAGGCCCCATGCTCATGGTATCACGCAGTCATGATTTCTTCCTTTTTCTGAAAATGAAATATTGGTGAACCAGGCTCCCTGCCTGAGACGTGCCTCTGGCTGCCTAGTGCACTTCATCCTCCTGGCAAGGATTTGAGTAAATGACAGACCTGCACCAAACAAAAGGGCAAATGATGGCTTTGTCATTAAGCCCCTGCTGGTATCGGTCCACTCTGCTAAAACAAAAAAAAAACACTCAGCTGTATTTGTTTTCCTTCATAGTGATTTGTATAGCTTGAGAGATACAGTATTAAAGAGAATAATGCTTCATTCTTATTGCACCACAGGTGCTAGATGAGTTGGGGCATCGCTGAATGCATCTCGGTTCAGGGTAAAAGGATCTGCAGTATTGGAGTTAGAAGTCATATCATTGCCAAAAATATACTCGTATTGAGCAGTTACGTTCAATTTTCTCTACCTAAAATGAAGTATTTATAAATGTTCTGTGAAAAAAATACAGCCTTATGTAACACAGCATAGTATAGGTTACATATATAAAGCACCTAGTGTAATGTGTATGGAGAATAATTTAAAATATTTCATTTTAGTTTCTTCCATGAAAGTACTGTATTTGTAACATACTCCCTTGTGAGTAAGTATACTATATTCTTAATTTTGTATATTTGTTTCTAATTAAATGAGCTGATACATTTCACATATAAGGATAAGTATTTACCATACAAATAATTTCAGTTGATTATAAGAAACTACTATGAACAGTTGATTTCAGAAGCTATGAAAGTGACCTTTGACCTAGGAAGTTCTGATAGAGAAGCATGAGGCCCATATAACTGCAGGTCAGCCTGTTGGGCAAGTTAAAGGATCCATCTGATGCAATGATATTTTCCTGCTGTGCCATATTTTCAGAGATATCCCTATTTTGTTTGGTAATACTGTAGATGTGGAGTGGAGTGGTGACTCTGAGGATAGAGATCTGTGGCAGCAATCGGAAGGTTGCTGGTTTGGATCCCGTGAATGCCCACAGTAAATGTACTCCATTGGGTCCTCTAACTTACAGGGAAGTTTTGGGGGTTGGTGGCAGGATTGCCAGGATAATGTCAAAACTGAATATGCTTTTAGATTAAAAAGAAATGCAAAGACTGTCCGTGACAGTATACAGTAATTTACTGTATGTCGGTAAATGTGCAAAAATAGTGAATTCTGAAACCATTTTCAATGCCTTTAATTCATGAATTTATTGTTTCTCTGTATGACTCTCCCTAGACCCAATCTCACTTTATACTTTTTTTATCCTTTATACTTCTTTATCTCTCAGGATTGAAGACCTTATTTACTTATTCATTCATTAATCTTAGGAAACCAGCAGGAGTCAGAGTTTGCTATAATGCTCTGGTGATGTTAATATCATTATTCTGATGATGAGTTGGTTTATGTTTTTTTTTTATAGAATTGGATAAATTGTGAGTATTAACTTCTATGAAGCGTCTTATGCTTTAGACCGGGGGGTTACAATATTTTTTACATTGAGAGCTACTTCTCCAAAGGATGTTGATAATATTAATCCAGTTTCTACTGCTTTGCTCAATGAGGGCCTCTAGTAACTCGTGCTTGACACATCGATGACCATTGCTTTAGACACACTGCATTAAACATACATTTTTATAGCAACATGCATATAGTCATTAACTTCCCTACTGTATGTTGTCATCCTTTAGTAACATTTTTGTTGGCACTGGTTAGCACTGGTTCCCATCCCCAGCTCTGTATATATATATTCTCTGCATTAGTGGGTTTTCTTCAGCTTGCCCATTTTTCATCCATAGTACAAAAACGTGAGGTTGAGTGATTACGCATCCCTAAATTGTCCGTAGTGTGTGAGAGTTTGCCTTGTGATGGACTGACAGCTGTTCCAGGGCCCCCCAGCCCTGTGCTTCCTGGGGAGGTTCAAGGTCTGCCACAGCCCTGCACTGGATGGACAGTTATGAAAAATGAATGGATGATATTTTTTAAGCGTTATTTCCTATGATCTACGTGTTCATAATTAACTATGTACACCATAAACACAAAATAAAATCCAAATGATTTTTCATGCACGTGGTCAGCGTGGTTGCCTAACTGTAAAAGCAGGATTCCTGTTCATGAAGAAACACAAGGTCCTCTGAAACATTCATAGTGAAAGTGGTTCGTCCTATTTTAGATGATGCTTTAAATCATTCAGGAAATAACGTCTTAAGCAGCAATACGTGTCCCAAATGTTTTCCAGGCTCACTGGGGATCTTACTTCAGACCGAATATCAATCATTTATGAAGAAAGTACTACACAATTAAAATTTCAGTAGGTCTGACTATTTTTTATTTAAATATATCATGATTATATTCTGATTTTATTATGGTATCTGAAGTAAAAACTGAACTATATAAAATAAAAACATATCCAGAATTATGCATTATTATTTTTTAAATATGATTGATTGCTCTTTGTATTTTGAGTTAAGCATAGCTGTATGGATAAAGCAGACAACATTGACTGCTACAGTTTTCTCTGTGCCTCTCTGAAACACATTAAAATGTATCAGTCTATATGAATTGTTCAGTTTTATGCGTCACACAAAGATCAGACATCAGCACCTAGCAGCTACTACACAGGAATTATTAATACCAGCTGCTTAGCCAAGACAAAGCACTGTACTATTTTTGTTATTCATAGGACTGGATGGCCATAGACACTATGCTACCTGATGGCCATATTCCTGCTAGCATCATAGCAAAAATCATGAGGAGCAATAGATATGACAGTAAAGGTTCTTCAGGGGACCAGTAGCTGAATTCCTTTGTCAGGCACTAATCATGGATGCCTGTAGGTTGTGACACATGGACAGTAATTCCAGCCTTTTGGAGAATCTGGGGCAATGGGACTTGAGAGATGCCAACTCAGTGCTTGGCAGAGTGTGCATGCTCTCCACAGCAATGCAGCACATGTTATAAACACCCAGTGTGTTTTTGATTGACTTGGAAAAAACGCTTGATTAAATTTTAATATGGGGGTGTTTTTTCAGTATCAATTTCATAAAGAAGGATACACACTCCTCCCTTTAAAAAATATGGAAAAGTAAGTTGGGTGCAGCAACTTGTAGTAACAAATGCTCTGATTGTTTTTCTATATTTAGTAAGAATTTCCGCGTCTCTCTAGCATTTGAACCCACAACCTTTGCATTGCTTGCACATTGTTGTATTCATCAAAAGCCCTTACATATTCAGCTCAAAAACATGCCATGCTCTTATGAGTGTATAGTGAGCTATGGCAAATACAAGGAAGAATGAACAGAAACGATTGCGGTCCATAAGCTCTGCATGTTTATCCTCTTTTATGTTAAAAGGGGACAACTGGTGCATGCGTTGCAGTATGGAGACCATCTGCCCATCTTCCCTTGCGAAATTGAATCAGCTTGATAAAACATCAAGCTGAGTGTGGTGACTGAGATCGTGGTACTGTCTATCTTGGCGGCCTCCCAGAAGTAACTGCTACATCATCATTCTTCCAATCCCAGGCCAGGTGGCTGCAAGAGTACAAGTTCTTCTTGGATTTTGTGTTATTGGATTCAGTCTAAATGATTTCATTTTAATGTGAAAGCCTTTCAGTATTTGCTTACCTCAGTATCTTCCAACCAAATAGAAAACTGGAAGATAAAACAAAAGAATACAATGCTGAAAATCATCATTCTTTTAATAAGATTATATAATGCAGGAAAATCATTTAGCACCTAGCTTATCCACAAACCTGACTGTAAATGATCAGTGCTATGGTATGAATTTAACACATTGCATTCTGCAGACAGTTTTATTGTTGGATTTTGGTACATAGTTGTAGGAGTTTTCATAAACCTAATCCTCACATTAATAACTCCCAGCTACCTCTCGTTAGCTCCCTCATTAGTTCCATATATATAGTAATTGCTTCCCAGTCCTGTGTTCCTGAGTCCTGTCATTGATGTTGGATGCTCCTGCCGTCTGTGACCTTCAATAAACCCCTTTGGTTTTGCCCCAATGCCTGCCCTTTCGAGTCGTGACAGGTCTGAACTTCTAAACACAGCAATGTGAACATTCACCTGGTAGATAGTGACATGAGTACAGAAGTTCAGTTATTCAACGGAGTTTAGCATTCCGATGGCCTGGGGGAAGAAGCTCTCGTTAAACCTGGCTGCTCTGCAGTGCATACTGCGGTAACGTTTACCAGAGGGCAGAAGTTCATACGGCTCGTGTGCTGGGTGCAAGGGATCTTTTATGATCTTAATGGCTCTGTTTTGGCAACGTGAGTGGTTTAGTTCTTGGACAGAAAGGGGAAAGGTCCGGATGCTTCTCTCCGCAACCCTCAGCACTCTCTGAAGTGTCTTCTGTTCAGCGGCAGTGCAGCGACCGTACCAGACTGAGATGCTGCTGGTCAGTATACTTTCTATAGTGCCTCTGTAGAAAGGTGCGAGGCCAGGAGATGTAGCCTGAAAGTCAAAATATGCAGGAATATAAATGGTTGGCCCTTAACCCTAGTTTTGCTTCAGTGCCTCATTTGCATCCCCGTATCGTTTAACTCACTTGCATGACATAGCATTTGTTTATCTGCAGTGTAGAATTTCCCAGTATATTGAGTTTCCACAGTCTGACCATGGAGTCTTAAAGTTCTGAACAGGTACACAGGCCATTGACCATGACGACATGCGGGTTACAGCACCATGGATTTCTGGGAGTACAGCCATGATATTGCACGCACTGAAACCTACCAAGCATTGATGTAAATAGTCCTGCCTCAATCAGCCTTTACTAAAAAAAAAGAAAATAATGACAGAGTTAAGTTTGATTTGCTGCAGTCTTGGCTGGCATGTGGTCCGCTGGAAGCCTCTGGAAGTGCTGATTTGTGTCAGCTCTGACAAAGCCGTGACAAAGTATATTTGTAAAGGAGCTTTCACTCTGTGCTGAGCTTTCGCTTTTGTTTCACTGAATGGAAACATATGGCATCGATATGTCTTTCTCGGGACATTATGTCAGCCGTCACGCCAATACCTGCAACACTATTTAAAAATATTTTCATATACATATAATGCTGCCCTGTGATAGGCTGGCCCCCTGTCCAGGGTTGTTCCCTGCCTTGTGCCTGTTGCTTCCGGGATAGGCTCCGGACCCCCGCGACCCAGTAGGATAAGCAGTTTGGAAAATGGATAGATGGATACATATAATGCAAACTAGTGAGTTAGGATACATATACTGTAAGTCTAATTTCCTCTTGCAGAATCTATGTTTGTAGTGTGACCTAGATACTGGCTGTGCAAAAGAAAGGTGAGTGTATAGGGAATAGGTGTTTTCCAGACACTAGAAACACCAGCATATTTACAAAGGGGCTTGATTCCCAATAGGAACTGCTTTCAGATGTGGGTAAAAGCTGTTGGAATGTAATGGAATTTCCCTGAAGGTCCCATGCTGTATTTGTAGGGGCGGGCCTATCGACGGAAGGGTGAGGGTGCTGCCATGCATTACTTGGTACACGTCCAGCAAATGTCCCTGCAGAATTATCAGCCTCCTGTAACTGCACCTCCCTTCTGGTCTGTTTACCCTGTCTCTGAGATATGCAGCTGGCAGGCTGTTTCTAATGAGCGTTGCGGCAGGTGCATTGCGATTGTGGTGCAAACATGACGGTCCGGAGATCTCCGTATGCATACATGAATTAAGGAAGTCCTCGGTGAACGTGACTGAGGCACTGAGAGGCCGTGGTTGCCACAGGGTAGGATGCCAGGCGCTGCAGCACGCCTGCCTGTCTCAGCAGTGCAAGCGCTGTTCTTTCTGCTGTGGTTGTGGCACCTTTACTCAGAACTTGCTTTCTTCATATTCCACATCAAATAGTAAACACCTACAGCATTAAAGTACAGAAGTTGTCTGAAAATGGAAATCTAAAACTGAATTTCTTACAGTGCATCTACCATTGTAGAAATGTGCTTTTAGGGAGCACGTGATTCTTCGTATAATCTCAAAATGCCTACAGATGTCTGAGAGAGGTAAGCATAATGGCATTAAATTACAATGAGGAGAAGCATTGAGTCTAAATCCGATTACAAAGTAGGGAAAGAATATTAAAGATAAATGTTTCTGTCATTCCCAAAATATGATTAAATGGAAATTAAGAGGAACTACTGAAGTCAAGGCAAGATCTGGACGATCAAGAAAAATCCTTGAAAGAACTGGATGGGACCAATCAGGAAGGCAAAGCAAAGCCTCCTCACTGCAAAGGACCAGCTGGAAGATCTCGTCGACACTTCAGTAGTGGTGTGCTGGTGCAGCATAGCCCACAGCAAGCTGGTCTGAATGGAAAGGTCATCAGAAGGAAACCTCACCTGCTATCTTGTCAAGAAAGGCAATCTGAAGTATGCATTGCAATATTTAAATAAATCAGAGGCTCTTTTGGAAAGTGCTGCGAAGTTATAATGGAACTCTTTGCCTGCAGTTACAGTTTGTGTTGCCAGCTGTTAAGCATAGAGGTGGATGTATTATGCTGTGAGGTTGGGTGGCAGCCAGTTGTAGACAATGAGCCAATGACCTGTGGGTAGCTCTGTTGCTACACAACTCAGTGGTTGGGGATTTGAGTCCCACCACTGCTCTGTGTGCGTTGGTTTCCCTGGTTGGACACCCTGATTTTCCTGAGTTTGACGACTCCCTGGGTCAAAATGGGAGGGGCTTTTCTTTCACTTCTTTAACCAATCACGGTCTTCATTGTGTGATATTACCACATCACTTGTTTATTTTCTTTTTCTCATTTTCAAAACCTAACACTTTCAAAACCATTGAGCTGTGGGTGGTGTGTTGGTTGGCTAACTCTCTGTGCCTATGATCTCAAGGTCAACATTCTTCTTATTGTTGTTTTTATTACCATTTATCATGATGAAATAATTGCCCCATACAGCTTTTGGTACCATGTTCTGTATCTGTGACATGTGCCTTAGCAAAAGGCATGCACAATAAAATGGGTACTTTACAAATCTGTGCACCTTGCTGCTTAACAGAAAGAAATGGTTTTAATTACTGTGGTGACATGATACAATGAAAAAATGGACCAATTTGGTGATGTCATCCAAAACAGACTGTGATTGGTTGAAGAAGCCTCTCTTTAACAGATCCAGGGACACATAGAACTGAAGTGGCATCCCAGCCAGTGAGTTTTCAGTTTGGTGCCCAGTGCTGTCTGGCAGGCTCTAGTCTCCCCTGCGACCCTGACTGGGAAAAACAATAAAAATTAAGGTGGACAGATAATAACTTGTGCATTTAAATACAAATATACATAATCAATCCATAAATTCATTTTATTATACTGTCATAACCTGGCAGAATTTTCCCTGAAGAATGTAGAACATAATATACTATTTTTTACAGCTGGGTTAACAACTCCATAAAATGTCATAAACTAACATGGATATATGACAGGCAGCACGTCAGCTAACAGAAATTAACTGCATAGTTTCATAATGCTTTGCTTAATGATACTATCACAGTTTGGAAAAGCATATAGTTAAAAATATTTTGATAGTAATAAGGTCATCAATAAAATGTCTGTGTTGTCATTGTACAGCAAGACTGCAGAGAGAACACAGGAATTCCCATTCCTCTGGCACCCCAGAGCAGTTGGTGGGGAGGGGGTTAAAGGCCTTCTCCACGGGCCCAACACTTCACTAACCACAGGTTTTGAACCAGTAACCTTCTGATCACAGGTACAGCATCTTATACACTTTGCATTTACCTCCATGCCTTACATTTTTAGGAGAAGTTAGGAAGTTATATCAGCTAACTGAAGACTGTACTGCCCTAAGTGATGTTTCTGGCGAGAACTGGCATGCTGTTTGCTAACAGGATGTCAGATCCCCTTTCTATACAGTACATGAATACTGTTGTATTGGCAAATGAAGGAGGGTAACACAGCAATTTCTATGATTCATCCAGACAACCTTTCCCCAAAGCTGTCTGCCCACCTACGGCTAAACCGGGAATCATTTATTTGTGTTGTAATTGGTCTTTTGGAAAAACAGCCATTGTTGTTGATGATGCTTGATTGTATTACTGTTGTTCTTTTAATAATTAATTTAATTACTAATTACTATTTAAATCAGCTTTGTTGGTTTTATTTAGATTGGCTGAATTTCATAAGGTATTTGAAATAAAATAAAAATAAAATTAATTGAGAGCAATACAGAAATATATCAGTGCATTTAAATATTTTCCTATTTTCTTCACTTGTTTTGAACATAATCAAATTTAATTTCAGAGCAATTATTTACTTTATAGCTTTAATATGCACAACTATTTCCCCTGAGATCAGTAAAATGCATCTTATCTTAATAATAAATACTCAATACTCAAACATACCCAGTCTGGTGTGTTGTTTAGAGCCTTTTCTCCCAACAGAGCTTGTTAATGCTTACCACTTTGACCATCAACAATTAATAACTATTAAGAGCAGCTAAATGGCATGACATCAATCTTAATTTATGTGAATCAGTCAGTTTATGTGGGCAGCATTTTAGGTTTATCACATTTTGTATAACCATGTTGCAAAGTAATTGTTTTCTTTTGTTTTTACTGTGTTCTGCAAGTCATAAGAAAATCAATATCTTGTTCAAGGAGAATGGCCTCTCCTCTGTGCATAATGGCTTTTCTGGCTCCTCACCAACAATATATGACATTTTATTTTAAACTGTTATTTTTTTTCTTTCTGTCCAGAACGTCTGCTGCTTTTTGTGTAACCTAACAAACAGCTGCTTCCCAATCACACAGGGCTTCACTGGACCCAGACTGTCAGGGTTTGAGACAAGTAAGAAGAACGTCTCAATCTTTGCCAACATTCACTATGTAAAAGTGTTGCAAATTCCATGTACTAAGTAGTGAAATACAGATTATGAACATAGCTAAACATTATGGGGTTACATAAAATAAACTGCAATACTGAATTCCTTTAAGTTTATAACTACTTTATTCCTATTTATATGTGCAATATCAAATGATGTATCATTTGTGTATTATAATAATAATAACAATAATAATCAATACTTTATTGATTCCCGTGGGGAAATTCTCTTTACGCCTCCCTCAACTTGCTCTTTTTTGTAGAGTAAGTTGCCCATGAAGGGCAGCCACACGTAGTGGGGCCCAGGGAGCTGGGGGTGAAGGGCCTTGCTCAAGGACCCACAGACATGCTGAGGCTGGGTTTGAACCAGCAACCTTGTGATTATGAAGGTCTTTAATATAATATAAATGCAAACACTTCAAAGCCCATCTGAAGGATGTAAGGCACATGTTCTCCTTCTCATATGATCCAGGCAACTGATAGTAGCTGATGGTAAATTCCAGTGATACAATGACTCCAAGGAGATATTCATATATTCCGACCAATATTTGATATAAACATCAAAGCTGATAATAATTACCAGAGGGAGAATAACAAAGTAACATGGCATCCATCCATTTTCTATCCACATAGGGTTGTAATTCACCCTGGATGGGATGCCAGCCCATCCCAGGTCACTCACATCCACATAATCAAACATACACACACTACTGGCAATTTGCAGATGCCAATTAGTTTAACTGGATGCCTTTGAACTGCAGTATGCACAGATCATATGGAGAGAGCATGCTACCTGCAAGCACATAGAGAATATGCCGGGATTAGCCTCGCAGCTCATAATAGCCTCCCATTTTAAGCTCTTTTATTATATCTAGTATACTTCTCTTTATATTTCACTATTTATATATATTTACACTGTCATGTCATGTTTTCACATTATAACTAATAACAAATAATTCCTATTATGCACAGAGGAGTCAGCTGGTGTGTCAGTTGCATCACTAGGCCTTCAGTTTGGGGATTATGTCTCTTTTATTATTGATTAGTCATTAGGCAATTACTGCAAATGGCAGTTTTGAAATTATGGTGTTACTGCCCTCTTGTGACACAAATATATACATACAGCAAAACCTCGGATTGCGAGCATAATTCGTTCCGGAAACGTGCTCGTAATCCAAAACACTCGTATATCAAAGCAAAGTTTCCAGTTAGAAATAATGGAAACTCAGATGATTCGTTCTATAACGCAAAAATATTCATATAAAATGATTCATACAAAATATAAAGTTAAAATACATAAAACAAATTATTATTTTGTAGGACGACATTCACTGTAACTAACGGAATTGCTGCTATCTGTTGGCTCACTGGAATATTTTTCTTTTTGTGTGACTTTAACAAGGAACCTATCCAATGACAGCCGCTTTTGCCTCTTTTTCCATTTCGCGGAAATATGGACATTGCATTGTCGTTAAATAGATTCATAGCTCGCATTGCTACCCCTTTATTCGGGTGGTGCTTCCTACTATATTTTGACTATAGGAATGTGGGACGCCGACTGAGACCGAGAATGGGAGACTATTACCCATAATCCCGCAGCAAGAGAGAGAGAGAAGATCCATGCATCGGCAGTTGTGATCACGTGCCGCTAGGTAGACAAAGCGTATACGTATTAGTCGTAAGACCTCACTCATGTATCAAGTTTAAATTTATTTTAAAATTTTGCTCCTCTTACAAAACAATCGCTGACCAAGTTACTCGCAATCCGAGGTTTGACTGCATGTATTTGTGACACCTACAAATGTAGAGTCACAATTTGTTATGTATTATGTGTTTCTTTTGGGGTAAATTGGTTATTTCAA
>JAABNY020000119.1:9837266-9854172 GCA_015164015.2 Brevimyrus niger | reverse complement strand
ACTTGTGTCTGTTCTTTCCTGTATGAAACAGGACACATATTCTGTTAACAGGCGACTCATGTTTGAGGTCTGTAACATATTACAAAAGATTTAAATTAGTCATCCATCCTGTAACTGCTTATCTGAGACACAGTTGAAAGGTAGGCCTATCATTATTATTAGTATTAGTAACAGTATATTGTTGGTTAGAGTTTGCAGGCACTTGACCATTACGTTAAAAGCACTTGTTATACAGTCTTGGCAATAATTTTTGGGAACTGATATATTCAAAATTAAATCTATATAAAGATAAAGGTAACTCTACCCTTAACACTGAGCGACACTGCTAATTATCCTTTTCGTCCAAGAAAGGCAGCTTTGTTCTGCTTCAAAGCAAACCGTTTTGTGAATCATTTCCTGTCAGCGGTTACGTACAGTATAAACATTCTCTGAAATCTTTTTCGTTTCTTACGCAATCGTACTCCACCGTTTTCCACTCACCTATCACTATTGCTTGCGTGCACTGTATTTTCGGATATCATTGCTTTCTGCATGACAAGGGGTGACATCAATCACTGTTACTGAAGGTGCCTTCGGGCAGTTGAAAGAACAAGGTGTCCTTTCAGTGCTTGGCAGAGGGTGTGTACCCTATCATTTCTACAAAGTGTCAAAGGAAAACTTTAAGGAATATCTTGGATTAATATGTGAAGGTTGAAGTAATTTTAAAAAGCCTAATGAATTAAAAATTCAAGTTATGATTCAAGTTTTGTTTGTTGCAAATAAAATAAAAATGCAATTACATAAATTAATCAAGCAAAGAATAAAAATACATTCGAATTTAAGTTAGGCAAGTTCGTCTTTTGCGGAGTGTGCTATATGAAGAATATCCAGCATGTGGTGCTGTTGTCTTCCATAGTAATCTAGGTTACAAATGCAGTTGCATTAGTAAATAAGTTCTCTTTAATGAGAATCGTACTCACCCAATGGTGCTTCGCTTTTTTAAATGGTTAATTGCTGCCTTGCTAGATACTATAGATAAAAAAATAAATTTATTTCATAAACATAAACATATTTCTTAAAGTTTCTTTATGAAAAGTTCAGACATAATTTATCCTTCCTCAATGAAACAATTTGAAAATTTGTATTACATTTCTGTTTTTTTTTTATGAATAGAAGCTCTTGGCACTCAGTGGCACGTATTTGCCAATTAGGCTGTTGCACATTCTATCCAGTAATAAGGAAGGTATTGCAAAGGTGCAGTTTTGATCTGTATTCAGATACTTGAGCAAACATTTGATGCTCAAGTGATTCACTATGGTTACTACTCTCATTTTATAAGGTGATTCTGATCTGTACCGAACGAATTCTGTCCACTGAAAAGCCTTATTAGGACTTTCTTTGTTATTGTGTAACTACTGCTCCAGTGCTGCTTACACTTGTACCTGGGCATTCAGTGAAAGCTCAGCCTAGCCGCACTTCCGCCTACGCGACTGCTTCGCAGCCGTATGTTTGTAATGTGCTGTTCACTCAACCATTAATTTTTTTTTTTTTAGAAATCATTACGTGGTCTTGGTCACAAATATCCTAAAAATCACGATGGGAAGTGAAACAGAATTGCGACAATAATGTCTGACGAGATCACGGTTTCCTCGTAAAAGCGTGACACAACTCCTTTGGCTAGCCTTTATCTTGCCAAGGCACTCTTCTACCGCCTCAGTGACCGGTACTTTTGGTACTTCAAGAAATTACCAAAATTACAGTAATTTAAGCTGTTGGTTTTCTAATGCTGTAAAACTGGTACCGACGCCGAATGTGATACTACAACGCAAGCCGGCGTATCTTGTACTGAATGACTGGGCGACGTATGATATTAATATCAACATTGCATGTTGTACACATGCAATTGTTACATAGCTACAGTAATAAAATACATTAAGTTGTTTTCTTACCTTTAGTTCTGTATGGACATTATAGCGCAGAGAGTCAAAGCATAATTCGGCAAAACATTTTTACTCTGTGAAAGGAAAAAAAACTTAGCAAGTTTTGCAATTTTAATTATTATTGCATTTCAGTGTATTCTAGTAAATGTTCAGTTAAAATCAGTTTACCTCCGCTGCTTTTGCATGAGTGCTGTATGCATTCTCTGAGACGATCATAATCATTTTCATCCTAATTGCTGTTTAAATCACTCCTAGATGGGTTTGTGAGAAACCCTGTATAAATATTTATTAAAAATATTTATTAAAATAAAATCATACTGTGATATTTCTATACAAGGGTGTTGTTAGGGTGACTTTAGCCAAAGTATAACCAAAAGTGCATGGTGTGGAGGGAAACAGCCATAGTGTTGAATGTAGTCTGTGAAATGCTGTCCTACTCTTCTGATATGGTTGTGCCAAGTTGTCTGATATTGACAGAAGCTTGACTGTGCAGTTAAATGTGTCAAGCTAAAGCATCTGAAAGATACTCAGTGTGTGGCATATCGAGTGAATGTGTAAACCGCAGAAGAACTGGGACAATTTGAGCTGCCAACATGAGATGACAGCTACATGGGAGCGTGCATCACTGTGTCGGAAGGTGACACCATGGGGCTGATTAAAAGGCATGACAATGGGCCTCATCTCGGTATCTCTGTGCGATAAAGTTGCCATTGATAAAATGCAAAGATATGTCTGCCCATGTGAAAACCACACCACCACCAATCACAGCACCAACCTGCATGACTTCATACATGATGAATGCCAGCTGCCAGGTTGACATCAAGATTCATTTGTAAAGACGACTGTTCTGCAACCCAACATTAGCTACTTCACTTACACTGGTTATGACAGTGAATTGTGTTAAGATCCATACTCTGATAAGGACGTGGCGAATGCAAATGACCGTCTCTAAGACAATTTCTGTCCGTTTCTGCAGAACTCCTTCGATTGCGCAAAGCAGCTGTTTCATCAGCTGTCTGGGTGACTCGTCTCAGATCATCCCCAAGGCAAAGCGTGTCCGTGCTGGTGCAGAAAAACGTGATCTGCGGTTATGAAACTCACTGGATGTGCTGCCGAGAGCTTTAAAATGGTGTCAGAGGAAGCTTATTGTGAGAAATGGACGTTTGTGAGTCTAGCGACAGCTGAAATGGACATTCCTGCACGGAGCTGAGTCTGCAGATGGCACAGTATGGCAAAGCTTGAGACGTCTGGGCCATTGCTGTATATTTTAGATTCCCTTTTATTTTCCCTTTTATTGTTTGTGTAATAAGGAACACTAATGTCATTATCATGCTGCCTAATCAATACATTAAAGGAGATTATATTATGATTATTTGGCCAAATTTGAAATACACATGCACTCTTTGTATGCCTGTAAAAATACAGTTTTTTGTTTTCAAACTACTGCCATTATGATCATTATGATGAAATAATGAAGATGATTAAGCTTGAACATGTGTTGTATCTAAAGCAGGCCTGTAGTATTTGGAGGGATGTGATGTGTTCGGATGGTGGCACAGGAGGTAGTGCTATTGTTTGGCAACTGGATGGTTGCAGGTTTGAGCCCTGGTTTCTCCCGACCCCATCAAAGTGTCATTGAGCAAGACACTGAAGCCCCAATTGCTCCTGGGGTACAGGTTGCAGGGCAGCCTCTGCCACCAGTGGATGGGTGAATGTGAGGCAAAAATTGTAAAGAACTTGTAGGAGTAGGAAAGCTTTATGTAAATGCAGTCTATTTACCATTCAGATGCAGTACAGTACATGACATAAATATATTGACCAGTCAGAGTTTTCAGGCAAGTCACAAGCAAAGGTTTAAGTTATTTGCATTTTGCATTATTACCCAGTGTGTTTGTGGCCAGATTGAATCCACTTGCAATTCTAATGTGAAAAATAATAGGGATCTTGCAGCTTTGCTGCTTGGACCCCTAATAAAAATGAGGATTATAGCTAAAAATCAGTTTCCCAAAAGTCATTAATTGTCCACAATGATTTATTAAATTACAATATTTAGAATGAAAAGACAACTAAAACATAATTGAAAACACTCCTACTTCATTTACATCATGATTCAGTGTATGGCATTATTGTCTTTAATCTGATCTTCATAAACAGAAGATGAATGAATGGATAATTATTACATAAAAACATGAAATGTGCTATTGAGTAAAAATATTGTTATAACAGGAGGCCAACGGCAAGCTGATGAAATGTATTTCATTTACTCATAACCCATTATTTTAAATGAGTCATATATGTTTTCCAGTGGTGCTCGGAATATGTTTTTCCCACTGTCTGCCACACAATTTATTATGTTTATGTTACGAGAAGATTCGTAGAAGACCACTTTGCGGAATGGTTCTGCTGCTGCCTACAAATACCCACACGAGCCATACACCTGCTCACGATCATTTATAATTTATAAAAAACTGGCAGCAGTTCTGTGTGTTTCTTCACACGATTGTGTTGTTTCTCTGGACTGCAGTTGCTATGCATGTTGCCGCTTTCATTGTGTTTTGGGAAGTGACAGAAGTGGATTGGAGTTTTGTGGGTTGGGTGAATTATTAAAGAGTGGAGTTCTTCGGTGACACCATGTTTGTCTCTTCCTTGCTACTGCGCAGTCTCCAGGAACAAAACGTTTAACTCCTGTGTGTATCAGGTAATTCCCTTGTGAGACCAGGAATCTTCCCCATCATATCCGATGATTTCCTTCGATTTACCATCTAAAATGATAAGAATGTCATACTTCACAGAATAAAAATTTACTATATAATTTAAAAAATGCTGTTTACACATTACCTGTTTATATCTGTATACGTAGCTGAATACTTGATTTTAATTGTACTTCTACTTGCTTACATTGTTATAGTTGGGTTAGTTGTGTGCAGATATATCAATTTCATAGTACTTTTACAAAATTCATGATATGTCTTCAAACATTGTATTATCCATTGTGGTACAGCATAGGGTTAAGCCAGAAGGCATTAAGGTTCATTCTGATATCTCAGGGGCTGAGAAACTGACAGGAATAAAATGCTTCTGATATTTCCACACTATTTTCCCTTATCAGCTTCCTTCTAGGAACTGGTGAGAAGGCCAATCGGAAAATCTGAAAAATTAGGGCCAAGGAAGTTAATAGTTTTCAGGTCTTGGGAAATCTTGTATTGCTAAGCAAAACGGACTATGAATGAGAGAATATCATGTTTACTTTATATTGTATATAGTATAACTGTGGAATTAAGAGGAATCTAATGCAGCTTGGCTTTGTGGGAGCTGTCACCTGAGTGTATAGCACAGAGGCTGTAACACTGCAGTCATGGGCCTGAGGCCAGCTTCACCTGCTTTGTTATTGGGTTTTTTGTTTTTTCTAAAGTTTTGTCCTCTGCTTCCCTGTTTTGGTTTATCCTTTATTTGATATTGTTTGTTCCTGTATTTAATTTGCCTTGTTTATTGTTCTCTGCCCCTGCCTTGGTTTATGTTTTGTTTTACTTGTTTCTTGATTTTTACTTAAATTTCTCTGGGTTCATTAGTGTTAGTTACTTCATCTGTGTCTTGTTGCCCTGTGCCCTCGTCCATTGGTTGTTTTTGATTCACACCTGCATTTTGTTAGTCCTCGTTATCACACTACCAGTGTGTTCTGTTTTATGTTAATAAACCCCTTTTGTTACAGAGCTGCCAATGGATTGTCACCTTTTCCCCCCTGTACCATGCTGCACCATAGTAGTTACACATGGAGAGTGGGTGGGGAAAAATGGCTTTTTCATTTCTTCATCTGTAACCACTTCTGAAGTCACTAAAAAGGAAAATACAGTACTTTTTTACTATTAGACTAAGCCCCAATGTCTTGGAGTAATTTTATTTTATCTTTGAATGCTTAAAGACATTTTTTCCCTAATGCTAATTGTGTTTATTGTAGAGCTGCCTGATAGTATTCCAATGAAAACTGTAACTGCTGTTCAGCGTTTTCTGGTATAAAAATTGAAAATTAAGTTCAAAGCTAGAAGATCCATATTTGACACCAATACATTTCTGCTGCTTTCGTAATACTCTCTGACCTCAGAATGTTTCAGACATGCTCCCAAGGCTGACTTGGTAGCAAAGAAGCCAGAGTGCATTGCCTGTGTGCCGACTGAAACCACAACATATTTTAGTAATCTTTTTTTATAATGGAATGCTGGAGACCATTCGTGGGATAAAAACGCTTGGGAAACTTTAAGCATCGTCGGACAGATGCTGCATTAAGAGGAGTTTCTGGCATGTGGTCTAGAGGGCTTTATACTTATTAGCAAGTAATAGATGTGGTTTCTTCTATAGTCATTTGTCTAAATAATACCCCAGTTTTGATTGAGAGATAATGACTAAGGTTCCCAAAGTTTATATATTACAAAAAACACTTTAAGACAATAATTACATTTATTTGGACCTTTAAATCAGGTATTTCTTGTTAATGTAACTCTGTGAAAGAATGCATCATTTAAACAATAATGTTCAGGCTAACAGGTTAGCATTCTAATTGAAACATTTTTCTCAATGTCCAAACGTTGAGATGACATGATTCCTGTATGTTTGAAGTAACCTACAGCATAAATTACTCAGAAGGAAAATTATTATTGTGTTACTTATTGTTAAAGTGTCAAGGCATAAATACTGCAGTGGAATTAAGATTATTTCACAATGACACACAGTGTTTTTTGAGGTTCCATCATGACCAATGAATAGTTAAATGATGCATAGATGAAGGCAGGCCTACAGTACTTGTCTGACTTGCCAGTAAATATAAGGTGTCATCCAAAGCATGGGCATAAATTACGGGGGGGTTGTAGACCCCCAATAAATCAAAACCCAATAAATACGACCCCCCCCAATAATTATGTTTCCCCCATAATGGGTGGAGACCTCAAACCCCCCAAAGTTCCAGAGCACTCCACCCTTTTCCCTTTTCATCTGCAAAAAGCAGAGACCTAATCCTGAGGTCACCAAACAGGACACCCTCAACGCCCTGGATGTGCCTAGAAATTCTGTCCATAAAAGTTATGAACAGAAATGTAATAAAGGGCAACCCTGGTGGAGTCCAACCCTCACCAGGAACAAGTCCAACTTACTGCTGGCAATGTGGACCAAGCTCTGACACCGGTTGTACAGGGACCAAACAGCCTTTATAAGGCAGCCCGTCACCCCGTACTCCCTACTGGAATCCCCGTGGAACATGGTCGAATGCCTTCTCCAAGTCCACAAAGCACATGTAGACTGGTTGGGCAAACTTCCACGCACCCTCCCAGACCCTGCGGAGCGTATATAGCTGGCCCTCTGTTTAATAGCCAGGGCAAAAACCACACTGCTCCTTCTGAAACCTAGGTTCGATTATCTGACGGACCCTCCTCTCCAGCACCCCTGAATAGACCTTACCAGAGAGGCTGAGGAATGTGATCCCCCTATAGTCGGAACACACCCTCCAGCCACCCTTTTTGAAGAGGGGGACCACCACCCGAGTCTGCCAATCCAGAGTCACCACCCCTGATGTCCACGCGATGCTGCAGATGCATGTCAACCAAGACAGCCCTGCAACATCCAGAGCCTTGAGGAACTCTGGGCGGATCTCATCCACCCCGGGGCCCGGCCACCAAGGAGCTTTTTAACCACCTCAGCGACCTCTGCCCCAGAGATAGGCGTGTCCACCACCAAGTCCCCAGACTCTGCTTCCTTACTGGAAGGCGTGTCAGTGGGGTTGGGGAGGTATTTGAGTATTCCTTCCACCGACCCATAACGTCCCGAGCTTAGGTCAGCAGTGCACCATCCCCACCATAAACAATGTTGATGCTGCACCTCTTTCCCGCCCTGAGACGCCGGATGGTGGACCAGAATCTCCTCAAAACTGTCCAGAAGTTGTTCTCCATGGCCTTGCCAAACTCCTCCCACATCCGAGTTTTTGCCTCAGCGACCACTGAAGCCGCATTCCGTTTGGCCCGCCAGTAGTCATCAGCTGCTTCCAGAGTCCCACAGGCCAAAAATCCCTGAGAGGACTCTTTCTTCAGCTTGAGTCACTGTGTCCACCAGCAGGTTCGGGGATTGCCACCACGACAAGCACCGACCCCCTTACGGCCACAGATCCGGTCAGCCGCCTCCACAATGGAGGCGCGGAACATTGCCCATTCGGACTCGATGTCCCCCGCCTCCCCCAGGACATGGGAGAAGTTCTGGCGGAGGTAGGAGTTGAAACTCCCCCATGGTGATCGGTTGACACTCCACCCCTCTTCTCACCCGAGTGTCCAATACATGCGGCCGCAAGTCCAATGACACAACCACAAAGTCGATCATTGAACTGCGGCCTAGGGTGTCCTGCTGCCAAGTGCACATATGGACACCCTTATGCTTGAACATGGTACTCATTATGGACAATCCGTGATGAGCACAGAAGTCCACCCCTTCCAAGGACTTCAAAAAGGGTGGGTATTCTGAACAGTCAGGACCCATCCCCCCACCCAAAGGTGAAGGGAGGCTACCTTCTCATCCACCGCGGTAAACCCCAATGTACAAGCACCCAGCCAAGGGGCAATAAGTATGCCCACCCCAGCTCAGCGCCTCTCCCCGTGAGCAACTCCAGAGTGGAAGAGGGTCCAACCCCCTTCGAGGAGACTGGTTCCAGGGCCCAAGCCATGCATCGAGATTATATTTAGACTATATGTAGTCGGAACCTCACAGCCTCGCACACCAGCTCAGGCTCCTTCCCCACCAGAGAGGTAATATTCCATGTCCCCAGAGCTAGCTTCTGCAGTCGAGGATCGGACCACCAGGGTCCCCGCCTTCGGCCACTGCCCAACTCACACTGCACCCGACCCCTATGGCCCCTCCTACAGGTGGTGAGCCCATTGGAGGGGGGACCCACGTGCCTTGTTCAGGCTGTGCCCGGTCAGGCCCCATATGGGTGCAGGCCTGGCCACCAGGCGCTTGCCATCTAGCCGCACCCCCAGGCCTGGCTCCAGGGGGGTGGGGGCGGTGACAAGTAAATATTGGTAATCAAATCAGTTTTGTCATTCAAAGTAGGTCTAATAGGATTTTTTTTATTTCATGTAATGCTGTCAGTGAAATTTTATTTTGTAGAGAGACGCAGCAGTGTCAACAGAAAAAAAAGAGAGGAATTTAAAATGTGGATGCTTAGCCTTTATGTTCTTTAGGCTATTAAGCCCACTAATTCCTTTATTTTTAAGCCTATTTAACTAATAATAAGCCTACTTAACTAATAACTCAGAGTTGTTAAAATTTTTTATCTAGCTCTGATTTAAAGGAACCCAGGGTTTTAGCTTCCACTACACTAGCAGGAAGACTATTCCATACTCTAACTACGCGCTGTGTAAAGAAGTGCTTCCTCAAATTTGTTTTAAAAATTTCTCCTGCCTCAGTGGAACTCCTTGGTGATATTGGCCTCCTACTGAAGGAGCTTCTGTGGCCCTTGGTGGAGCTCCTTGGCAGTATAAACCTCCTGCTGTAGGAGCTCCTGTGGCCCTTGGTGGAGCTCCTTGGCAGTATAAACCTCCTGCTGTAGGAGCTCCTGTAGGCCTCAGTGGAGCTCCTTGATGATATTAGCCTCCTGCTGAAGGAGCTCCACTAGCTATTCAGGGTGCAGTGCAGAGGGTGAATGACCTTGTCCAGGATGTCAACAAGTTTGTACAATAACTCCTTAGACACAGGCACCAGACAATTTAGCCTGTTGGCATCTATCTTATCAATTAGAGAGTTTAGTTACCTAGTACTGTAAGTCTGTATTTTCACAGGATACTCAAGAGAAACAGCTGATGGAGTCTTTCTACTGCTTCTCCATCGGAAGTGTGCTATCATGCTCTATTACAGTGTGGCATGCCAGCTGTTACAGAGAGTTATTAGCACAGCACACAACGATATCAACTGTCCTCTCCTCTCACTGGAGGGCGTCATTAGCTGGCACTGCATCAGAAGAGCCACCAGCATCATTAAAGATTCCTCCCATCCTGGTCACTACCTCTTTGACTTGTTGCCTCTGGTAGGTGCTACAGGTCAATTAATACATGAACCATTGGATTGAAAAACAGTTCCATTCCAAGGGCTGTATGTCAATTGAACCCTATAACCCACTTTCATACATTACTCTAGCCTGTGTCTGTGACAATACAGTGTAAATAATATCCTAAAATACCATGTTTACTGTATGGTTCAGATCTCAAGCTTTAATATGTAAAAACTATTATTAAATGAAATGTGACAGCGTGGGTGTAGCCTCAGTGCGCAGGCCTGGGGGGGTTTGGGTATTATATTATAGATAGATTCATATCTTGCATATCTACATGTCCCTATTAAGCTGCTAGGTGCAGGTTCTGATGAATTCAGATGCAAACTGATTTTGTTTTGCATCATAATACTGGATGACGGTTGTAAATGAAACTTGTTACATTTAGTGAAGATTAATTTTTTACCATTCATTGTGGTTAAAGGGGATTTTAGGCACGACAGTTTTTATTCACTTTAGTTGTTGATTCTTTTCTTCTGTAATAGAGAATAAGACACTGAAAGTGATTTTTTTCTCTGAATCCAGTCATCTGATTTCACTCTTCTAATTATGAGTAGCTACACAATAGATTCATAACAATTTTGTTTAGTATTTTTTGCATGCACCAATTTTTATGCTTTAACTGTAAAGGAGATCTTTGACAAGTAACAAAAGACACTTAACTACATCTTATTTTCTTGTGAGCAGATTTCTTGACTGCGTTTTAGTCCTCCATCAACATGTCATCAATAAAATGTATGTTTGCTCCATATTTATTTTTTCTTTAGCCTTGACATTGTCTTGTTTGTGATTCTTTGCCAAAATATCCCAATCTTTTCCTTGTGGTTCAGATGCATAAATCAGTCACACTATATGCAATTTACTGCTGACATATTGTTTTACTTCACTGTGATTGGACATTTAGTGTCATGAACAGGCGCGATTCACATAGCAGGGAAACAGGAGAGGAATATAAAGGATCAGGTAACGTGGGATTTAATGGGGCAACAGAGCAGGGACATGGAACAGGCAGCACTACACAATCAGATGTGAATAGACTTCAATGGCAGACCTAGGGAAATGGACTCGAATGTGGACTAAAATACACAGGACTCAATGGAAAAACAGGAAACAGCTGATAACATGAAGGATTCCACATGAGGTTAACTAAGGGCCGTGGCACACAGGAGGATCGGATGAGCAGGGCATAACATTTATAATGTGATTCATTACATTTCTGCACAAATATCTGCAAAAAATTTGCACGGATACATTACATTTAATTGGTGCAATTGCCCTACAATGTCTGTTTTACATGCAATTTGAAAGCCTGTTTCCTATACTTTGAACTGTTTCCCATAATTTGATAGTTTCCACATAAAATATCTTTAGGCAGTTGAAAGAAAATCACCTAGTTTGTTCCTGGCTGTGATTCTTAAATGCAGACTAAACTACAATAGAATTGATGAACTACATTTAAAATAAAAACAGACAGCAAACGGCTAATCAAATAGAATGATTCAACTAAAAAACTAACCCAAACTAAGCTGAAAAGAAACAGTCACCAAAAAAAAAAAAAAAATACTAATTATACAGTTGCAAAGTGAATAGACAAACTGAATCAAAATATTGAATTACAGGGCACAATAACTTTAGGATCAAAAGTGAATCTTTTTTGTGTGAGCACAGTTAATTTATAAATAAGATGCTTTTGTTAATCAACATTTTTGTATCATGAGAGATTATGCTATTTATTCGTTTTAAGGTTAGGTTATGATTAATATTTAAATTATTTTGATATTGTGAAATTCTGCTTTTTGAGTTTTACAAATTGACATAATCATTACTATTTTCATTCTATTTTAGGTCCAGTTGAATAATCCAGAGTGAGCAGAAGGTGATGTGTAGGCAGGGGTGGTTCTAGCTCGTGTGGCGTCCTGGGCCCCCCAAACCACCACCTAACCCCCCACCAAAAAAGGCACATTACTGAACTCACCATCATCTTTATTAAGACATTCAAACAGGTTTATTAAGGAATTCACAGAACCCAGGCCCAATTATGTCCGTGACTTTATGTATTTACTTTATTATAAATGAATTGTGGCTGATTTGGTAACATTCCTTGTGCGACTGGTTTTACTAACCGCATTAGTACTGTACAAAGTTAGGCACGTGCTATATAACAGATATTTTCTTTCCCCTCCCCTTCCCCCCTGCTCCGCTGGGGTGATCCAAAGACAGCTTACCCCCCTGCCCCCTCCCCATCTCTCTCACCAGTGAACATGCTCAGCAAACAAATAAGCTCACAAACAAGAATGAGGGCACTCACCCTGACCCACATGGTGACATAATCTCCTTGAGTTGAGCGATACCAAATCTGATGTACCATTAGGTTTTTTTTTTTTTACTTGTGAGTTCCCTGCGTGGCTCCTGGCAGGATGCCATCCTGGGCAGCTGCCCATGTCGCCCATGCCCACTGGTAGGTGGTGTTTTATACCCCAGTATTTTGTCAGATGATTTAACCTCATTCATTGTTCAATAAAGCTAGTGCTTTGCTTATAATGTTGCAAATTGTCTATGTCTGTTGTATTCCTCTGCAGCATTTACATCTAGAAGAATCAAAATAATTCATGTTTATTCAATTCTGTTGTCAAATAATTTGGGAACAGTAAAGTAGATTCAGTATATTTTGTACCATGTCGTACTTTAAATGTCACACATCTGCAGAAAAACTAAGACGTGTTACCGCATGGGAGGGTTCTTCCCCCACCTGCAGTGTTGGGCGATAAGATCTTTGCAAAGGCCCTGTTGCTTTTTCGTTCCACTTAGTCATCATATTGCCTCCACTCACAGGCCCATGATGACTGTCGGTGTCACCCTTACATTGTGTTCCATCTGGAAACGTTACCCACTTTGCAGCACCGAGAGCTCATTCACACGTGTTCATGCAGAAGTTTACCTTTGGATGCTGGTGTGCCAGCTGGAGTCGGACTTGAATTCATATCAAATGAACCTACGCAGTTTACTTCATATGTGTCCTCGAATAAGCTTGCAGTTACAGAGTGACCTGTGGGGCTTATGGGGTAAATACCTGGGTATGAAAGGTATGATATTGCTTCTCACATTTATTGTATGAAGACCAATGGTTTTTTTTGTGTTGTTATGTACAGGTTTGGTATACGGTTAAAAGTATGAGGCAAATGGATTACAACTATTGGCTAATTAGGTCGCACCCATTGCTTACATGGGTTTATCATTAAACACACAGTCATACAGTATCCTGCAACAAACTTTACCAGTGGAATGTGTGGTTGTAAAGGAGAGGTTAGTCACTTTCCAAGTGACTGTGAAAGTCAAAATGTCTAGGTACAAGTTCACTTGAGAAATGACAGGTTGCGCAAGTTCAAAGAAAGAGAGCCAGTAAACGAATGCAACCCACAACAAAACCTCCACGTTCCGTCATATAATGGAAAGCCATCCTTGAAGAGCAGAGCCAATTATGAAGTAGGGTACCAAATCTACTTCAGGAAGGACACTTTGAGCTACTTTAAAACTGAAAGGCACAGTGAAATTTGTTTCTAGTGGGTGTTGGAATCCATCAGGTCACTTATTCTGTTCATAACTTTAACAGACAGAATTTCTAGGCATAGCGAAGGGGTAGAGGGGGTCTGATTCGAGGGCCTCAGGATCACGTTCTTGCTTTTTTCAGACGTGTTCCTGTTGATTCTGTTGGACTGTGACCTGCAGCAGGCACTGGGGTGGTTTGCAGCCGGGTGTGAGGCAGCTGGGAGGAGGACCAGCACCTCCAAGTCTGAGATCACGGTTCTCAACCAGAAAAGGGTGGATTGTCCTCTCCTGGTGGGGGGTGAGTTGCTGCCTCAAGCAGAGGAGTTTAAGTTTCTCAGGCTCTTGTTCATGTGTGAGGGAAGAAGGCAGCAGGGGATGGACAGACGGATCGGTGAGTGTCAGCAGTAATGCGGAGGCTGTACCGTTCTGTCATGGCAAAGAGGGAGCTGAGCTGGAAAGTTTTAGATTTACCAGTTGATCTACATTCCCAAACTCACCTATGGTCAGGAGCTCTGAGTTGTGACTGAAAGAATGAAATTAGCAGCAGAAATGAGTTTCCTCTGCTGGGTGTCTGGGCTCAGCCTTAGAAACAGGATGAGGAGCTCGGACATTTGGGAGGGATTCTGAGCCGCTGCTCCTCTGCATTGAGAGGAGCCAGTTTAGGTGATTTGGGCATCTGTCTTGGACACCTCCTGGATGACTCCCTGGGGAGGTGCTTTTGGGCATGTCCAACCTGGGGGAGGCTCTGGGTTAGACCCAGGATAAGTGGCAGAAGATGGACGGATGGTTTGAATTTCCAATTCAATTTAAGGTTATATTTATATTTGATATTTTAATTCCCCTGCAATGGTTGGAGTCCCATCCTGGATTGTACCCTGCCTTCTGCCCATGGCCTCTGGGACAGGCTCCAGACCCCCATGACCATAAATAGGACAAGCAGATACAGAAAATGGATGGATGGATGTGTTGTGGATGTAAGAAGATGGACACTGACACGGCAATACTGTAAGTCTCTCTGTTTTATTATTATGCCCCACAGGGAAGTCAGCGGCACCAGGGGCTTAGCCCAAAACTGTAGTCGAAACTCAGGTGGGGAAGTTGGGTGATCGGCATCCGGTACAGATGAGGGAGAGACAAAAAACACGGTCGGGAATCCAGGCAGAGGTCGGGCGACTGGCATCGATCCAGAAGAGAGGCAGGCAGAAACTCAGAGTGTAGGAGGCGTAGCAGAGGTCAGAACACGGATGAGCACACACCGGGAAAAACGCTTGAACTCAGGGCACACCATGAAGATCTCGCACTGATCGAAGAGCAGGGTTGCCTAATATACAAGGAACAGCAGTGAATGGGGTGACTGGAACGGGAGCAACCGGTACGGCCAGAAAAACTGGTTGATGGGACGTATAGCCTCGGGGAAGCCCTATCGATTGGAACCCCCGGAGGGGCGTGGCTGTGACGACAATATGGATTCCTCAGTGCTATCCATGACAGTATGGATGGATGATGGATGGATATTTTAATATCCTTTTATAATTCAAGATGAGGGGTAGTAAAAAGAAAATTATTATATTGTGCTAGTTCATCACTGATCACTTTGAAAACTGCTTTATGGTACAAAAATTAAATTCTCTGCAATGTAAATTATAATAAGGGTGTATATTGCAGTAATGACAACTACTTTCCTAAATGTTTTTCATTTCTTGACTGACTCCAGTCTCTTCATGACTGCATGTTTAAAAATACATCCGTCGACAACCCAGGGTCACAGAGAACAGGGGTCTGATACCAGGAAGAATGGAACAATGATATATTATTAGTCCCCATGGGGAGATTCTCTATACCCTGTCTTGATACACAAACATATACACATGCAGGTAAAAGCAAACTTGGGGAGGGGAGGGGGGGGGGTCACACTGAAGTTTGGGGACTAAAGGCCTTGCTCAAGGGCTTACGGTTATGTGCCTCCGCTGCACAGCCAGGACCTGACCTGCCGACTTTCGGTTCGCAGGCACGAAGGCTTAGCCTGCTGAGCCACGCCCACCCCCAAAAAGGCTCCGTGGATGGGTTGACATGCTGGCACAGTTGGTAGTCTTATGCATCCAGGGATGGGGCTATATTTTCAGGCCTTGTTTTTGACTATATGGAGTTTACCTGGTCTCAGTACTGGCACTCATAGACAGTGTGTGACCTGTGCTGCACTAGCTCCAGCTCCAGATTATGTCATAAAAAGATCAAGTGTAGGGGTGGGTGTCCCTAGTGGATGCCAGCTGTTACTGCAGCGTTGTTACTGTGATGCGCGTGAATGACAGAAGTGGTGTGGTCTGTATCGATAACTTCTGTGGCTCATGCAGTAATATAACAAGAATAAAAATATTCTTATTATGTTTACTATTGACATTTTGGAATAATCTTGTATTGTATTTCTTGGGCCTTCAAATATATTTTAAATAATGCTGTAGGTTTATGGTATACCTTAGGTTTACAATAGGTATTATTACTGTTTTATTATAAACTGTGTACATTTCTTTAATATCTTTTCTTTACTAAAGCTGCAACTAGTGTGTACTTTGTACTGGGAGAGATTTAAGGAACCCTGTTGGGTTAAAGAGACTGATAATGATCGCCAAGGTTAGGGTAATATATAAGCTTTAGTACTGAGAAAAAAAAAGTCTTAGAGTTGTTTCTCATAAACAGCATGTAAATATCACCTGGGGGTATTCCACAAAGTAGGACTTCATGTTTAGCCAGATAACTTCTTGTATTCAAGGTAAATGGACTGCATTTATACAGCGCTTTTCTACTCTTACAAGTACTCAAAGCACTTTACAATACATGCCTCACATTCACACACCAGTGGCAGAGGCTGCCATGCAAGGTGCCAACCTGCACACCGGGAGCAATTTGAGGTTCAGTGTCTTGCTCAAGGAGCCAGGGCTCAAAGGAGGAGCCAGGGCTCAAACCTGCAACCCTCCAGTTGCCGAACGATAGCACCACCATCTACCCAAAGGTAATCTGAGCTAAACTCTCTTTATCTTCATTCACTTACATTTAGCCTAGACTACCTTAAATCCGACAAGTTATCCAACAAAGCAAGGAATCCTGCTCTGTGGAATACCCCCCAGCTGTAGGAAAAAAGTTACCTTGTCTGAGTCATACCTCATTGTCAGTATCAGCATTAACAATAAAGAATGTGTGTAAAACAAGCCACCTGGATATCCTATCAGGGCTGGAAGCTCCAGGAGCAGCAAAGGTAACATAGGATGGGGAGGCCCTCACCATGCACACGCTAACAGGCAGCGCACTGGGAGAATAACAGGCAGCGCACTGGGAGAATAACAGGCAGCGCACTGGGAGAATAACAGGC
>JAABNY020000119.1:9812258-9830138 GCA_015164015.2 Brevimyrus niger | reverse complement strand
TAGGATGTGGTGAGAGTGGGGGGGGGGGGTGGGGGGGGGGGGGGGGGGGGGGGGGGGGGTGGGGGGGTGTATCATTGCTTCACTGGATAGCGCTTCACACCTCCAGGGTTGGGGGTCTGGATCCCATCTCTGGGTGGAATTTGCCTGTTCCTGCTGTTCCCTGTGGGTTTCCGCTGCATATCCCAAATAAGTGCGGTAAGGGGGAGACTCTAAATTTCCCCCCCAGTGTTGACTGTGCGCATGTCTTTGCCCTGATGCGGACTGGCATCCCATTAAGGTAGTACCCTTGCCTTGTGCCCTGTGCAGCTTGAGATTAACATACACCCCCTATACCCCCCCCCCTCCCCCCCCCCCATGACTGGAGGAGGGGTGGAAAGTTACATTGATGGATATGATATACGGAGTAAAATGTTTCTTAGTCTGATATTATTAGCTTGTGAATAATTACCACTGGCTTGCATGATAACTCAGCTCTGTACTGGCCTAATAGACAGTCTGTTATCCTGCCCTCCTACCTGAGACCCTAGAGAGATGGGTGACACATACCAAGGAGGTCACACTACCTGCTGCCAAATGATTCCCTAATGGATAACTGTGGATTCAACCTATGATAGCAAAGCCCATACAGGACAAGACTGACTCATATGGCAGATGGTCCGATCCAGGAAGCCGTGTGGAATATCTCAAGTAGGCCACTGACTCCAGGACAGCTTTGGCTAAGTCATGCTGTACATCCCCATATTAATGAAAGAGCACACACAAACACACCCTTAAAGAACACCTGCTGGTGACTGCCGAGATGAACTTCTGCCGACATAGTAACTGCTTTTCAAAATACCGTACTGTCAGATCTCTCAGATTCATGCAATTTATGATTTGCATGAGTAAATTATGATTTGCAAGTAAGTAGCTGTTATGGGTTTGACAGTTATCCAAAACTACTGAAACTATGTCCATACAGAAACGTACTTATAAGTCAATGGATAAACAAGTGCTATAAATAAATTCACAAGTATTCACAATTTTTCATTGCTTTTCTTTTTATGCATTTCCTGTTTATTTTGCGTCGGTAATTTCCGCGAAACTGATGACGAATTAAAAAGCGCCACTTGTCTTAGAATTAATCTTGGAGAAAATCTTCGGTTTAAAGCTTCGATTAAAATCGTCGGCTGGATGTGCTTCCCTGCCTGATCGTATCTTTTTCATTATTTATTTATTTATTTATTTTTTTGCTTAGGGTGTACAGTTGTGAAATTCGTCTTCGCCTGCTAATGATGCATAAACGCCGAGATGCCGGGTGACCTACTTCGTCCAGTTCGCGGCGGCTCAGTCACTCCTGTTTACCAGGAGCTGCTTTGCGGAGGATGGTAGCGTAGTTTGAAGGCTCCTACGCGGCACTAAGCAGCTGGGACGTACGCGTACTCCATGCAGCACTGGGGCAAAGTACTTCATTATTGTCCGTAGCGTTTCGTTTCCTTCCCAGCCGAGTGCTGATCCTTGACCCGAATGTCGTTGTCTGCGGTGGGAAGTCAGGTTAACACTTGGTTAATGCGGGTAACATTTAGCTATACCGAGGACTGGAGAAGGAGCGACGATCTGAAGTATGGATGTACATGTCAGCATACTTATTCAAGGTAGGCTGTGTGCCTCATGCTTTCATTTTTGCTGTATTTGCTCAAGATCTTAAAAACTACCTGGTTCCCATAATCGGTTGCTTTTTCTTCATTAAGACGTCAGACTTGGGAAAAGCCGACGTTTGGTAACAGAGGTATTTATAATGAAAGAGCTGTTCTCGGCAAAAGCAGGAGGCGCATGTCATAGTAAAGATCAGTATTTATAAAGCCCTCAGATGGTATATTCTTAGTTACCATAGTAAACTAGGTAACTCTGCATGGAGTACAGCAATATAGAGACCGGTACGGCTTCAAAGTGGTTAGTAACGTACAGTTTCTTTTAATTAGTCAATTAATTTATTTATTGGCCAGAATAAGTATTGAATGATTTTGTGCTGTTGCTCTATATTTTAAAGGTGTCCAGGAACCCCATGACGCTATTATAAATGTAGTCAAATCCTTACTGCGGTTTCACCCGCCACGTTATTTAAATATTTCCTATAATTTCCGTGTATCATGATTCTGTGAAGCACTGTTCATTTGTTTTTGCAATGTCTTCCGTCTCTTTGCAAAGTACAGCAGGTCATGTTATAGTAATCGAAAACTACTTGTGTATATATAATGTACAGCAGCTATAATAATAATAATTATTATTATATCAACATAAATAATATATGAATATATTTATTTATCTAAAATATTTTTAGTTGTATAATTATGTAAATACATGTAATTATTTGTATTATAATCTATGATAATTATAATATCTAATAGACTAAAGTGATGCGGGACTGGAATTTTAATAGTAACTGGGAAAAAATACGATTTTTAAAATCAGTTTTATCGTGCATGGTTGATGTTTATTTATATGATTCATTGTAAACACGTCATTAAACGTAAATAACGTTTAATAGTGATTTTGGGTGGCTAAGGAGAAAGGTACAGTACAAGTTAAAACCCATGATGTGCAGTTATAATTCATATACTAATCCTATGGTTTTGATATAGAAGAAAATAATATTCTGTTTTACGGTATGTTCCGAATACAGTCAACTTACGAATTTGTAACAGTTTAGTTCAATTTTAGGGGCAAGTTTTAAGAATAAAAATCATTTAAAGCAAAGAATTTCACTTTTAGTTTATAAGAGGAAAAATTAAGATTTACATTTATAACAAGAGCGCCTTATTATAAAAGGTGTGCCTACAGTTAGGCTACACTAAGTTGTTTTGGTAAGTAATTACAGTAGTGAAGTGTTTTGAGTTTTCCAACAGTTGGAGTTCATCGTATCCGGTTACCTTCATATACCTTCACCACAGTACATATATCACACATATTCAAACCATTAATTGTAAAGCACATGCAGAGGCTCGGCCATTAGGCCTACAGTATGGGAAGTATCTGTAAGACAAAAGTTTGTCACACTATTGTTATTCAAATCAACTTGTGTAATATGCCGGGATTGGCTTAAGAAAACACGTTCATGAAAATACCCAGATAAATATATGCATTGCAGAGGTTTAATTTGTTCCTTCTGAAAACAGAAGACCGGTAGAATTTGTTCCACATGTGACTTAAATTGTGTTTACTGCTAAACATTTTGGTTAAAATGGAATTTTCCTTTCTGCCAAAATCCCTAAACCTAAGTTACAGTTTATTATCATTTAAACTAAGTGTGTATGTCATTGTTTAATATACGAAACCTTTGATTTTTTGGGGGCATTCTTTTGGTTCATTTGCCATATTATAGACATTTTTGGTTTTAAACTGTTCCGTCGTAACAGCACATCATGTGATTGTGATGTCATAGTGGGCCACGCCCACATCTGTGACCCTTCAGTGTCTTTGCTGACAAATGGCATGTACAACCCTATCTCCCAAAAAGTCTGGACACTGTGTAAAATGTCAATAAACGCAGAATGCAATGATTTACAAATCATATAAACCCAGATGTCATTGAAAATAGGACAAAGACAACATATGCAATGTTAAAGTTGAGAAATGTCATTGCTTTATGACAAATATATGCTGAATTTGAACTGGATGCCAGCAACGCGTTTCAAAAAAGTTTGGACGGATGCATGTTTACCCCTGTGTTGCATCACCTTTTCTTTTAACAGCACTTTGTACATCCGATGGGTCGGCATGGTGGTGCAGCGGTTAGCATTGTTGCCTCACACTTCCGGGACCTGGGTTTGAGTCTCTGCCTGGGCTGCATGTGTGTGGAGTTTGCATGTTCTCCCCGTGTCGTCGTGGGGGGGTACTCCGGTTTCCCCTCACCACAGTCCAAAGACAAGCTGAGGCTAACTGGAGTTGCTGAATGGTGTGTGAGTGTGCCCTGCAATGGGCTGGCCCCCCATCCAGGGTTGTGCCCATTGCTTCTGGGAGAGGCTCTGGACCCCCAGCGTTATGGGTCTCCTTCGTTTTTTAATTTTCATGTTGCATGAAGTATTTTCAGTGTGTGACAGGTCTGCTCTGCAGGTATGCCAGTCTAACACCCGCATGCTCCTGCCACACAGCTGGGCTGCTGTGATAGACACAGCATTGGCATTGTCTTGCTGCAATATACAAGGCCTTCCCTAAAAAAGACGTTATTTGGATGGCAGCATGTGTTGCTCCAAATGCTGTGTATATCATTCAGTACTAATGGGGCCTCCCCAGATGTGTAAGCAACCCGAGCCATGGGCACCCCCTCACCATCGCAGATGCCGGCTTTTGACCTGACTGCTGAAAACAGGCTGGATGGTCCCTCTCTTCTTTAGCCTGGAGGACACAGCGTCCATGATCTCCAAACAGAATTTGGCATTTTCATTTGTCGGATCACAGGACGGTTTTCCACTCCTGCCTCAGTCCCTCCTAAATAAGCTTTGGCATAAGTTGCCGGCATTTCTGGATCATGTTTAGATCTGGTTTCTTCTTTGCATTATACAGTTTTGTCCTGCATTTATTGATGCAGCGATGAACTGTGTTCACAGACAGTGGTTTTTCCGAAGTGTTCCTGAGCCCATGCAGTGATTTACACTATAGAATCATGTCTGTTTTTAATGCAGTGATGCCTGTGGACCACAAGATCACAGCTGTCCAGTATTGGTTTTTGGCCTTGTTCCTTGCGTACTTAGATTTCTCTGGATTCTTTTCTGAGTCTGATATAATGCACTGTACATGATTAAATTCCCTAATTCTTTGCAACATTATGTTGGGGAACATTATTCTTAAACTCTTGCACTGCTGTTTGTGCCCACACAGTGTTTCACAAAGTGGTGAACCTCTCCCCATCTTCACTGCACAGAGACTCTGCCTCTCCGGGGGGCTCTTTTTATACCCAATCACCTTACTGTCCTGTTGCCAATTAACCTACTTAGTTGTCAGATATTGAACCATGTGTTTTGTTTTAACATCACGCAACTTTTCCAGTCTTTTGTCGCCTGGTTCCAACTTTTTTGAAATGGGAAAAAAAATTCAAATTCAAATTGATCATATATTTGTGATAAAACAATGAAAGTTCTCAGTTTCAAGATTTGATATACTGTCTTTGTTCTATTTTCCATGAAATATGGGTTTATATGATTTGTGAATCATTGCATTCTGTTTTTATTTATATTTTTACAGTGTCCCATCTTTTTTGGAAACAGGCTCATAACACAAAAAGAAGGCATCAAAATATTTTGGAATATTACTGCACTATTAATGACAATTGTAATACTATATACAATAGTTTATATGAGATTTTGGCATTGTGTGTTTGTGTGTTTATGTGTGTGTGTGCATGTGTGTGTGTTTATTTATGTGTATGTCTTTTTTTAAGTTATATGAAAAACTTAAATTATTGACCTAAGAATTATAAAGCATAATCTTTTGTATTGTAATTTGTTATTTAGAGAGATTGCATGGGTTTTTACTGAGGTTTTGCATAGAATTTACCTTATTTTGTAAGGTAGTGAGGTGTTGTATGCGTTTCATTTTTTTAAGAAAGGCATTTCCAGTTTGTGATCTATTTTACTGTTGCTGTATCCTTTGGCTGCTAATGTGCAATAACTGTGCAAGTAAATGGGCAAATTCACAGATGATTCATGTCTCTGAAATAACTAGTATGTTTTTTGGTCACTAAATATTTACAATGTTAGATAATTAAGTCAAGATGTATAATATCCACATAACGACAGGTGATAATGTATACTAATATATTCATAAATATATCTCAGAGATAAACCATTTTAATTAGTCAGTTCAGTGGTCAAGTATTAGGTCAACATGAGAATCCATACTAGCAAAGTAAATTAAGTAAATATTGCTTTTTTCTTTGATAGAATAACTTAAGCTAGAATAACTTAAGATGGAATAACCTGCAGTTACTCTTAAACAATGCTAAATATGCACGTTTACTACCAATTATACAGCTCAAATAGAGCACATTAACTGCCGATCCTGAGATGACTTTCGGCCAGTTAGCCTTTTGATTGATAATCTTAAAAATAGTACTTTTGTATGTGTGATTTTTGTTTTTTTGCCTATATAGTTGACATCTGATTCAGTTTGAGTTAATCTCCGCAGCCATTTCGAACAGCTGGAATATTTTGCTCAGGAGTGCCGCAGCACAAACCCAGCTGTGCTTTGGACTCGCAACACAGAACCCCAGAGTCCTTATGATCCCGCTTAAATGGCTTCAAGAATCTGGAAGATTATAGTCTTATTTCTGTCAGTCATATTCTCAAATTGGTCTTTGTAGAGCTGGATTTCGTATAGAGGATTGCTCTTTTCATTGGTAGATGTGATGATACAAAGAAGGGTGAACGTTTAGAAAAGCACATGGTTTATGTGCAGAACTTAACTCAGAGCGGCTGTATCCATCTCTGCCATTGCTGAAATATTTGTTGTATCTCATCTATTTTTTAGCAGTTACCAAATGTAAATAAATATCTCCTACTTCAGAAGGTTGAACTACAAACTGCATGAGGGAGGATGCAGTTGTGGAAGCACAGTATTTGTTTCTGAAAAAACTGCAATCCAAAACACAGGCTGTAGATCGTACAGCCAATCAGGAGAACCGGATCCCAAACTGTAACCCCAAAATCTGTAGTCCAAACAACTGTCAAAATGTCACTGCGTCAATAAGTGCGAAACAGGAGAAAAATAACCAAATCCAAAAGAGCTAGGAGAATTACCGATCTTTTATAAGTCATAAAGAGAACAGCTAAGTATTGTGAAACACACAATACCTCATGAAGAGATTAATGTAAAAACTAGGTCATAATATATACCAATAGTAAAACAAGTCTATTAGTCATAGGTGTGCAGGTAATCCAGAGAAGGAGCCAGCACCTGCCCCTCCCAATGAGTGGCCCAGAAACCTTAGACCATCTACTAAGCAGGTGACTACAGGAGTGAGGAGCAGGGCAGTCTGAATTGGAGAGGTGCAGGCCTTCAATCACGGAATTGTCCAGGATGTAGTGGGCTGGTACCCAAAACTGCTCTTAAAGACAATAATTTTCCTGGCCAGCTAGAGCCTACCTAAGCACTGACAGAGTATGCGACAGGTTCACCACTGACATCTAGAAGAACGGGGTGGTTTGGCTTGGATGGAAGGCTGGTTCATAGGATTATACTATACCAATCTGAAATAGAAGATGAGGAGTAGGAGAAATCCAGTATTAGGTAGATAACTGTAAATTTTAGGTGACGGGGTTAACGATTTTAAAAGGATTGATATACCTGTGGCTGAGGGAAGAGGCAGCCTGATGTCCTGAGTAGATCAGATTTGTAGTTTACGGTCCAACAAGGGAGTAGGGTGGCAGTGGAGCACAGCAAACTGTTTCTTTGTCTGTACAGCCTTCTGTAGTTGAACACGGGTCTTCTCTCACACTTGGCTACAGCGTATAAATCACTCATCAATGCCTGGGACGTTGCTGACTCCCATGGGCATGGTGAGGGCTGGTAGCCTAGGACACACTGAAAAAAGGGATAATTGTACTGAAGTATGTACTCGTGAATTCAGAGCCCAAGAGAAATACCGGCCCCAGTCTGTTTCGAGGAAGAATACTGCCTTAGATAGTATCCAGTCTCCTGAATCAGCTGATAAGACTGGCCATGACTTTAGGGATGATAGCCCCAAGATTGACTGTTAACTCCAGGGATAACAGAATGCTCTCCAATCACAAGACATAAGTTATGCTTCTCAGACCGAAAAAAAAATCTTCTTATATTTCAAACAAACCTATAAACATATAAACTAGTGTTAAAGTGTTTTTTTTGTTTTTTATCAGGGAAGAATTGCTATATGTGACTGAGAGATGGGTAGGGGTGAGCTTGCTGGAAATTGTACAAAAACTCTTTAATTTTTTTTTTTTTTGTGAAGCTGCTTTGAGACAATGACCATTGTTAAAAGCGCTATATAAATAAAAATTAATTGAATTGAATAAGCAAACACTGAGGTTTCCACCTAAGATAACACATAGTGCTGCTGTTACGTGAACTGCACAAATGTTGGCTGTATTTACGAATATGGATATCTAATATTAATAACAATTTTAAAGACAAAATCATTGGATTTATTTTGAGTTAAAACATTACTCTACTATTTAATATCATATATAATGCAGTGAGACTTTGAGGCAGGCCCACAGCTATGTAGGAGGTAAAAATACAAGTTCCCTCCTCAAATTCTGTACCACAGTCAGCGAACTCCGTGTAGGGGAAGTACCTCCATTAACACCAGTCATTCATGCGTGGCTAAAAAGTGCATCTGATGTGTCTGCTGGGACCAGGGGCACTTTCGGGGCACGAATACCCTGGCAGATTCAGGGGACCCAGCAAGGGCCCTTAAATACCTAAAATTATATGTAAAATTGGAGCCAAGGTGTCATTTTGTCAGGGGGTCCAGAACTTCTAGCTATGCCTTTGGTTGGGTCTCCATAAATGACCAACTGCTAGTCTTTCCTCTTAAAGTTTTCTGGGGTGGGAAGTTCATGATTATAGTTCAGTGGCTGAAAATACAGATAACACGGTCACAAACAAAATATGTGCATGTTGGTCAGAAGGTGATTTCAGAGCTCATCAAGTCTTGATTTGGAAAACAGGTTTTGTCTTTAAACATAGCATGCGAAGCCTAGCTACTGTTTTACCTAATTTTATGTCTAATTTTTATGTTTTATGTTGTTTTGACTGTTTTCCTGGCTTTTCCACTTTCATCTGCTGCGTTGTTGGTTCATTTCGGCTCATTCGCCGACTTCATATTGCCCATGGTCTGTGCATGTCTGCGTCTTGCATGTCTGCGCCTTGTGGTCAACTATGTGTCAGGCTAATACAGACACATTCCCTCCAAATGAGAGCGGAAGAGCACATATCACTTTCACTGTTTGGTGACAGTCACTCCCATCATCTTTCAGGGCTTTGGTGTTCAGCAAAGTATCAGCAGCCGTTGGACGGAAGCCACACGCCTAATAGGAAAAGCGGAAGCTGCCTGCGTGCCAATAAAGAAGCACAACTGAGTTATTCATAGAACATTCATTTTCCATTTGCAGTGCTTGTGTTACACATCCATCCACATTTCAGCTGCTTATCAAGTACAGGGTCTCAGAGAGCCTGTTTGAAGAAGTTCAGGACCCAAGTCAGGGCGGCACCCTGGGTGGCATGTTAGCCAATAGCGCTAGAGGTAGGGGCACTGAGTGTGCTTCAGCACCCCCTCTGGTTGTTTGTGGTGATGCGGCATCATAATAGACTTATGTTAATTATATCTCACAATGGCTCATAGGCGACTTTATGATAATTTCCCAAAACAGCGTACCAAACCACTACCAGAGAAGTTGTGACTTTCACCATCCTGATTTCAAAACGGCTTCCGGCACCTATGCTGCTAGTTCATTATTGGGCAATTTTTCTCTTATGATCTTTACCGATTTTAGAAAAAAAAAGTTTTTTGCTTTCTGTGTGATAACTGCTTATGGTAGGAACCTTTCTTGTTTTCTTTCTTTTATACCCCATTGCTCCTAGTCTAGAAAAAGCAGTGCTATGGGAGGCTGTTTGCTCCACCCCTTCACAGGAGGCAGACAACAGCAATAAAAAGACACTACGAGTTCCCCATGTGCCTTTTGGTTTTACAGCAGATGGTGAAACTTAGAACGTTTCTCTTTTCTGGCTTCCTATGTGGTTATTAGTCAGAGCATGAGGAAAACCTGAGTTTCCTTCGATATGTACACTGTTTTGCTAGGTTATGGCCATTAACCAGGTAGCCCATATGCAGACAGAGTGGGTAACTTTAAAATCAATGCTCCAATTAGTAACTCACATAAAAGAATGTTGCTGAATTAAACGGATTGGGTTCTTTGAATCTGTTTTTTAATTTTTGCTGTTTTTTACGGACAGTAATTGGGCGAATTACGTAAAACAGATCTGGATCATAGTGCAAGGAGATACGGCCACATTTATGCAGTTAAGGACACCTGCAAAGACTGCAAATTTGGTCCAGACTTCAGCATGGTAGCAGAATTTGCAATTAATTACAACCCTGTTTCCAAAAATGTTGGGATGTTGTGTAAAATGTAAATAAAAACAGAATGCAGTGATTTGCAAAACATACAAATGCATATTTAATTTAAAATAGACAATGGCAACATATCAAATATTATTGCAAATATGTGCTTAATATGAATTTGATATGAGCCATACACTTAAATAAAGTTGGGATGGGGGCAACAAAACACTTGAAAAGTTGTGCAATGCTAAAACAAAACACCTGGCTAAATGTCTCACTACTAATTACAGTAGATTAATTGGCAGCAGGTCAGTACGATGATTGGATATATAAGAGCCTGCCCTGAGGCAGAGTCCGCCATTCTGTGTGAGTATTGTTTCTTCCCATGACCATACTTTCTCTCTTTCGCGGCTTTTCTCTCTGACTGAAAATTGCACAAATACAACTATGATTCCATGCTCAACTGGACTTAGGTACAAACATATGAGTTGCATCAGAACAAATGTGCAGTGTGATATTAGACGTTGTGGCAGGACTTGCTTGCACTTCAAATGGCTTCCGGATAAATCGAAAATTGTTCTCACCGACATGTTCAGTCTGCTACATACCTAAAATGGCACTGCAACCTTTTTCAATCTGCAGCGTAACCCTGGAGAGCCCAGAACATTTTTGACATAGCGGGCCCACATACAGTCAAACGTATTGTGGTGAGTGTATGAGTCATTTTAATGAAGGAAATGACAGCTCCTTTAAAAGGTTGCTATCTTTATTAATAGCTAAAATTGGTGTAATACTAGCAGCTGTACAGACTGAAAAGCCAACAGTTTAAACGACACTCACGGTTACACGCTAACGGAACACGTTCCATGGCAAATTTTACACAGTCATGACATTTGCTATTAACAGAAAAACACAAATACAAATATTAATTTACAATATTTAACGTATGGCCAGGGTGGGGGCTGGGGTGGCTGGCCTTGCCTCGTTAGAATCAAGGTTGCGTACGCAAAATTTAGAAAGCGCTTGTAGCAAAATTCATGTGTTGATAAAATTTTAAGCGGACAGATTTTAGGTTAGCATGATTAGAATTCCCAGCTACACTGAGGAAGCCAAATGGATGAGTAGTTTGTAAGATGCTAACCATGTTATAAAGCTCCCTTAAACCCCACATGTATGGCCAGGGTGGGGGGTGGGCTTTGTCACTTCCTTATATGTATTTTGGTTTTACATCAGATGGTGAAGCTTAGAAGATTTCTGTTTTCTGACATCTTATGTGGTTATGATTTGAACCCAAAATTTTCCACCCCCCACCCCCTACCCCACTGACTTTCACGCTTCCTGATGTGCTTCTGGCTCGCTGTGCCTGTACACAAATCTCACGTCGGACGGAACAGCAACGCGACAACCAGTGTGATCTCTCTTTCAGCATAAAAGGAGAAGATTCATGTTCAATCTCAATCATTAACCTTTAATGTCTTGAAGAGATCCAAGTCATTGAGGCTTTCCTGGCATTAAAGGACGTAAGAAGCACAAATGCAGTAAATATCCTGGTGTAAACATGGTGATTTTTGATCAAGACTCAGTTTTACCTTCTTAGTTTAAGTGAACTTTCAAAGTCAATGGATTTTCCCCGACAGAAACATGCAAAGACATACACACAGACACACACAGAGACACATACACACACACACACACACACACACACACACACACACACACACACACACACACACACACACACACACACACACACAGAAAACAAGTGAACCTGTTATTCTTCGCTTCATTGCCAGAAGCAAGTACTTATTTGTTGAAACATGTTAAAACTAAAAATTAAAAGCAAAATCCAATGAATCATAATCATGGTGGTGTATGTTTCTACACACTGCTATACATCAGGATAATTGTGTTATTGTATTATTTCTAGACAGATCCTCCCTCCTAGCATCCTTCCCATGTAATATTCCATCTATTATTATATCAGGGAATAATATATTATCTTAAATGTAAAAGAGTTTACTTAACATTGGTTAACATCAATAAAATTTACATCGAACACAGCTATCTCCTGTCTCAGACAGCATAATTTTAATACAGTATGTCTTTTAATTATGTTTACACAAAATGCTTTCTCATTGTCCTTTCATTCCTCTGTGTCTTTTTCATGCATCTGGATAATGCCTGCTGACAAAACTGCAGTGTTTTCATGTTCTATACATGCTTCCATCATCTAACCACTTGTGCTGGTTGGGGCAGTGGGGGAACCTACTGTAAATCCTACCCTAGCCAGTACAGGACACAGATATTTCCAGTTTCAATTTACTAAAAAGAGGTCAGAATCAGAATCACCCAATGTACAAGTACACAGGAATTTGACCTGGTGATGCAGCACAGTAAAAATTGAGATTGAGAATAAAAAAGGTTAAAATACGGTAGGTCATCAAAAGGAAAAAGAGAAAAAAACAAAAGAAAGTAATGGAACAAAAAAAATAGGTGAATCGTATGGATGTAGCACAGGCTGTTGTAATGTTCATGCAACATTATTGAAAAGGTTTACGGCCTTCAAAAAATAGGTATTTAGGTGTCTAGTGGTCCTGGTGCTGATTGATTGGAACCTGCAGCCAGAAGGAAGGTATGTTCTCATCTGGCTTTTTCCTGCATTGCAGCAGTTGTATTTACTCACTGTTGTACTGCTGGTCACAGTTGCCAGATGATCCCTGGGCAGCAGGACATGGTCGGTGCAGTGAATGAGAGCTTTACTAGCTGAGACACTGTTCTGACTGTAGCTTGCCATTCTTCTATTGACCATTCTGATCCGGTACTTTGCTTCCAATGTCCACATCTGCATATCATTCCTGAAAACATGCAGCAGCTTACTCATAATGACATTTTGTTTAAAAATTCCCTTTCTTACTGTTTGCCCCTGATTCTTCTCCTGATATGACATTTTCCATTACTTAGAATCCAGCTAAACAAATATTTATAGTGTTTGATCTTTCCTTTGTGTATTGCCCACTTCAGATCTGATACTGCACAGAAAGGGAACACATGCAGAGGCATGCAGAGCATGACAGAAACTGACTATGTGTGAAAATATGCTTGTTGTTCCATTTTATTTTTCGTGTGATGAGAGCAGGAAGGATGTCAGGAAACAGTGGCAGGCAGAGGATCAGTGGCGTACGAGTGGATGACAGCCAGGAATCCTGTGGGAGTCATCAAAGGAGTCAAGGGTAGGGGTGGCAGGGAAACCCCATGCAGGGGTCTCATACTAACATCCTCCAGATTTAACAGGATGGGCACTGGCCGTATAAATGAGGGTCTCAGGGTTTTTAGCTTCCAGATGAGTAAAAAGCAAGTCTGTCATTGACTCGCTATCTTTGGTTTTAACCTGTTTTTTTTTTTTAATTGGCCACCACCACCACCCCTCTTCGGAGGACAACCTTATTTTACATTAAATTACAGAGCAAAGAGTGTGGCTCCTCCGAACTCACCCGTCCTAGTACCGTGAAAAAGAAATACAGAAACAACAATCTTTGCAATAACAGACATTAATCACCATGGGGAGATAGAAATAGAAAAGGTATACAGAAATAATAACACTAATGATGTAGGTGGGATGGAGAAAATTAAGTTCAGGGGAATACAGAATACAAACAACCATATAAGAAACATAACACTCATTACTTTAAGGACATTAAACAACAAAAATTTTAATATCATCAATAATAATTAATAATATTACAAATAGGTATTATATATATGTATTATATATGTAGCATACACACATGTGATCCTACCCATATACATGTCTATTTCAATTCCTATATCTATAACATACGCTAAAATTAATAATAATAACGACATTGATCGCTCGACCATTCTAACCAGTCCTGTATGTGCAAGTGTAGTAGGTGTGAACTGATTTATCATTGGATGTGCTGGCATTTGATGCTATCAGGGAAAGTAACAGACCCCCCTGCCCAGCCCAAACCGAATCCCCCAATCCACCTAACAAGGCCCAGAGCGTCCTAAGATTCCCCAGACTGCTCGCCAGGGCCCCACCACTGCGCAGCAGAGCCAAGCACCACCTGGCCTGCGGCCCAAGAGAGGAGGCCGCCCACACCGTCTGGGGGGCGACCCCACCCGCGCAGGGCCAGAGACAGAGAGTTAGGCGGGGCCCTCAGCCCCCATCGCCTCCCCATTCCATGTTGGTGTGAAGTGTGCATGTATATGCGTGAAAGAGTCGTGTGTTTATGTGTACAATGCATTAAAATTAGTGGGTGCAGTTTGGGTATGAGGGCCCCACCACTGGCAGATGGCAGAGTCCCCCATCCCCCTCCCCGCAACCCCAAGGCCCTAATGTCATATGGACTGTGTATATGACTAAGGTGCAAAAATAGGTGAGCAGTTGATGCACCTGCCTCACCCCACCTCCTCAGCCCTAGTGTCATGTGGTGTCTAATAAGCAAGTAGAAACTGAGGAGCAGTGTCTCAGCGCATCTCCCCACTGCCCCTCAAGGCCCTAGTGTCGTGTGAAATGTGGTGTCAGGCCCAGGGGAGCAATAAGGCCGTGCCAGGAGCGGGGCCCCCCATCCCTGACACCGCACAGCCGGCAGGGGCGGCCAACTGGGGTGTTCAGGGGCACCACAGGCAGCCCGGCAGCAGAGACCCCCCCTCCAGGCGCAGATCGGCAGAGTCCCCCCCCACCATGCCCGGTGAGACCCCAGCCAGCAGCCAAGGACGGAACAACCCCAGACCTCCTGGCAAACGGGGAGCCGGTCTGGCCAGGCGTGGTTTTTAAAGCAAGGTGTGTTTCTGATGTTTCAAGGTGTGATCTATCTAAGCATTCATGGTTTTTTTTTTCACCAATATTGTTGTATCCAACGATTTTGTGTAGAATGCTAATATAGCATTCTGCTTTAGAGTATACTGTAATTTATGCATTCATAAATACAGTTGGGAGACTTGTTTAATGCTAAGTATAAAAATATGATGATTCCTAACACGCCTCATTGTAAATACTTTCTATCCATACTAACTTTTTGCACCAAATTATTTATTATGCAAATTAAGTAAAATTCATGCATATAATAATTATTTAGCTTTGTTTCTCTTCATAACATTTTACAACAAATTGACTTGCAAAGTTAATCAGAGCCATTTATAATTCCCTCTGTTAACGTAACCGTCAATATTGACACATACTGTCTTCAGGGATAGGTGTCCACCAGCTTTGCAAACTTGCTGGAGATCCTGCTTTCCTACCCCTTGGCAGTATTGCTCCAACTAATCCAAGTTTCTTGGGCTGTGACGAGTCTTACGATCATGACGCACGCAGATTTTCACTGGGCTTTGCCATGCAGTATTTATCTACAAGTTGCCTGGAGATTCTAACTTAATACCAATTTCCTAATGAGAAGCTTTCCTGCCGAAAAGTGCTGCACCGAATTACTTCACTGTATCAGTGTTTCTTTGCATAATAAGTGTTACATTTGTGCCACTCAGAGTACCTTAAAAGTGGACAAAAGTCTGTGTCATCTGCCCTCCAAATCTTTTCCAGTTGATTGCCCTCATAGAAAATTTCTTTTCTTCAGATGAACCTTCAGAGACTGATACAAGCAGCTCTCGAGCTATGTAAAACCGAATGAAGTAAATCCACATGGAAGCAAAAAATATCCATGCACCACTGCCTCTTAAAGGTGACGTGACGTGTCATTCCAATTGGTTCATTCCATGTTATGCCCAAAACACACCTCTGAATAATTAGGAGTTAACCTAAATAACCTTTTCCCGCCTTATGCTGGCACAAATTCTAGTTTTTCCACCATCAGAATAGCAACATGGATTTGGACACGCCTATAAATGTTAGTTGCACCTTGCGCTTTACACTATGCATTAGACTGAACTGTGAAATGGTAAATCTGACTTACATAACATTTGACTTACATGATGGTTTGTGGAACAGAACTGTCTGTATTTTGAATCAGAAATTTAAGCTATCACTATAAGGATGCCTATAGAGATGATAGGACTATTTATCTTTTGTATCTTTTGATAGGGTATGTTTTAGAATTGTTATTTACTCAGGTGCATCACAGAGTAGGAGTAGAATAGTTACGTAGTGGACACTAATCCAGTGTCTTAGTCTGCCTCCCCCATGTTAACATGCTCCTTTGGGTAAAATTTCTGCCTTTATACACACAGTTAATCTCTATTTGAACAACACATGGATGGTTTAGAAAGTGATCTTAATCTTATGCTTCACAGCCCCCAGAGAGCTGATATGAGTAGCAAATTACATGGGAAATGTGTGTGGGAGGAGGCCTTGCTGGTCCTGGAAACAAAAACGTTTTCATGCTGTTGTCATGTCAACTTGAAACCCTGATGTTGTACCCAAAATTACACTATATGTTCCTTTACTGAGCAAAGGAGGTCACACTGGCCCATATTAGCTTATTCTTATACTAAAAACTATTGTATGCAAAATTTATAATCATATCTCTAAATCGCTCATATATTCTTTAAAATCATGCGTAGATTATAGAAACCTTAATATTGGAAGTTTTTTTTTTTATGAAAAAATATATAATTTTTTGATACTGGTAACAGGTGCATGTGTGAGTGACTGGTGTGTGAGTGTGCCCTGCGATAGGCTGGCCCCCTGTCCAGGGTTGTTCCCTGCCTCGTGCCCGTTGCTTCCGGGATAGGCTCCGGACCCCCGCAACCCAGTAGGATAAGCAGTTTGGAAAATGGACGGATGGATGGATGATACTGGTAACAGACAATGTGTTTTGTATTGTCCAATCTACTTGTGTTTATTTCGGGTACCTAATAAATTCCCTTAACTGAAGAGCGTCATGACCGGTGGGGAGTAAATGCATGATAATGGGGATTTTATTAAACAAAAGAAAATAAACACACAAAACTTGAGGCATCCAAATTGGGGTAACAGGGAAGGGAAATTCATAGCTAAAGCTAAAGACTTCAATGACAGACCTGGGTAGCACAAAACTGGGAAGCACTTAAATAGAAGATCAACAAGGGAGTAAACAGGAGGCAGCCGGAAGTGAGGGCAAGAATAAGAGATGAGACTAACAAGCACTGGGCATGGCTTGTTGGGCCACACCCAGGAGGAAAACAGGAGGATGTGGCAGACATGATGGGCAGGGCATGACAATGAGTGGTACCCCATGGCCTCATACACCCCAGGGATGCAAGCTTGCTTCCTGTCAGGCCTCTGCATATGAGTAGATTGCTGTTTCTCTCCGTGCTTGCTACAGTTGCTCTGGTTTCCTCCTACAGTTAAAGTAAATGTATTTTAAGTAATTGACTGACTTACTCTGTGCACCTTGCCTTGTATTCTGTGTCAACTGCCTTTGGATTCAGGCTTACCGTGACCTTGCAATATACAACAAGTTATAGAAGGGGCATTTATGTCTTTGTTATTTTAGTTCCACAGACCACAAGTTCAGTGCATGTCAATGTTTTCTAAAGATGAATATGAGCAATCAATGGAATTTCCATCCATCCATCCATTTTCCAATCTGCTCATCCTACTGGGTCATGGGGGGTCTAGAGCCTATCCCAGAAGCAACAGGCACGAGGCAGGGAACAACTCTGGACAGGGGGCCAGCCCATCGCAGGGTACACTCATACATGCAAACCTATGGGCAATTTAGCAACTCCAATCAGCCTCAGCATGTCTGTGTACTGTGGGGGGGGGGGGGGGGGGGGGGGGGGCTCGTGGAGAACACCCCACACCCCTCGAGGGACAACACAAACACCTCCAACAACAGAAACCA
>JAABNY020000119.1:9784240-9812158 GCA_015164015.2 Brevimyrus niger | reverse complement strand
GGGGGGGGGGGGGGGGGGGGGGGGGGGGGGGGGGGGGGGGGGGGGGGGGGGGGGGGGGGGGGGGGGGGGGGGCGGCGAGGGGGGGGGGGGGGGGGGGGGGGGGGGGGGGGGGGGGGGGGGGGGGATGGAGTACCTGGAGGAAACCCCACGACATCACAGGGAGAACATGCAAACTCCACACACATGTAACCCAGGCGGAGCCTTGAACCCAGGTCCCAGAGGTGTGAGGCAACAACGCTAACCACTGCACCACAATGCCACCCCCCAATCAATGGAATTTGAAAAATAAAATAAAATATGCAAATCCAGCCTGGCCTGTCAACACCCTTGGATTTTAAAGTTAGAGAACAAGTTGGTCTTTATAATTACCTGAAGACTTCCGGTTAGAATGAAATACACACACACACACACACACAAAATAAACATCCCATGTAAAAAAACTGCATACTAAAACAGCCTATATGCATAAAGCACATAAACACAGATTATCAAGGGTGGGGTCACACCTTCAGCACTGTGAACTCAGTCCATGTGGCTTGCATGGGTGAAGTTTGCATGTTCTGTCTGTTCACAGGCATTTCGGACCCCCCCATGTGGTTCAGTTGAATTGTCCAAGTTTCCTTTCATATCTGTGCCCTGTGATTTGCTGGCACTCTGTTCAGTCTGTCCCAGCCTTCAGGATCACTAAAGACCTAAGATTGAGTTAATGACTTTGCGAAGATTCATCTATCTTCCATACTTGTTTTTCCAGTTCTGGGTCATCTATCCCAGGGGACAAAGGTCAAAAGTCAGGGGTACACTCCCACTGGAATTGCTGCACATTGCAAAGGACACACACACACGCCATGGGCAGTGTAAGTCTCGATATACTTAACTGCAAGTCTTTGTGGGAGAAAACTTGTTGCATAGGGAAAACATGTATGAATGTATGAAATGACAGTTCTACAATCTAAAAATCTCTAAAAATTAAACCCATTCATCCATCCATCCATCACTCTGACTCCCAAGTTGGGGCAGATCGAAAATGTGGTCATGCTACTGGGTCACGGGGGGTCTAGAGCCTATCCCAGAAGGTGGATGGCACAAATTAAAAAAAGAAGTAGTACACTGCTTTCTTGACACACAAACTTTTGTTTTGCACTCAAGACAATTGGCTTTCTTCCATTGTCAGCCCAAAAATCTAAGGAAGTACTTTGTGATGCATTATTGTATGTTTGGTTAGGGTCTCTTAGGAATAATGTTGTTGTATACAGCAGATGATCTAATGCAAGGAAGTGCAGGGTGACCAAATGGAACAGACAAATAAAGACTTTAATGCTTTATTAAAGATTTTAAGATCCAGTGGAATTAAAGAGAATACTTTGAGCAGAGAAATTTAAGAACAGTTGTCCGTTATTTACTTTCCCATGCTAGGAGCTGACATAACCTAATAATTCTTATCTTTTAGTAGTATAACTATTAGTTAAATAAACAAGAATATTTCTTTTCTTATTTACCTTGGAAAATGTTCTCAAAGAAGATCTACAAAAAATGATGATTTTTTTTCTGGCAAGAGGTTTTATTAAATGACATTTGACTGTCTTTTAAAAAATAGATTCACATCTTTAGCTAATGGAATACCAGCAGATAAAATCTTGTCTTTCCCAGAAGAAATATATCTAACAAAAATAAAGTTAGTCAGCGCATTACCCAAAGTATTAGGTATTTTTTCATCTCATTAGTCACCATCAATATTTTATCTTCATTCCCAAATATATCTGCACTCATAAACTACACTTTATATCGGTGTTAAGAAATGATAGCAATTTGTGCTTTTTTATTATTTAACAAAACTGATATTTATCAGGATATCTAACAGGGAACTGAAATGTAGATCTTGTGAAAACCAGCAGCAGCAATCATAACACAGCATTTTCATTAAAAATGTCAGCAAATTGATTCATGTTTTGAACCAAGTTAAAAAAAAATACAGCTAAAACATTTGCTAAGGATGTTCCACTGTCCAGGAAAACAGAAAACGATGCCTTGAAAGATGTTTCCTGTCAGACTACAAATCATATAACATGCAGAACAAATAAAAGGTTACTAAAAAGGTGTGAAGACAAATACCCTTCTTTCTACGACTGTAATTGTGTTTATGTTCTACAAGGACTGTAGACAATAGGTTCTCTGTTATTGTTATTTGCATTGTTTTCAGATATGAATAAATGCAAAATGGATTCACTGGACTAGGATTTATAAATAGCTGAATAAAACCTCTAGTTTTAGTTTTCACTTCTGTGTGATCATATTGCCCTGTTTGTATACCTATGTACAATGAAGATAATGTTAATTGCACCATTGCTTGTACAAAACAGATTATAATTATTTTGCACAGATGTAAAGGTTAGGAAGGCTACAAAATGCAATTATCGATGATACAATATTGCTGATTTGGGTGGTTACATCATATTAGACCAATTTAAACATTCCCTGAGCAAAGTGTCATATTTGTAAATGACTCAGTTAAAGTTTTGCAAACATTACTCAAACAAAAGGAATATGAATGTCAAAAACTGAATGGAAGTTGCAATGTCAGTTGCATAAATACACAAAACAAATGATGGTCATCAAATAGCAATGAAAATGAATGTGTTTGGAACCCCATGCTTGTATAACACTTGCATTAATGTGTACATTATAGATTTTTGTGTCCATGACAAAAGAATTTGCTTGTATCAGAGTCAGCTCCCGTTTGTCCTACTCTGTAGTGTTTCTCTTGCTCCCTATTGTCCACATGGCTCAATGAACTGAGCATGTGACTGTCTTTTAACCCCTCTGTTGTGGGTTCGAATCCTGCTTCCTCTATTATTGTTTTTGTTTCATTTGATTGAGTTTTCTAGTTCCTTGTGACTTGTACTTGGTTTTGCTTTCATGCTTTGTGCCTGTGCTTGTGTTTTTTTTACTTGTCTGCTATTCCCCTAATGTAGATTCGGTTTCCTTGTTTCTGTCAGTGTCCTAGTTTTCCCCTCCCAGTCCCTGAGTTAATTAGTTTCACCCGTTGCCTGTTCTTGTTCCTGCCCTTGTGTGTTTTCCTAATTGCTCATTGTCCTGCATCTTCCCCTATTGGTTAATTACCTGTCACTCCTGCTTGTCATTACCCTGTTCAGTTTTTGTATTTAAGTTCCTGCCTGAGTTTAGTTCCCCAGTGGTTCATTGCTGTATGTTGCCAGAAGATGATGTATTGATGTTTTGTTTAGTTCTTTGCCAACCTGCTCCTGGACCCTAATCCTTTGTTGTCTACCTTAGTAATCCGTTTAGTTTTTGACCCCTTAAAGTCTGTTTTTGTTTTGTAGTGTTTTTCGTTTTTGTTTCAATAAACCTTTGTTTTCCTTTGAAGCCACCAGTGGGTCACCCACCTTCCTATCTGACTACACCATGCCACACTCTCGCACCAAATCCACCCAGATCCCTGACAGCTTCTGTAAACCAATTTGCTCAGGAAAGGCAACCCAGCTCCACCATTTCAAGAAATTTAACTCTGGTCAGATGCACACACCTAAACAGTGCGGCATCTCGGTGGCAAGAGTTTCATCTCGAATCACCATTACTCAGTCTCAGTCTTGGTTCCCACAGTTGGTCAGCATTCAGTAGCATTCTCCAAAACTGCATATTTTGTCTATAAATGTGTACTTTATTGTGTATTTACTCTTATTTCATTCATCACAGTGTACAGTACACTATAAACATTACAGTACATGTATAAACATTTACAAATATGCTAAAAAATGTTACAAATGGTGCAAAGGTGACATTAAATATATCTAAAGATGTTTGACTCAAACCCACTACCAGTACAGTAAGGGATGGCTCCTTGCCATAGCAACGGAACTCAGTCATTGTGTGAGGAGCATCTGTAATTCCTTTAATGATTTACAGAAAAGTTAAGTCATTGTGTCATATTTATTGTGAAGATATACCCAGTTATTTACATACAGTGTATATATAATCACACATATAAGCACCATCTGGTACTGTAACTGATTATTTTGTTACGTTTTTGTCACGCCGGCACTAAAACCCAGCATCCATCCCTCCACACCCAGTCGGTTCCTCCTCTGCATCCCCTGAATACCACACATAGCTGTAATCCAATCAGTTGTTATGGTTTTAAAACACCTGTTTCCATTTCACTCCTTGTGAAGTATTGAGTTTCCTACCATGCATAGTGTTTAGTTCCTGATCCACTTAGTATGTTCAACTCTTGTTTACTAGTTTGTTGGTTCTATAGTTTCCTGAAGTTCGATGAGATATATTCTAAATAATATACAGATATGATCAGCCACAAACAAAAAAAATCTCCATACTTGCCGAGCGATTGTGAGGTAACATTATGCTTGACACTTCAATGTGCTCATACCTGAATGTTCCACTGCGGTTACCGCATGCTTTGTTGTGCATTTTATTGATGGTTTTTGTTGAAACATTTTTTGACATGATCAACATGATTTTTTATTTTTTTTCTTATGCCTACATCAATTTTTTCTCTGAAGGTTTCAAAGTTCCACAGTTTTCATGTCTGAGTCTGTTTTACTTTTTTCCTTTAAAGTCAAAGGCATTCATTATGAAATCATTATACATTTCAAACTACACTATATGAACAAAACTACTGGGACACCTGTAGTAATTACAGAAATTGACCACATAAGCCACACCTATTCCTGACATATGTAGGTGTATAATTAAGCACATAGCAATGTAATCCCCAGCATCAAACTATAGAAATAGAAACAATAGAAACAGCAGAATGGGTGGTCATACAGAAGATGTTCGTCAACCTAGCATCATCATTGGACACCATTGCAACAAGTCAGTTCTCCATACTTCTGTTCTGCAAGGGCAGCCCTATTCAACCGCAAGTGAAGTGATTCTGAACTGAAAACATCTGGGAGCAACTCCAGCTGTGAAGTGGCAGCTACACAGACTCACAGAAAGAAACCTGATCACTCAGCATCAATACCCAACCTGAATGGCATCAAGGCCCACCAGCAATGTTCCACCATCTAATGAAAAGACAGAAGAGTATGGGCTATTGTAGCAACTAAGAGTTAGCCAACTTTCAGAGTGCTGAGATGGGCTGGCCCCCTGTCCAGGGTTGTTCCCTGCCTCGTGCCCGTTGCTTCCGGGATAGGCTCCGGACCCCCCGCGACCCAGTAGGATAAGCGGTTCGGAAAATGGATGGATGGATGGAAACTTTCAGAGTGCTGGTGTCCCAGTACTTTTGCTCATATAGTGTATGTGATTTTGAATCGTATTTAGTGAACTAGTGAGCAAATATAGTTTGCAAAGAGACTGAGTATTGTACCAATTCCACTAGAGATCGTAACCATGTCATCAACAGCAACGGCCTCTTTGTGATGCTGCTCCAAGGCCTACAACACTTATGTATTGACCTGAGTTTTATTATCTAAGATCATTGAGTTTTTTTAAGTTTTATGATGTGACGATCACAAGCCTAAATTTCTGTCATAATTACATCTTTCTGGTATATGCTTTTAATAGCCTTTCCTCTATGTGTAACTGGCAAACCCCCAAAGGATGTCAGTCACAATCAAGTACTGTACAATGTGAATGGAATACTACTGGATACTACTGGATACCTTGCATGCTTAATGTAGTCGATCATAAATCACTCAAGTGTATAATAACCAAATAATTATCAATTGTGCAAATGGGACTTCAAAAAGAATTTACAGGTCAATCTGCTAAAACTTACATTCCATGTAAACTCTCTGTCGTGCATTGCTGAAGAATGTTATGTCTCTGTCTGGCATTCCAATGGATGAGTCTGAGTTTAGTGATTGTCAGAAGAATGGTACTTGCCTGAACGCTTGTGTCAAGTCTAAAGTTTGGTAAGGGGGGATTATGGTGTGGGGTTGTTTTTCAGGGGTTGAGCTTGGCCCCGTAGTTCCAGTGAAAGGAACTCTTAATGCTGCAGCATTTGAAGCCATTTTGAACAATTTCATGCTCCCAACTTCATGAAAACAGTTTGGGGATGGCCCCTTGCTGTTCCAACATGACCATAAGGACATGGATGAGTGAGTCTGGTGTGGAGGAACTTGACTGGCCTGCACAGAGCCCTGACCTCAACCCGACAGAACACCTTTGGAATGAATTAGAGCTCAAAGTGCAAGTCAGGCCTTCTCGTCCAACATCAGTGCCTGACCTCACAAATGCTCTCCTGGAAGAATGGTCAACAATTCCAAAATATTTTTTCACTTTATTAACTTACTGGCCAATATGTAATACAATGCAATATACAATAAAACTGCCTTCAATTAATAATTTTAGCCATACTAATATTTTTATTGATGTCAAAGGGAGAATTTTGAAGCCAGTGATATTGTATAACTGCATGCTATTTAGTCTCATATGCCCAGACTTGGCACTGGCCTGATAAATAGGAGTGGAAAATGGATGCCTGTCAGAGCAAATCAGTTAACCTGGCAGCACAGAGTTCTCGGGGTACCAGCACGCTTGTCTGTTTTTGTTCAAATGCATTACAGAGATTAAACATCTTTGCTCTACAGATGTTCGGGACTGCAAATAGTGGTTTGGGCATTTGAAAGCGATTCACAGAGTAGTTTTTATGTCCTCAGCCGCCAGCTGTCACATATCAACTGTCTCGTGGATAACTTGATTGCTGGAGAGTAACAGTGTAGCAAGAGGCAGGATGTTAATATTATTCTTAGATTTGCCTCATTACAAACGCAATGATGACAAATTAAGTTGTTTTAAAACTTTCAAACAAGTGGTTGTGTTTTACAGCTTAATGGAGGAGGAATGGAGGAGTTGAGTCATCCTGGTTATTATATCCGCTCCGGTTACCTTCCTTGTGGGCTAGTAAATTAATTATCATGATGATCATGCATTATTTCTACTCTAATCAGTAATATGTGCATATCCGTGTGACAGGAATTGTGTGTTGAGGCATCCATCATGGTTTAATAGTTTAAATTACAAAAATCGGTACATTAGAAAATACAGGCGTTAGCACCTGATAAGGGGGATGCATTTCTTTGTCATTTGCACATGGGGTGGCGTGTCTGTGTGTGTGTGTGGGTGGCTGTGTGCTTTAGGTTTGCTAGGAAGATTACTGGTTTAAATCCTGGTGTCAGCATGGTGACTTGGAGTCATTGAGCAAAGCCCTTAACTCCCAATTGCTCTTACTTTCTCAAAATGTTTATGTTTTAGATTAGAGTGCCTGCTAAATAATCATGCTTTACACATGCAGAGATAGGCAAAAGTTGTGCTACATGACCAGAGTATCGGTATTATCTTCACGCTCAAATGTACTTCGCCTAGTGTGATAAGCCTGCATGGGAAAAAGCATGAAAGAAATAACAAATTAGAACAGTCACAGATCTCGGACACACAATTATTAATTTTTCCAATAATTTTAATAATGGATTAAATATGTCTTTCTAAATTCAACAAACCCCTTAATATTTAGAAAACATTACTCACCCTTATTTATAAGAAAACAAGCAATACAGTTGTTGACATGCAACAGTTTATAACAGCAGTGTAATATTATAGCAAAGTGTCAAAGATGTGGGGGAAAAAATAGTTACATCTACATATATTTTTCCGAGTTTCCCTACCTGTTCAAAAAACGTGTGTCTTTGAACAAGCGCACATAAACACATGTTACTTCTATTTGCTAAACAGATGTACAACAGACCAAGCAGCTGTGATGACAAAATTTTCCATCATTCAAACGGCATACAAACCTTTAAAGGACACTGTATATTATCAGAGAGAGAGAATTCTTTTAAATGCCTTAAACCTTTGCTTGCAGTAATATAACTGACCTTGGACGCGTAGCTGCATTCGTTAAAAGTAGTGCTGGGTATTGATTCAAATTTCAAAAATCTATTCGATTCCGATTCTCAAGATTTAGAATCGATTATCACAATTTGATCCAATCTCTTCCAAACCGACATCGATTTGGGTCAGTGTTTTTAAAAGTTTTTTTAGCTGTTAGCTGTTACCTTAATTACATGACTACATACTATTATATTTACATTCAATGACAAATTAATGAAGTATTGATAGTTACAGATGGCTGTAAGGACCAATCCTTATTATAGAAACATGAAAAAACTGCTGACTAAATCCGTAAACGGTCTTCTTTTCAAAACGTTCATTGTCGAAAGTATTACAATTTTTGAAATTAGGTTAAATCGGTAAAAAGTAAACCAAGTCAATTTACTTTGTTTTACCTGCATCGGGGGCGTGCCGTTCCGCTGTCACCCGAAGATCGCTATTCACATTCTAAATAGCTGCATTGCGTATTCAGATCGCATTCGCATGGTAATTTGATTAACAGCGCAAGAAACATCCCGATCAGCGCCATAAAAGGGGGTTGGGGACATGGCCAGGTGACAATGGCTCATTCATACACATGAAAGTTGCTACATATTCAATGGAAGGAGCTAGAAATAGTGACATGAGTTCGGTTTTTCTTATTTATTTATCCAAATGAATGTTGCAACTACACAATTTTGTCATGTTCATGTAGCCAAGACTTTACTGATTAGATATCTGTGATCAAAACAAACTGCCAGCATCGCTTTCTATGTACTTTTATAATGTGTCTCCAATTGTTCCAAACTGCATTTTGCAATGCCTGTACTTTGATGTCAAATTACAAACTTAGCATAAATCTGGCATATTTACAAAGTACAGTGAGTACATAAAGATGACTTTAATGCCAAAACAAATATATAAGAAATGATTTGCCATGAATTAAGATATTGAATGAAATGTGTGACCATGCCCCAGTCTTTGAAAGTGTGTTCCCTTTACCCCTAGACTCCAGAGGGAAAGCAAATCGCTTTGCTTTTGTCAAGCTCATCTGTCTGTCTGACTGTCTGAACCTGAAATGTTGCCTGACCGCAGCTTTTAAAGTTACGGCGTTTTTAAAGTATCGCTAGTGTCCGACGTCACGTCGTTAATACTGTTTTCGCCGGTGAACTTCACATGTCGCGTCACTGAATTCATGACGCGCGCGATTAAAGATATTAACCCTTTAACACCTAAGCCTCAAAATGCCCGTCTGGACTTTTTTTCCTATATTATCTGTAAAAAAAAAAAAAGGGCAGAAAATGTAAAAGGGTAAAATCGGTCTTTCGACGTACGAATCGATCTTTATGAATTATTATGAGAATCGATAAAGAATCAGAGAATCGATTTTATCAACACAACACTAATTAAAAGCTATTCTCATTTCCTTGTCATCTTACACTGACAGACGATTCTGGTGATATTAGAAAATTGACAGTGCACCAGCAGGTCTTTGCTTTTCCCATTCTATAACGCGCAGGGAATCAGACAGGTTGTCTTCCATAACCCATTATTTTCACTAATTGTTTTTGCAAAGGCTCATGTGCAAACTGGTTACGAAATGCCTACAACAAATCAATACATCAATGAGAAAACTCTAAATAGTATATATTACTTATTGCTGTGCAGTTAATCAAACTTTCCTACAAACTGCGTTGCAAAGAGAAACCCCCATTGCGCGCTGCTGTGCCGATCCCTAAGCACGCATGGGCGATGACAGCCCTGCTAACCTCGTAGGCGGAATCCTGTAAGCGCTAAGGAGGAAACTTCAGGTTTGACTCCGCATTGTCGTAATCGGAGCGCAGCGCGCTTTGGGTTCGCATCGCAACACAGGACGGAAGGACTACCGAAATGCCAGCGCTGATATGAAACTTCGGCCTGGAGGCTTTCTCTCCTCACGGATTTACGGAACGCTCATTGGGGATAATTTAATAAAAACGACAGCATTCGCAGACATTTCTTAACCAAGAATATGAAGAAATTGTGTCGGCCACATGCGACAGTCATGGCATGACAATTACAGCGTAACTCTGAAAATAACTTAATAGGACTACAGAAAAGTTACGAATTTGGGAAAAATATCAAATAAAGATGAACGGAACTGAGATGTCCTTATCAACAAAAACCGCGACAATACCCGTTATGATGTTCATTTTCGGGGTCGTGGGTAATATCACCGCGATCGTCGTCCTTTGCAAATCCAGAAAAGAGCAGAAGGAGACCACATTTTACACGCTGGTGTGTGGGCTTGCCGTCACCGACCTCTTGGGGACTCTGCTCGTCAGCCCGGTTACGATCGCGACCTACATGAAAGGATCGATGCCGGGTGGAGAAGCGCTGTGCCAATACTCTGGATTCATCCTCCTCTTCTTTTTCTTGGCGGGTCTCAGTATTATATGCGCCATGTCAATTGAAAGATATATGGCTATTAACCATGCGTACTTCTACAACCATTATATTGACCAGAAACTTGCAGGGTTGACTCTTTTTGCCATTTATGCTTCAAACGTAGTATTTTGCGCGCTGCCCAGTATGGGACTTGGTCGTGTGGAACAGCATTATCCGAACACGTGGTGTTTTATCAACTGGAGAAGTAATGTGAGTACAGGCGCGGCGTTCTCCTACATGTACGCCGGCTTCAGCTCATTCCTCATCCTTACCACGGTGATTTGCAACATAATGGTGTGCGGGGCACTGATCGTGATGCACAGGAGGTTCGTGCGCAGGACGTCGCTTGGGACGGATCAAAGGAAGATACATGAACTCAGAAGAAGACGCAGTTTTCGGCGTTGGGCCGCTGCTGAAATACAAATGGTCATCTTACTTGCAGCAACTTCCGTGGTGATACTTATTTGTTCAATACCTCTGGTGGTAAGTACATTTTTTGTTGTGCTTTTGTCTATGAATAATGGTGTTTTGACTTTGGTCGTAAATACCGCGCTCGTATTGAACTGTAGTACACTGGGAGCCAAAGTATTCGTGGGCAACAAAATGTGTCTGTTGGGAGTTTTTCCATGTCAGTAGTGACTCGATGGGTGGGAGTTCAGCCTGGAATATCCATGGCTGTGTCTGGCCGCAGTTTGCGTGTTCTTACCATGATCGCGTAAGTTTCCACTGCGTATCCTGGTGTCATACTCAGAAGACACGCCATTTAGGTGAATTTAAAGAACAATCATGTCTTTGTGTTGTGTATGACTGGCCGGCATCTAGTCCAGGGTGTCACCTGTCTCGTTCCATGTGCTTTTTGGATCTAGACTCACCGTTATCTATCTATCTATCTATCTATCTATCTATCTATCTATCTATCTATCTATCTATCTAATATATCTATCTAATCTGTCTAATCTTCCTTATTGCTTTCGATAGAGTAGGTATTACGTTTTTGACGCACGTAGAAGTTATTACCGCAAGTCACACCTTGCCATTTCACACCTACAGAGTAACAACCTTGGCTTCTGCTTTTTATCCGATTCCACCCAGTCCCAAGTTTCGATCGGGGTTGATACCAGCGAGGAAATTTCGATCCATTCGATCGATCTTCCGATCTTCCTAGCCACTAGTCTCCGGGCCCCTGAAAGTCTTCTCCTTTCCCCCTCTCTGTGCCCCTCCATTTTTATGGGCGGCCCTGCATGGGTGTGCTTCAATTTCTGCTACTTATAATAATATAAACATTAAAATGACCAGGTAAAATCGATATTTAAAGTTAGAATTGATTTTTAGTTAATTTCAGTTATTCCAGTTTAGTATCCATATTTTATATTTTAACCGAATATCCTCAGTCTTTATTTAAAAATATTGATTCACACAATTTTTTGAAATACTTTACTTTGGATCGAATGTTTTCGAATTAGCTAAAGTAATGCCTACAACAGTAATAAAAAGGTATAGAAACAATCAAAAGACGTTATAGAAACCAGCTGCACATGACTAGGCCAACATATCCATGTATGGGTCGTTTCTAAATCAGAAAAAAATGTACATTGTTTTCATGGAATACAAGGAGTGAAAACGAATACACAGCTGCGTTAACTTAAGAATTAGTCTTAATCATTTAGCATGGAACACCGATTATATTCAGTTTATCCATAATTAACATTAATTTCTACTTATAATTATGCCATTTATCTACAAACTAAATTTGAACAAATTTGAAGTGTTAGACCTGTAACAGCACACAGTTTTCTAATGAATTCATTAGCAATGACAAGTTGTTTTCTTGGTAATAATACTTTCTCCACCTCTCATGATATTATCTGTAATCATAAATATTTCTAAAACAGAAGAGAAACTAAACCAGCATGACGGTGTTTGGCCTTTGCAAATCCACGTGGCATTGGTGTAAATGTCTAAATGTGCTAACAAACTTAATAATCTTGTCAATTGTACTGCAAGTTAAGTAAATATTTACAGTAGTCATTGGTAGAAATTTCAAATCAAAATGTAGTTCCATGAAGGTTGGTCTTCTAACACTGGCTGGAGTTTGCCAGCAATATTATTCACTGCAGTATAGCAAAGATGTCACTGGAATTTGATGTCTAAATATCAAAAGACGCCCCACCACTGGACAGGTGGATATTCAACAGCTTAGTCTAAAATAATTTGCCACATTTCAGTGTCTTTTAATGAGATCATTTGCTTAGTTTTTCCCAGAGCACGTTTTTCAAGTCAGCTAGATCCACATAATTATGTATTGATTATGCAACATAGGAAGTAGATGAAAAACAACATGTGCAGCTTAACAGTGAAAAATAAAAAAAATATGTAATTAGTACAAATTAATAAAATCAGATTCTGGAGTATGACTGAATACCATCCAGTCCCATTGAAAGACCAGAAAGGCAAATTATATAAATGTTAATTGGCTTCCTATCTTTGTTTTTTTAGAATGCATGACATATACATGTCATGTATTTTTTCCCTCAATAACAATTTTTTTTCCCTCAATAACAAAATTTCCTGTGAAATGCTAATGACTCATTTGTGCACATGATTACATCAGGGGAACCTTGCTGATTGCCCCATGACTGTCATGTTATCAACTTACCATGAATATTATTAATCTGCTTCAGTACCAGTCAGGAACACCTCTCACACTACAGTTTTATAATTATAAAATATAAATGTATATACTGTATAATTATAATATATTGTATAATTATATAATATAATGTATATACTACAAATATTTTATTAGTACACTCTTACTTACTTAATTATTTAACCAGAAAAGAAGTGTTAGTTATATACTGATCCCATGTTTGTTCATCATTAATTGATCATAACAGGTCATGTACTAAATGTGGTTACTATATTCATGATTTGTATCTGAGTAGTAACTGAGTTACTAAGTTACTTGTACCGCCTCAAATGTTACCAAATATTTCTATTACCCGCTAAATAAAATCAGTTTCCTCAGTCCCACCTCCTTCTTACAAGCCTGCAGATCTTAAGTTAAGATTTGGCTGTTAAAACATTTATTCATTAATTTTTATGTAATTATCTTTCGGGAATTGCCAGAGCCACCTGCATGAAACAGAAGGTGAATCTGTCAATCTAATATTAAAGTTCCTCATTTCTCAATAAATTAAATTTATATTATTGTTTTCAAAGTTGGATAATTCAGGTCCAGAGAGTAAAAGTCCAAACTCGGATTTTGTTTCGACCAGTCAGTTGAGTACACTGTGACTGTGAATTGGTTGAAATAAAATCTTGGTCTGGATTTGTACTTTCTGAACCTGAATTACCCAACTCTGTTTCTAAGAAATATAATTTTATTAAATCAACACTTTCCTATTTGTTCTCTATACATTTTCCACATATTTTCTTTTGATAATCTCAGTTGATAATCTGTTTGTCCAGCAAACACATCAGCAGTATTCATTATTTCTTTACTTTATTCCTGTACTTACCCCTATTTTTTGTTTTGTTCAGTTTTGCATAGCCTGCAGTTCCAGCAAAGAGTATAATTACACAAAAACTTTTGTCAGACAGAAGTCTTACATTAAATTTAGCTTATTTTTAAAGGGGCTGGCGATGGGGGGAAACATTTCTCTATTTTTCTCTAAGTCAGTGTATTATACATTACATTTTTGGGAGGTATTGCTCCGAAAATCTGATTTTCATTATCTCTTCTGAAGGGTATTAAGTAATCTAGCCATTTAACCATGTGCCCTTTCAATGGTATTGACATGCCTCATACAGATTGTGGAATCGCAACATACAAGATCTTATACACTTAGTTTATTCTTTCTGTCCTGCATGACCTTATTTCCAATGGAGGCAATAACATTTATAATTATATAGAAATATTCAGCTTGCACTTTGAAGAATTTCTTTCATTTTATCTGGAACTTTTAGGTTTGGGAAGAAAAGGGGAAAAAACATGAGATATTACTTGTAGCAGCCTGTGATGAATGGGCGTGCCATCAAGGTTATACTTGCTCCGTGTTTCATAGGACGGTCTCCAGGCCTCCTCTCCATAGTTTACAACTAAAATATTAATCACATCATTTTTGTCTTTCTTACTTTCAGGTACGGGTATTTGTCAATCAACTTTATGCATTATCTGAGACGATGCATAACAACTACCTTGACCTTCAGGCCATACGAATTGCCTCTGTCAACCCAATTCTGGATCCCTGGATTTATATCCTACTTCGCAAGACTGTGCTACTTAAGCTAATTGAGAAGATCAAGTGCCTGTTCTGTAGGATTGGGAGTCGGCATCAGCAAAGGACCGCAGACTTCCACTGCATGGCTGGAGTACGGTCCTCTTCTGTGATCTCCCATGATTCCCCGTCCCTCATGTCACGGGAACTGAGGGAAGTTACAAGCACCTCCCAGACAGTGCTTTACCTGCCAGAAAATACCAATGGATTCCATTGAAGGTGGTAGAAGGGACAGCCGACGTCCACAGAATGTTCCTCTTTGGTGGAGAGTGGAGAATCCGACTCACCAAGCAAACACAACTCTGCCTTAAAGGCTTGGAATGACCAATGCCCACACATAAGCCTGAAAAAGTCTCCTTTTTGTCCAAAGAATCAGCGTGGCTTTCACAAATAGAGCACTGAACTTGCAAGAGAAATGGATATGGGTCCCTAGTGTGTATGTTCAGGGGAATTGAGCTACTCATGAGGTCCTGGAAGCTGCTGCAGATGATGACATTGGACTTCCTTGGTATTTGGAAATCAAACAGGCTTGACAAAAAATTTGTTAGGACTTATTTAGTCAATACAATTGGAGCTTTGAACTGAATTTTGAATTTTCTCTGTGTGCCAAAAATTGAGGCTTTAAACTGAAACAGGCTGAAACAAGTTATGTATTATAAAACAGACCTATTAACATTTAATTATATGTCTCTAATCAAGCCAGTTAAACCACAACGCTCTAGTGCAGTGTTTCCCAGACCGGTCCTCAGGGACTCACAGTCGGTCCATGTTTTTGCTCCGTCTTTGCTTCCAGCCAGACAGTGTACTGATTGTGGGGCCCCCAGGACCGTATTGGGAAACAGTGCTCTGGTGCCTTCATGTTACTCCCTAGTCACATTTTTTCTTATGTTGAAATTAATGAACTATGAATAGAAAATTAGAAAGAATGTTAGTGAGCAACCTATATATAATATATGCACTTTTTAAATTTTAACCACTGAATCATGGAGGCAGGATCCTGTAAGAACTGAAGCATGGCATTGAAATTTCACTACTCACTGGCGTAAGCAACTTGGTATTGTGCTTATTTGATGCTATAATGTGAATTAACTCTGAAATATCATTTTTTTATTATATAAAGTTCTTTTCTTCTCTGTGAGAAGATTTAAATATCAGATGGTGATTTGTATTGTGTTGATTGTAAATACATATTAGATGTATTAGAATATAAATTGCTGGGAAAAGCATTGAAGTTCTCTTGTAGTTATTTTAGATATTCCCAAAGAATATGAGATATTTTTCATGCTTTAACAAAGATGAGTTTAATTGCAACTCTGGTAGCAGAATGTATCTATATTACTGCAGTTTACCGCTTCATGGAAGTGCATTTATATGTTAATGGCTATATAGCTGTACACAATAACTATAAATCTGTCTCCTTTTTCATTTACAAGTGATTGTAAATTTGTCAGAAGTTTTTTTAATTAAAGGAATATTAGTGTTTTGATAAAAATGCTGACTTTTTGTAAGCTTTGTGCTTCAGTGCAGAGAAGATTTTGGGTTTGTACCTCTGTAAGACTAAGTGTTGAAAGTAAGCAATTCAGAAAAGTGTTTGGCTCAGTGGGTTAAATCTCTCTGTCTGTCATCAGAAGGCTGGCCTGAGCTCTGCATGTCTGCAGGTCCTTGAGCAAGGCCCTTAACCCCCAGCTTCCTGGGTACTGCAACAGGTGGCTGCCCTTCCTGGCCAGCTTGCTCTCACCTACATAGAGCAGGTTGGGGGAGGTATAAAGAGAATTTCCGCATGGGGATCAATAAAGTATCAACTATTATCAAAAGCAAAAGCTGCACCGATTGCGATTTGGTATAAAAGTATTTTTTTCATCCACACTACACACACATCTCAATTTTGACTCTCACTGGTACATTTGTCTTTGTACAAATAAAAGTATCATCATAACTCTATGTGCAATTTAGGGAGCAAAGGAAACAGACAGATACTCTACACAGAGCACAGTGGCAAGAATCCCCAACCCCCACAGCACGTATCAAGTGATTCCCAGAGAGTACCTTAAAAAAATGCTTAAAAAGGAAATAATTTGTATATGTCATCTTAACAGAAAATAAAAGGTTTTGCATGTAACATATATACTGACAAAATATGTGAATTGGATGCATACATTTGCAGCACACACATGGTAAGATAGTATAAGATGTTACCATATTTATTCTGGGGGAAATTATTTTGCGCACAGTGGTGAGTTACAGAAAGTACAGATACAAATATATACTGCAAAAAGGAAATGATGCATAAGGTGTGAAAACAAAGTGCACAGATGATAGAATTTTGTTCAGGAAATAAATTTAAGTAACTTGTGGTGTATTTGCAATTAATCTGCTATGGTAACAATTTAATCAACTGAATAAAGATTTAAATGTATTTCCATGTAAATGTAACAAAACACATTTATACTCTGAAAATAATCAATAGTGTATAGGTGTTGCAAGTGAAACAGTAGCTCATTGAATTACACTGCAAATGTTTAATTGTTATAAAACAAAATGGTTCTGTGGCTTATGGAGCGGCGCTTTGTCCTCAAGTGCTTATTCTGGGTGCAGGTCTGTCCGAGGAGTTCGCACACTATCCTAGTTTAGGTGTCTCCTCAAATACTGAAATAAAACATGTGGTAGAAGTATCTATCTTGCTTGGTCTGTTTCTGCTGATGAATTTTTCTTCCCTCCAGAGTGCATCAGAGCCTTGTGCCCTATATTATCTGGGATAGGCTCCAGACCACCCCATGACCCAGAAAAATGCTTAGATGGATGGATGGATGGAGAAAAATATGGTTGTATTTCTATATTTGTCTCCAAGGTGTACAAAAGCAGCAGTGTCTACCCAATAACCTCATTTGTGAAAGAAAGCTTTTCATACTGGAACAGAGCGGCACCCCGGTGAAACGTAGGAAAACAAAGACTAAAGCACAGCTCAGTCACTATCCTGTCTAGAGTGAGCACAGCCGGGAAATCGAGTCAGGACTGACAGTAAGGCCAGTCCCTAGGAGAGTTCAAATGACAGAGTGGGAGGGCCTCCAAAATCTCCATGCAGGGAGTGATGGGGGGGGGGGGAGTTTTAATTCCACCAGCAAAAGCATTATGTGGTACCAATTACCAGTAAAACTGTGGAAATTTAGGGAGTTGATGCACTTTGAAGTTGACGCCTGTCATCAACACCATCCTGTCATTAATTTCTTTGACCATATAATTTCACAGACCTTAAACTTCAAATGCAAAATGTATGCTAATTTAAAAGTGGGGGTAAATAACCAGATAAATGGACAAAAGTAAAATGAATGTGCCATTCGTTATCTCTACAGAGGGCATGGTATTAATAAAAATAAAGGGTTATTTTAAATTATACAGATGTGTATAACAAAACAAAAAAAAAAAATCTAATGAAATGATAAAACCAAACCACATACAGTTTATCAACAAAAATCATACAGATTGTTTGAGGATAATGACATTATTCCCATTACACACTGTAACACGTGCTTCATCTCTGACGTACAATTTACTGGACATCCGTGGATGATTAATCCATACAAACTATAAGAAAATTAAGTAAATCAATGAGTAACCCCCCCAGAATAAATGCTTTTTTGCAGGTGCACTGCAACATATTTAATTAGGGGCCTGAGCAGCGATAGCTCCTGATCGTTAATGCTTTTGTACTGACTATTTTTATAAATGCAAGGCTGGCTGCGGGGAAGAAGTCATTTTCCCGAAATGAAAATGAAGTGCAAATAGTCTGGAAGGAACCACTTTAAAATACTAAGACTTGCTTCATTCTGTTGCTGTGACTCACAGCAGCATATAAAATTGCATTTACTGAAGCAGCCCACCAAATGTGGGAACACTGGTTAAAGTCAGACATGAGCTTTATGGGATGAGTGCATATGCTGCCAGCACTCCACCCTGGATACAGATCTCGCCTTGTATGAGACACAGAAAAAGGGACAGTTGCTTCACTGGTTGTGCTCAGTAGCAGACGGTGATGCAACAGGCCCAAAGCACAGAGAACAGAAGCACATCCTACTGGCTCAAAAACAACTTGTTTCACTATGACTGGCACCACAGAACCTATGAGATTCATTAACTTTTGTTTGTTGCTAGATGTTAAAACAAAATTTTTGTCTTCTTAATAAAGCATTAACCTTACGGTTAGCCTGAGTTCTAACCCAGATGGCATCTGACCCAAATTCTATCCAAGCCTGAAGCCTCACACTAGACCTCCCAATTTTAACTGCAGCCGTAAACGGAAAGTATTACTTCAGAATTCCAGCTGTCAGTAAAGAGCACAGATATGCAGAAGTCATATCATTTTAATAAATTGGTTTTACAGACACACATTTTTGTTTCAAGTCCAAAGTATGACACTGCTTTGGCTAATAGTACATCTTTGTATTATTGATAACAGCAGCCATGCAGGTATGAACAAGTTGGTTTAAGGATGTTAAATGCACTTCTTTAAGTTATATATAACAAGTTTCCAATAGAATGATCAGAGTATCTGTGAGAACAAAACAAGTCTAAAAATGTAAGATATAACCTCACACAGATTCTTATTGACTTCGGATTTGTGGTTGTGTATGCAGAGACTAAACTAGCAGCTCACACAGATAATCAACATATTCCTCCTCCTTTCACCCTTAATGACTTTATTCAAAAGTCTGAACACAACGGATAAACCAATCATTTTACAAACTGATCCATATCAAACAGTTAAAAATACTCTGAAATTAGTCATCAAAATCACACAGAAAACAAAATGACAAATGAAGAGATTATATATATACATGTTCGGAACACAGCAACATAGCTGTCTATATATATATATATAGTTTTGGGGATTTTTTTCCAAAATAGCACTGGAAGCAATCTCACAATGACAAATGACCAGAAAAAAAATTCTAGTAATACCATGCAAAACCAAGAATGCAACTGGTGCCGACAGCCAGTTGTGTCACGGCCCCCGCGCTTTGACAAACTGCGCCTGAGAGGGCAGTGGCATGTCTGCACTGTCCAGTTGCGTTTCCACTGTCCCACTGGCACCTACGATGACTGCGGATCTCTGCAGACTGTCGTACGTCTTCTGCCTCTCAGCGATGGCAGCACACGCAGCCACTACCTCATCGCCCTCAAAATCATAGTCGGGGACGAGCTCGGGAACTTCAAGCAGCTGCTGCATGGTCTCCTGCTGCTGCCTGACTTTCTCCTCCATCTCTCGTCTCTGCTTCTGCAGCTTCCGAGCCCATGCCAGGTCCTCAGTCCATAGAGGGAGCTCAGCTGGACAAATGTGAACTGCAACCTGGAAACTTCTCACTGCCTGTAGACAAAAATCCAGGTGCATTAAAAATGTAACCATAACGTAGTTCAGGTTCAGGTTACTTTATTTGTACCTGTAGGTAGATTTGGGGCACAGTCAAGAGTCATACATCCTATACACACACTTCAACACAGGAACAACTGACAACAAAACAGATTAAAAATAAATAAATAAATGCTTTTATCTATTCATCAGAGTGATGTCTGCTGGAACACAGCCGTCTTTAAATCTTTTCATTTTACATTTTGCAACCATTAACCTTCACCTAGAGGGAAGAAACTGAAACGCACTGTGCAGAGGGTATGTAACGTCAAGAAGAATCGAACCAGCCAACCGCTGTACCTGTCTGGTATATAGGGATGCTGGATACAGCTGTGGGTCACCAGCCAGTTAGACCATTTCACAATCTGATCGAGTGAGTTTCTTACAGATAAATACGCAAACCATGACACCAAGGAAAAGGATAAAATAGATTCAATAAAAGCATGATAAAATAAAATCATCATAGTCAAATCAATGTGGAAACGAGAAAGCCTTCCTAGACGAGTCCTTTTTTGCACACACTGTTGTCACCGAGTAAGAATCAGAGCTATTCATGTATCCACTTCTCTGCTTTAAGTTTCTTAAGAATGTACAAGTGGTTATGCAATGATAGAACTTGCACAGTGTTGACATCTGACCTTTATGGAGAGCCAGTAATTGCTATTGCAGGCCAAATGGCTATCCATATTTTTAATTATTCCAAAAATACTGACATTGTACCCTGATGCCATGGATTTGATTCCTCGACAATTTTAAAATTTATCAAACTGAAATAGAACACACAAAAATGAAAAGCATACACTGTTGGAAAATAGGTATACAAACTGGTAGGTATATGTCCACTCTCGAAGTCTCCAAATAAATTTTATTAAGGTTCTACTGGAATCTAAGTATTCGACTGAACATTCACTGAGAGGACGCAAGTCGATGGATGACTGCATTTCCCTGTTTATATAAAGTTGTTTGGATGCTACTGTAACCAGTACAGACATCAAAGAACCTTCACAGGTCTACATACGCTTAAGGAAACAGTGGCTCAGCGGGCAGCACTGCAGCCTTGTACGTCCAGGGTTCGTGCACGACAGCTGGCTCCCTGCTTGTGCAGTTCTGCACGCTTTACCTGTGTTTCTGTTCCTCCCACAGTTCAAAAACCAAAACTACATTTGTGTGAACTGTGCTTTAAGGTGTGGTCTTGGGCATGTGTGCCCTACAGTGCATTGGCATCCAATCCAGGGCATCACAAATAAAACTGCCAAGATTAAAGCTTGGGCCAAAGAAAACACCAGTGAACATTCACTTAATATCAAGAGACCTCTGGGACCACTTTTCTGATTAATCTGGATTCTGGGTAATGATACACAGTTCCTGGAACTAGTGCTTTTCCTTTTGGTAAAGGCAGAATTCCATTTCCATTGAACACTTGGCCAGAAACCACTCAGGAGAGACTGTGCACAACGTAGAGAGGCTTATTAGAACAGAGAAGTACACTGATCATGTAGGTCTGCTAGTAAAACCTACTATGAGCAGAAATACAGAAATGCTACAAACTTTTAGCTTTAGTTACAACAATGTCTTCTAATAAACTGGCTATGGTTTTGTTTACTGATGATTCAGTCTCACATATTGCTTTGTGTAACGGGAAAAGTTAAACTAGAGAAAATGTTTAGCAAAACAATGCCTCACACTCTGTTTGACTTCCTGTTGTTGTTTATATGCACTGGTAACTTTGGCCGGCCACTTACAAACATTTCTTAAGCATCAGAAGAGTTGATTTTAACACAAAAAAAACTTCATTTGTAATGCCTTAGTCATCAAAAACTGCTCAGCTGTAAAAACACCGTAAAGAAACCAGTACTTTTTAGTCCAGTAAATGCAGTACAGATGTGCTATCCCACTCTTAAGACATAAAGGTTTTAATTCTATTTTTTTTGCTTTGAACATCACCAGTGTATACTGCAAAAGGAAAATTATCAAGCTGGTTAAAACGTAGACAACTGCATATATGGAAACATCAATGAGCTTCAAAGGCTAATTAATACGTTTTATCATTTATAACCAACTAATCAGATCTATGTTAGTAAGAATCACATTTGAAACCAACAATAAACGTGTTACTTTCAGTGCAATACTGCATTTTCAGTTCTAATTGAGAGATTAATCAGAATCAACTCCGCTTAACAAAACTATTTGATCGCTGGCGTTCAATGTTAGAATGTACAAGATGAAAACTGCTAGATTTGAATTTGCATGTTCAGGCCCGTGCGGTGTGCAAATTAATTTTGGCATTGGGGTATGGGTGTGTTAAATGTATGTTAATACCGTGCCATGGTTTTGAAATTGTGAAGTATTATAGGACAACAAAAGGATAAAAACAGATACAAGATTTACTGGTTTCACAATGTGATGCGCTACATAAATAACTTAAGTTTAGGACATTCAAAATGCATTTAAAACACTTAATGATAACAGGTCCTATGAAATTACTATTCCATGCAAACACCTTACCAGGTCAACCTCTCCCAGATTAAGCTGAGCCCGACCAAGGGTCTGCCACGCCTCCCACCAAAGGGGGCGGAGTTTCACTGCTGTCTCAGCTGCCCGCACTGCGGGGAACACCTCCTGCAGGTGAGATAAGACCTGGACCAAGACACCACTGTATCATTTACATCCACAAATACATTGTACACTTACAGTAGCATCACTGCTTTTTGCAGTTTATACACCCAGTATTTATATTAGGAATGTGCAGCTCCATCGCTAAAGCTGAGATACACACCTCCATGCATTGCCAATGACCTGACACACTAAAGATACACATCAAGTGAATACCATTGCGATATGATATTATTTACCTCAATGCAATACAATCTGACATGATTTGATTCAAACATCATACAATGTGATACAAAAGAATAAGATGCTAGGCCAGGGGTAGCCAATCTGATCCGCAAAGGGCCGGTGTGTATGCACCCCTGTGCTAGGCAATTCAATATGGCACAGATACAGAAACAAATTAGAGAGGGGGAATAAATCTAAACATAAAACCAAACGGCAAAAAATTATTCGTCACATTTATAAATAATAAAGACATAGGGCCTCTGCTAATAAATTGGATTTTACTGAAGCAAAGATGTTAGAAAACAATGTATCCCGAGTTCATACCAAATTGTATGAGGGGCATAAATAAATAAATAAATGGGGCAATCTCATACTGAACTTTTATGACAAAGCACTGAGACGAATCAGTGAATTGTACAACCTCTAATATATACATGCATGTCCCCTCCACCTCACCATTCTAAAAAAGGAATTATACCGAAAAGCAGAGGTGGAAGTTTCAGGTCCAGAAAGTACAAATCCAGACCGTGATTTAGTTTCAACCAACCAGCAGCGCATAGAGTCACAGTTACAGAGTACTACACTTGTTGGTTGAAACAAAATCCTGATCTGGATTTGTACTTTCTGGACCTGAAATTTCCGGCTCCGCTGAAAAGTTAGAGATGCACCAGTCCCATGTTCAGTGCCCATACAATCCCAATACCCGAACAGAAGGTATCGGCTGATACGAGTACTCATCTGATACCAGAGCTTTTTTAAAAAACTTGTAAATATAAATGAAAAACAATGTACGCCAAAAAAGCTTTAATTAGGCTACTAGAAACATACATAACATACTGTTCCATCTCGCTTGTACATCTTGTTTTAAGCATTTTTGAGGCCTTTTGCTGTTCAATTTGAATATCTTCCAAGTGAGAATACACAAGTGTCGAATGCTTAAAATGCTCAACAAATTTTCTGCCCACAATGTCATTTACATTTTGTTGTAATAGCAGCCCTTTGTGTATCAGAAGCTGCAGCAAAACGGCCCAAGCTAGCAACTCCCAAATCATCCATTGTTTTTTTCTTACTTGCATAACCCAGCACAATTGAGTGTGCTTTTAGTGAAATTTTGTACTAACTGCTACTTCCACTTTCTGTTACTCAAATTACTCTGCTACTAGTTATCTTGAGCATAAAATACTTAGATTGCAGACATGTTTGTTAGTTTGCTTTGCAAGCATGCAAGTCACATTTGCTATTGCTACCTGATGTTCTTACGCTCCTCCTGCTTCAAAGGGTATGCGCATGACGTCACAGCAAGTGGAAGCCACTGTGCTCATACCCACTGAGTGGCAAACAGACTGAGTGGCACCAGTAACATTTAGCTTGAATGCCGCAAGAACACATTAAAAGTTAAATGGGAAAGAGCTATCATGTGATCCACTGTATCAATATTGTAATCAATTTTTTAACAAATTGAACAAGAAACAGGATCTTTTTACAGACTGTTGAAAACTAAAGTATCAGACGAGGATTGGTCACATACAGCAGATACCAGATCCGTCTACTTAAGTATGGACCAGTCCCAATACTGACCCAAAATATCTGATTGCTGCACCTATCGATGGCACCAGAGGCACCTTTACTTCGTCATCAAAAAGACACTAAAAGCTTTCAACCAACTCAGATTTTCATACATATTAAAATCTCAGTACCAAGTTCACGATGAGCAGGTAAGGTCTGACTCATTGATAAAGCAGAATACAACTATCCTATAGTAGTCCCTTCAAATAAACTCCTTTGCTAACAATACAGTTGACTAGCAACATAAAAATGATGAATTTCAAAAATGTAAAGATTAAAGAATGACAGAAAAAAATCACAACTATATGAATAAAAACTCTTTACAGAGATAACAGATATAACATGGTTTTTTTTTTCTGATTAGAGTTCAGTTTTGTGACACTCTTCATGCAACCTACAAACCATGCTGTGTGCACTGAAGCCCATGAGCAGCACTGACATTTACCAGCAATCGTGCCACATCCACCCTCGTTAAATTTGCATCAGCTGCGCTGTGAAAATGATTAAAAGGAGCAATGTGCTCCTGTTCTTATGTAGCATCTCTGCGGTGGTCACTCTCTAAACCATGGAAAACCGACCTGCTCCTAACGCTGATCTGCAATTTACATATAAACGCTCCTTCTTTAAAAGCACGACTACGAAAGAGCATATGCTGGTCTATTTAGCCACAACTTCCTTTGCCATAACTGTAAGTACACACACACACAGATATGAAGACACAACCCGGCTGAGATCTTCATGTACCTGTGACTTCATTTCATACAGGCTTGCATCTTCTGGGGTCAGCTGAATCGCTTCCTCCCATCTTTTTATCGCCTCCCAGTGCCTGCATATTGAACAGAAAAGCCACATTACACAAATCACCATATGCAGCACATAAGTTTTTGCACTTATACTGATGGCTAAAATTGTAGAAACGCTTATAATTTTTAGAGATTGCAGAAACGTATTAAACTGTTGCTCCAGTTCAATGTGTGACATTCGTGACATTCTTTAAAACGCCAATATTAGATTGCTTATTTTTTAAAGTGTGAAGCGTAAGGCCAAAAATGATAGGCGTTTCCATAATTTTGACTAATGTATGCCCTCCCCCCTTTTCAAATAAAAGCTTTCATAGAAGGAGGGTTCACAGTGGGCCTGGAGCATCATCTCAGCAAGAAGGTTGAGCCAGGATGATGGCCATGAAGCACTACCTCGAACAAATGAGCACATGCAACATGAATCACCTGCCCTCAATCCTTGCCCAAAGCAGTAGGTGTAGCAGTGACCATAATGAAGATGATAATATGATGAAAAGTCTCAGAGGCAGTATGGACACTGGCTTATTTCCTCAAAATTACTCATTCAAATTCAATGGCTACAGATGAGTACATAACATACTTCACATCTTGCAAACACTAACAATGCATACATGTTGGCAGTAGACAAAACAGGCATCTTGAGAAACCAGAATTTCTGCTCATTCATCGTATTCAATCATTCTATGTATTGAACAACTGATCAGTCCTTACACTGCTGGAAGAACACTTAAATGTGATCTTAAAAATCTGGTAAAATAAAACAGATTTTAGATTATTCAGATCATCTCAGCCTAACAGGTGCTACTCAGAGAAAAGCAGCATATGTAATCTAGGAAAAGAGAAGCAACGCAGGATCTTTCTCAACACCAAGTTTCTGTCTTGCATTCAAAGCTACTTCTATCTTCAGTAAATAAGCATGAGAAAGGAAACGGGTGCGGCGTGAAAACCCGTGACTGAGAGAACTGCTAATCAGGCCAGAACTTCAGAAATGACGCATATGCTGTCAGGCTCCAGTAAGAGTTTACAATCCAAGCCATCCAGAGAAGGAAAAAGGAAAGGTTAATCAATAAAAGTTCCCAGAAAAAAACAGGTACGCTTTACAAAACAGGCTACTCTTTACAGCCATAAGTGCAGATAGGACAGTTAAGTGGCTTGATTTATGGTAAGTTACAACAATACTGTAATGTACACTCACTTAAGAGAGGTCCCTGACGTCAAGCCATTTAATTTAACTCCAGCAAACATTTATAACATGCAGTGAAGCCCTTACTCACATATTCTATCCTGTTCCCGTCAGCTGGGAATGCACTAATTTAAGGAATATAATAGAGCAAATAAATAATTGTCCCTATTAACAGATTAATTACAGCAGGGAATCACAACCTATGCTGTAAATCCATTTTTAGTGGAGTAACAAGATATAGCTGTTACTCAAAGGAACAAATTGTACGCAAATAGTAATTCTAAAAGTACACTTGAGTGCTGTGGTATGCAGAGTTTGTTTAATGTTTTTAGATTCTGAGGGTACAGTCTGTGAAAATGCTTTCAGGGTGACTGCAAGTACAGTAGATGTAGATCAAAACCCATTTTAAACAGCATGACTTTGCTGTGCAGACTGTAAGCTACAGTCAGTGTCCCTAGTTTTAAGGACTAAAAATGGCATTTATAAGTAATACTTTCTACACCGTGAATGATGCGTTTCACCCTGCCCAGTCAAATGGCCAGCCACAACAATCTGATCAGACTCAAACTGTCCTAGAGAGTCGTACTGCCAAGATATGTCAGGCCAGCAATCCTTAAAGGCATCAGAGTGAAAAATTAACCATTGCATTTCAACAGAAGCTTATGTCCTTTCTCACTTCCTCCTAGAATTGTGGGTGTCAATTTGTGTCTAGTCTGCATGACTAAATGTGTCATTTCAATGACACGTAGCAGAAAGAGGGAAAAAGAAAAAAAGATAAATGCAGCCTGTTGAATAGGCAGGTCAGTATAAACTTAATGGCAAGAGAAATTTAACATGCTTTTTGAATCTAAAAAAATATTAGTAATACATTATTAATATAGAATTACGTCCATGTGGTGTTATGGGCCAGTGTGTGGCTCAGTTTGCTGAGCCTGCGAGCCTGTAATCAAAAGGTTGCCAGTTCAAACCCAGCACCAGCACGTCTGTGGGTCCTGCAGCAAGGCCCTTAACCCTCAGCTCCCAGGGTGCTGCTACGGGAGACTGCCCTTCACGGACAGCTTACTCTACAAAGGGCAAGTTAAGGGAGGCGTAGAGACAATTTCCCCATGGAGACCAGTAAAGTATCAATTCTTATTGCTGTCATACAGTAGATGGCTAAACTAAAGATGGTCAAATGTGCAAGCAATTCTCATATACTTATACATCTGTACAAAGCAATGAGAAAAGTAAGGCCGTCAACATTTTTTCTTCTAAAAAGAAACAGATATGAAAATGCAGTAAACAAGCAAATGATGGTGATGTGTGCACCCTACTGTGGGTAGAAAGAATGTTATATTCATAGGGCTGGGTATTGGCACAGATGCCATGATTCAATTCAATCCATTCTGATATTGATTCAATAGGAAAGAGACATGGAATACTATATAGCAGCTTTCCATATTTGGTGAGATGTTTAAAAAAAAAATAAAAAAATAAAAATTCTAGAAACTGTTATATTCCTGATGACCATGATCAGGGTTCCAATCCAAATCAGGAAATGGAACTGGAGCTGGGATTGGAAGGAAAAAAAAA
>JAABNY020000119.1:9755464-9783010 GCA_015164015.2 Brevimyrus niger | reverse complement strand
AAAAAAAACTACGGGGAACAGAATTGGAGTTGAATTTGAATTTCAGGGAGATTTAAGTTCCAACTCCAGTTCCATTTTTCTGATTTGAACTGGAATGCATTCTGGAATGGCCCCAACCCTGACCAGCACCTTGGTCTGTGGTTGAATCTTTGGCATGTTGTGAGAAGTCAGGTTGCACTTAAAGTGAAGGTCTGGTGTTCTGGGGTTCTTTTTATACACACCTGGGATTATATATTATTAATAAGTACAGTATTTGTCACAGGTGAACCTCTAATCTGTAACTGGTTGAATCATTAAAAGTCATGACAAGACTTTTGTCCTTGCAAAAACAGGTGTTATGGACTTTAACAAGTTTTGAACATCAGGACTCATTTTGACTTTCATTTTGCACCCAGTTATTATTGTGAAAGCCCTTGGCATTAAATTGATCCATTTATTGTAACAATTGATTGATTAGAAATAAAGTTTTATGCCTTTTTAAGTTACTATATCCTTATGTGACAAGACTTTTGTCAATGACTGTACTGACACTTTAGCTTGCAACAAAAAATGAGCATTTTTTACCTTCTACATTTTGAGATGAAGTAACTGAACTGGAAGGGGAATACTCTGTATCAAAAGAAGTCACATTTACTGGAAAAAACATGCGTCAAACAAGTTATTAGCTGGAAGGTGTAGTGTAAATCAGCCAGTCAGAAATATCATGCACTTTTGTATTTACTCAGACACACTCATACCACAAGACATCATATAACGGCAGTATCACGTACTTTCATTACTGAAAACTTCCTTTTGGCAAAGGTGGAAGGTGTACACTAACAGTTTGGTGAGTTGCTTGGCAATAAAGTCCTCCGTTTTGTTATCAACATGGAGAAATCTGAGCTTTCTTGGCAACTACATTGCTTCCCATACAAAATGACTGGCAGGATAACTGGAAACTGAAGACTGAAGGTGATTGCAATTAAGGTTCTCGACCCTTGGATCAACGATATATAACTGTATGATCAAATGTATTTGGTTTGATTTTTCTGTATGTGGACCTGCAGAGAATGCAGAAGAGAATAAAGGTGTAAACATATCTTCAGGCTACTCAACAGCCATGCAAGTCTAATGTGTACAAGTCCGGGCAAATGATTGGTAACATTTACGAAAACCCTTTGAGCAGCTAACAAACGTCATCCTACTGGCTTTAAGATTTAAATGATGAAGGCCAACTTCAATGATATGCTTATGTATAGTACTAGAAGAAACATCATACATTAAAATGCTCTCAGTAGGGTGTCCCTGAGCTACAGAAGACAACTTTCACTCCGGGGTAATGTGCTTGCAAGGCACAAACTGAATTACATTCAAGTCCAGACACAGCATCAAATTCATAATCATGCTCAACTCACCGGGCCTGAAAAACGTCATTTCCTCATTGGAATTCATTTAATACCAGAAAATGTTATTATGCATAATCATCTAGGTAACAGGCATCCATAAAGCAAAATGTGAACCTTATGATTAAATTAGCTAAAATGACAAATACCCATCAAAGCCAAAAGGAAACAGGTTCAGTTCTATAAAACGTGACAGAGATACGCTGATGCAGAACGAACACATACACAGCTTGCATGTTTCTTGGCAATTACTGAAGAACAATTTACAGGGTTGGTCAAAATGGGGACCCTCAGAGAAACTTTAAACTGCAGTATATGTTATATACAGTACAATGTTTAAACTTCACTTATACCAGAATTTTTTTAACGTAGCTATTAAATTTTTAACACCTAGTCATTCATCATGACCATAAAATAGAAAAGAATACAATGATCTTTGCTGCGAGTAATTCTCTCTTTATCAAAACATCCCCTTAAATGTTTATTTCAGCATTTCAGTGTGTTTTGCAGCCTAGATTAATGACAGCAGAAACATAATTTTTTGAAAACATTAAATGCTTTCTTGAATGACAGTCGTCAAAACCAGGGACACCCTAACCTAGTAATAAATGTACAAATGCACTTTACAAGGCAGGACATCTGAAACTAAGAGCTAAATTAAAAATTAGAAATAAACTGCAGAAATAAGCCATCCTATATTCTATAAATACAAAAGATAACCTGGTCACTTTACCCATCCACCCACACATCCATCCATTCTCCAATCACAATTGGTCAGGGTCATGGAGGAGGCGGAGCCACAAGCAGCATATGCTACAGGCCTGGGGTACACCCTGAACCTATGGCCAGTCTACTGCAAGACACCCACACTATGCATGTACACACTAAGAAACATTTACAGGCAACGCCTTATGATTTTCTCGACCGCAAGTGGAGATAAACAGGAAACGCACGCGACAAAACATGCAAGGCAGTGCGGCACCTTCATTGCTGGCCTCGATTCAATTTATATCACGACAGATTATTTGTAATACAGGTGACATTCCATCATACTGCTGCGGAAAACACACATTTGTTTGTATTTGTAAGAGTGATGACATTTTCAAAAGCAATATATTAATAAAATGTTGAAATCATTATTATTATTTTTTTTTTTTTACATAACGCCAATTTCAAGTGATTAGCACTATTGCCTCACATGTCTGGAACTAGGGTTTGAGTCTCTGCCAGGGTTCCTACAGGAGTTTCCACCAGGCACTCCAGTTCCCCCCCCCCCCCACACACAGTCCAGACATGCTGAGACTAATTGGGGTTGCGAAATTGCCCATACGTGTGCATGTGTGAGTGTGCCCTGCGTGCGACAGTTGGTGCCCCATCCTGCATCGTTCTCTGCCCTGCGACTATAGGTTCCGGACCCCCCCCCCCATGTCATTGAACTCGATAAGCAGTTTCAGAAAATGTATGGATGGATGGAATTATGCTAATTTTATAGTAACAAAGTGATTTCCCAGTGAGTGGACTGAAGTATAAAATCACAAATTCATAGCAGTAATAAATAAAATCACTTACTGCTTGCGGGCAGCTCCTACATAGAGATACATATGACATAAAAATGTTCTTTAAAAAAAGAACTTAAATACAGAACCACAAGTAAGATTCATCATGCAGAATATTACAACAAAAATATAATATAAAGTCAGGCAGCAATATTAAAGCATCTGGTGGAACTGCACACAACTGATAGACTAAAAACCTTAAAATACTTCATCTTTACTGAAAAATCATTTAAACAAAAATACTTATAAAGAAGCTGGCTTAAAATATATAAATACAGAATTAAAAACAGTTTTTCTAAAACACCATTGTGAATCCTTCAATACACCACTATCACTGGCTCCCCCTCCTGGAAGAAAACCATAAGAACTTTCCTTTCCATATAGGAATAAATTATGTGAAAAGGACAATATGAATATTAAAATAACAAAGAACTCTTCTCCTGTGAATGCTTAACCTTGGTTACAGACAAACTCAGACACCCTTGCAGCAATTACAAGAACTCTTGTGGTTACGATTACGATGCATACCTGACCAAAGTAGTGCATCAAAAAACTACTGGTGACTTTTGCCTGCAGATAAAAGGCAGTATTTAAAAAGTATTTCATGTGCTAAGGGGGAAAAAACCTCAATACAGTGCTACTTTTTCTTTTAAAAAGAGAGAGAGCAGATGTAAAACTTGTAAATAACTTCAGAACATTATAATGTATTAAAACAGCTTTACGATGCCATGAACACTCATGAAAAACTAGCCTCACAAAGTACTGACAAAATGCATCGCTGGGACCAGGGTTCGAGCTGTACGTGTGTGAAACGTCTCCCCATGTCATTGTGGTTTCCTGCTACAGCCCACAAACATGCTATGGTTAACTGGTGTTACCAATCCGCCCTGTGTGTGTGAATGGTACGCGTGTCCTGTGATGGGTTGGTGCCCCACCTTGGGTGTCCTGCCGTGTTCCCATTGCTGGACTATTTCCTGCTTAAGTGTTTAGCATTTTGTTTCTACTTAAAAATTAACCAACATTGTGATTAATCACGATTAATCGCACCTATCATTAAAACTTAGTCATAAATATTTACACATCGAATCCACAGATTATTGTAGAACAGAAAGCATATTTAATATTCAACAGTGTAATTTCATCTTCTATTGAACAGATTATTCATTTGACAAAAATATGACTTGCAATACAAGCTGTAATTCAATGATTTTAAAATGCTAGATGTTGCAGTCTATATGTTTATTATAGCACTTTATTTCAAAAGTGCATGTGTATGATTTACGCCTTTGGGACAAGAGGTCCTAGGTTCGAATACCAGGTAATTATATTCCCAATCCAACAAAACAAGCAAACATTATGCAGTGGTGGGTGGCTTGCTGTGATCATATAGTGCTTAGTACTTTGTTTTGGGGCCGCAACAACCTTGATTTGAATTCAGGTCACGGAAAACTTTGCTCACTACTAATTACTTACCAGGCAGTATTGGCCAACATCCCTAATACAAACATTTTACCTAAAACGTCTACTGCATTTATTTCACAAAATAACTGAATAACCATTCCATGAATTCCATGATAGAACAAAATTCTATGTAGGGTATTTTGTGACAATATTCAATAAATAAATAATTTTAATATTTCTAAATATTTAAATGACTATTTAAAACGACCATTTAAATGATACCAGCCACTATGAAAATTATCAGTCAGTCATCCATCAAACACAGTGGGTGGGCTCTAAACAAAACCTAACATCTAATTGGTTTCTTTGCAAACTAAGTTAGAAGAGATTGATCTCGTCCAGTAGATTGGTGAATATCAATATGCATATTTGACCATACTTGTACTCTTGTGTACCCATTTTATGTCATCTTCCACTGTCGAAGACGAGTTCCAAAACTAAGAACAGAAGTGCAGAGGATGGTAATAAATCCCCAGATGTTGATCTTGCTCCGCAATATTAAGGACACATTGGTTGAATCCTAGCCAAACTAGACCAATCCCATGATTCAATGTGCCACAAGTTCATTCTTGAAAGGCAAGTTAGCAAGACTGGTCTTGTCAACACCACAAGCACAACCTTTGTGTTCTTGGTATTAAGATTCACTGCATGTCTGTTTCACTCTGGGGCAATATTAACTTCTAACAGCATGCAAAATCTACATGCATAGAGATTTAAAGCCCAGACCCAGGAAGAAAATATAAAAATCTTCCCAATTACATAAACACAAGTCACTTAACACACTACTAAACTAACAAATCAGTATTTAAGCAAGGTTTACGAAGCAGTTCCTTCATACTCAATACTCTGCATATTTTCACTGACCTGCCTTCCTCTGCCAGCAGGGACCCTTCGTCCTTCAGCCTCTGGCTCTTTGTAGCACAGTCTTCTAGCAACACCTCTCGGCGGCGTTTGATCGCATGGAGCCAGTCCACCTCATCCCCACCCGTGCTGTCGGCAGATGCCTGAGATTCTGCCTCAAAATGCTGTACTACTGCCTTAGAGACCTTCTCACCCACCTTCCGTTTCCAGCCAAATGAGGCCATTCTGTCAAACGAAAGATTTATCACATTCTCAAGAATCTTCGGGGAACAATTTTAATATAGATCACTAATTACCAGACTGTGCTCACAGAGAACAATGTGACCCAAGTTTAAACTCCAACACATTCTACTTAAAATGGACGTCAAGTAACAACACATTTCTCAAATACATTCTCGCTAAACGCGTGCATGTTTAATTGAACGGTGGCTAAAAGGACAGACCTAAAAGAAATTCAGTTTTCAATTCAGTTCAGATCGCTTGTAGCTATTTAAATTGTATTGTCAAACCTCCTCTAATAAAATTCTTTAAGTTCTTCATTGTTGAAGGTTTTCGCTCGCTAAAACAATCTAAATGAGTTCACTTAAAGTTACACCACGCATTTAGCTTTTACTAAATGTAGAATTTAAAAATAGGATTGCTATCGCGGCTAGGGGTGCCATTGGCATATAGAGTAACCTGAAGCGTTACATGTGCAAGAATGACATGACAGCATTAAAATTCCAGGGCTGATGTAAATAAATGTAGCTTTTTTTGTACAACGCTTGGATCATCGTGTATTAAACGAAAGGGCGAAAATGGAAATTGTAAACATAAAATTTGCAGACTACACCGGGCTAATGCCGCGTACTATACGGGCAGCTTTGCTTCTGTGCCTGGTACAGGTAAATTTAAAAAATCAATTTGGCTTTTAAAACACATCTCTCTTAAAGGGTGATAACTTTATTGGGATGTGTTGAAGTATTCCACGAAAACCAGCTTTGCATGTCGCGACAACATCACACCAGTATACTCACAACATGGAGGCGCTCTCCAACCCGGAAACACTGGCTAGAGCTTCCTGACGTCACCGAAATATTCTTCGGTCGTTTCGGCCAACGTAAGATAAGGGTGTCGTAATGAAATGTCGATGTTTTTTTATATTAATGTTTTATTTTGAGAAACGATTCTAAGGTTAAAATATCGATCTTTTAAAAAACGTTTCTATTATTTTAGGGAGCCCCACAGGACAAATTTTATAGCTAGCACCTCGCTCCACCCCCCCTCCCTGTTCGCCAAATGTTTACCGTCAAGCAGGGCTCACACACCACAATCTGAAACGTGAGGAATAACGCCCACTAGGGTGTTCTGTTATATCGAATTAATGGACGATGCGCAGGCATACGGAGTGGACGTCTCTGTCAAATTCATAACTGTCCTGAGACATTCAGAGTTAATAGCCAGCTATCAGCCAATCAGAAAACTGCATTTGCTGTTTCAGGGTAAATTTCAAACTAAGTTACTTGTGATTCCACTGCAAGCGCATTCAGATGCAGTGCATGAAAGGTGGAAATGAGCAAGATCCGATGAACGCGGTAATCAGGGATCTCAAGTCTCACGCATTGAACGTCAGACACTCGTTTTACCACTGATGTAATCTTACACCAAATTTTCGATGAAACTTGACAACCTTGTCAAGGTTAGATCGGCACCGAATATTGGGATCGGATCGAAAATAATATCAATGGTATCAATATCAATAGCCCATCCCTGCCGCATGCAGTTTCAAAAGTGTGCTTTAGGGTGTTATGATTTTCTGTAACTTATACCAGGGCTGCCAATTAACTTTGGCTAGCTAGCTGGACTGAGGTTTTCAATTGGGGACAATTCTGCACACGCATTTACATGCAACAGTTTTATTACCTTGTAAATAGTCTGTAGGGTTTGCAAACTACCCCAAAGTAGCTAGATTTAGATTTATAATTGAATAATATAGATTTGCCGTAGGATTTCTTGCGTGAGAGACGCCTGATGCGTGAGAGTTGGCAACCCCAGACAAACCCGAATCCAAAGTAAAAGCCAGATACGATTTTGCGTTAATTAGGGTGTAGTGATGCCGTTATCGAGTTATACCGATTAATGTTGCCTGCGTTCGATTTGGCTCCGCCCTTTTGGTACGGGTGTGTGCTTGGGCGGCCAACAGAATGGCGTTAGCTGCTTTTTGTTTGTATTGTGAATAGCTGATGTAATAAACGAGTGTTCCCTGCAAGAAGCATCTCTCCCGTCATGACATGGTGTCAGAAGTAAAGAACTGAGCGCGGAATAAGTGAAGAAAAGTCGAAATTCAACCCACCGGAGCCGTTCGACATCGATCCCAACTGGCTGCGTGGCCGATATGGTGACGGCATATCTTTCCGAGTAGCGTCGTTGCTTAATTATGCAGTGTGCAGGAACTGTGAGCCTATAAGCTATAACCCTCTTTGTATGGGGGCAGACAACGAATTTAACTACGAAGCTGTGATTGCGCAGTTTGACGACCATTTCGTGCCTAAGCGTTATACGTCATCCACGAACGCGCTGGCTTCCCTAATAGAGTTCAGAAGGCGGGAGAATTCGTGAAATCCTTTGTGAGAAATCTTTACGAGTTGGCCGAACATTGTGATTTCAGAATTACCAAAGATGAGCAAATTAGGGATAGGATTGTGATAGGAATAATGGACAACGATGCTTCACAGAAATTACAACTAGAAAGGATTTGACTCACAAATCGCGCGCGAGTGTGAGCAGATGAAGATGCAGAGCGCCGACATAAGAATCAAGAGCAGCAAAGTGGACGACGTGAGTGGACAGCAGCGGCAGTCTAACAAGCGGGGGAAAAGTGAGTTTAAGCATGGAAATTGCACACGTTGCGGACGATTGCATAACTATAGTGCAATATGCCCTGCATGCAATAAGAGATGGAAATGTAAAATCATTGGGCATTTTTTATGAGTTTATTAACTAAGCAGACAGACTCAGCTGAGATGTGGTATGTTGTGCTCCCTGTTAATGGCCACAAGATAAAGTTTAAAACACTGGTGCCGATGTTACAGTGATGTCCAAGAACACATACAGCCCCCTGCTGGTGAATACTAGAACTGCCGTTAGAATTTAGAGATCAGTGGTCATTGTTAACGCACCACAGCAAAGGACACAGTGCACAACAACGAAATGTGTCCTCTGCATTTAACCCATATGTTACTTTTGTGACCTAGCAGGGGGCAGCTAATTCAACGCCCGGGGAGCAGTGCTTGGGGATGGTACCTTGCTGAGAGTCTCTCAGTGGTGATTTGTTTTTGTCGATTACAAGTAGGCTTCCCTAACCATCAAGCCACCAGTACCCCAGGGGGGAGAATCAACTATATGAGAAAATTTCCAGCCACAAGCGAAGACAAGGGACATAGATACACCTTTTGGGTTTTTGTAATAAAAGGACCTTAATCTTCTCAGCAGAACAGTAGCATGCACGATGGGTTTAGTATTGAGAGTTGATCTAATAGACAAAGACATCTTTAGTGATATTGGACCTATAAACTGTGAGCTCATTAAAGTCGAGCTGAGGTCAGATGCAATACCTTATAATTTAGCTACTCCTCGCAGAATCCCTTTCCCATTTTACCTAAGGTGGAGGAGGAACTGAGATGCATGCAGTCATGTGGCATTATCGAAGAGGTTACAGAGCCCACCGACTAGTGCGCTTCCATGTTGTCAGTGATCAAAAAGACAGGAAAAGTGAGAATATGTGTTGATCTAGAGATTCAATGAGGCTGTGAAGTGAGAAAGGTTCATTCTACCAACCTTGGAGCTAGCTGGAGCGAGGGTCTTTTCAGCATTGGATGCTTCCAGTGGATTCTGGCAGATACCACTAGAAGCCAGCTGTAGAAAACTGACCATGTTCATCACGCCAGATGGAAGGTTTTGTTTCCGCCGTCTCCCATTTAGAATAACGTCAGCTCCTGAGATTTTCCAATGGGAGACGAGCACACTTAAAGAACCACGAGGGCACAGTTGCTGTGATGGGTGATGTGCTAGTCTATGGGGCGTACCGAGGAGGAACAGAACAGGCATCTGAGCACAGTGCTACAGACCATTAAAGACTGTGGCCTAAGGCTCAATAAAGATAAATACCACTTTGGAAATCAGAGATCTGCTAGTTCGGACACATCATTGGAAAGGATGGGATAAAGCAAGATACCAGCAAAGTAAAAGCCGTTTCTGAGATGCCAAGTCCCACGAATATCAGTGAGTTAGGGCAGGTGCTGGGACTCAACTACCTGGGTAAATTTTTACCAGCCCTCTCAGCCACACTACATCCAATCACAGAGCTACTGAAGAAGGAGGCTGTTTGGACCTGGGTGAGTCTCAAGAGCAGGCAGTTGCCAGAGTCAAAGCCATGTTAGTATCTGTACCCGTACTTGCATAATATGATGCCAGCAAACTGACAGTCATCAGTGCTGATGCAAGCAGCTATGGCCTAGGAGCCGCCCTGCTACAGCCACCTGAAGGTGAACTTAAGCCCATCGCCTTTTGTTCACACACATTAACAGATGCAGAGGAAAGATATTCACAAGTTGAAAAAGAGTGCCTGGCAGGAGTCTGGGCTTGCGGGCGATTTTCCCATTACTTACATGGGTTGGATAGGTTCTGTTTACAAACAGATCACAAGCCACTGGTTCCACTGATCCATGCATATGAGCTAGACAAAGCACGACTCAGGTGCCAGCATCTGTTGATGCACCTTAAGCATTTCAATGTGAAAGCCAAGGATGTGCCAGGTGAACAACTAACAGTGGCTGACACACTGAGCAGAGACCCACTGAGAGACGAGATGACGTCCAACACAGAGGAGGATGTTAAAGGCCATTAAGGTTGTGGTGACAAGTAGGCCAATATCAGTTCATAGACTAGACAACATTAGAGAAGCCACACGTAATGATGCAGATTTCCAAACGGTCATCAGTTCCATCAGGTCAGGCTGGCCAAAAAGAACTGCACAGTTACCATTGTTGCAGGGATTCTGCACAGCAAGGGCACATCTGTCGGAGGCCTATGGCCTCGTATTGTACCAAGGCAGGATTGTCGTCCCGGCCACACACACATCAGAAATGTTGCACCAGATACAGGAGGGTGACTAGGGGTTGACAAAGTGCATGGGAAGAGCCAGAATGTCAGTCTGGAGGGCAGCCATAAGTATATTGCCAAGATAGTTAAGACATGAATGTTCTGTGCCAAGTGTAGACCAACACAGAAAAGAAAGCCTCAAGTCAACCCCACTCCTTAAAGGTCCACGGCAGAAGGTCACAGCCAACCTGTGCGAGCTAGAGGGCAGAAAATACCTTATTGTAGTGGAATATTATTCCAGAAATATTGAAATAGCCCACCACCCCAAGCCAACTGGTCATTACACAACTAAAGTCCATGTTTGTAATATGGGGCAGCGTATCCTCAAGCAACCAGATACTTCTCTTGCTCTGATGTGTTATCGTGCAACCCCCATTAGTGGAACATGAGTGAGTTCAACACAGCTTATGACTAGACATCAGATCAGAACAACACTCCTTACATTGGATGAGAAGCTGCAGCCTACACATATCAGCTACGAACAAGTGCTTCAGAGGGACAACAGAGCTAAAGAGGCCTACCAGTTCTGTTATGACTGCCGACATTCTGCACAAGCTCTGCCGGATCTGCACCCTGGTCAGGGCGTATGGGTCAAACTAGATGAGGAGAAGGCCTGGAAAACACCAGCCAAGGTTCTAGGCAAATCTCCTGAGCCAAGATCCTATTGTGTCAGAACAGCCTGTGGTATGGTCGCTGAGCAGAACAGGAGACATCTTCAGTTTGTACCAGTGTCACCCTCTGCTGAGACATCTGACAAACAGGTTGAACAGTTCCAGAGGGCAGTCTACCCCTATATACTAGTTAATTAACTATTTAAAGGTAAATTAAAGTTAATAAAGCAATAATAAAAAGGGAGCCGAGTTGCTTCATGCTACATAGTTGGGAGCAAATGTCATCCAAGCAGGCTGAAGAGGAAAAAAAACATTTTATTGTTTTCTTTCCTTAAGAAAAGGGAGATGTGGTGATGCCCGTTATCAAGTAATACCGATTAATGTTGCCTGCATTCAATTTAACTCCACCCCTTCTGTGCAGGTGTGTGCTTCGGCGGCCAACAGAATAGCATTAGTTGCTCTTTGCTTGTATTGTGAATGTCAAGATGTAATAAAGGAATATTCCCTGCAGGAAGTGTCTCTCGTCATGACACAGGGTACTATTTCTACATGGTTTTTCGTCCAATTATACCATGAATACTACTGAATGTGTCATGAATGTGTTACCAAAGTACTGCTCTCTTTATCACACCTTTTTCATATACACATTCCATAACCACTTATCCAATATAGAAATGCAGTGAGCTTGTAGCCAATACAAGAAAGCACTGGGCAAAGACAGAAATTAGATCTTTAATTCTGTAATATTAAAAATACTAAAATATTAAGAAACCTCCAGAATTTGTGAATAAAACTAGGCAAGGTTGTGCAATTTACATATTTATTAGGCAGTTCTGTGTACATATTTTAAACACTGTCAAGTCAAAATACATTGGTCAATCTGGTTGGGTCCCACTCCACTCTCCACTACACTTTAAAGAAAAGAAAAATGATTAAGAGCAGTTAAGACACATACGCAGAGGTAATTCATTTGTGATTTGTCCCCCAGTGTAATATCTAATTTTCCTGCAACACTGACATAAAAGTATGAAAATATACGGAAAAAAACAGATTCATAGTCTTACAAGCTGTCTTTAGAAGCCAGAATTATCACTTTTTTCATATACCAAAATGCCTAACATCTCTCACCACACCTGGGTTCAGCACAGAAAATTGTGTAAACTATTTCTTTAAAGCATACCAATTATTTTTTTGATGCTACAAATACTAGAATGCTTTAATTTCTGTTAAAATCAGACATTTCAACGGTATTGTGCCAGCCAGCATGCAAGGCCAAACCCATTTACTCCATCAGCAAACACATCGGTGTGACATGTAGGTGTGGCTTCGCAAACAGCCATCACAGTATTCATGGCATACTTGGGTCTGATAACCTACTACCAGACCCCACAAGGAAATGGATCACAGCCTTTAATACCTCTTTCTATTATAAAACTGATCAACAGTATTAACATTAAGGCAGCTGATTAACTGAGATTGTGACTGACTAAAGACTTTGTCAGTTATATTATTTATTTATCTACTATTAACTGGACTGGGAGAAAAATGATTGAATTTAAATAAATAATTAGAATACAAATACAAGTTTAACTGATTTTGTGATTTCCCTCATATTTTATCCAAAAGTAAGCTATTCTTCACAAGGACAAAAGGCATGAAAATATTGGTACACATAAAACATGGAAAAGAAGTAATAAATCTGGTATCACTCAATTTGCAAATGTCTGCTGACCACCAATGTAGATTTAAGGGTCCATAATAATATATCAATGTCAATCAAACTGCCAGCTTACACTATGCAACAGACCATAACCAAATCTGACAGATAGTATTCCAATGGATTTTTCACTATAGGACTCAATGTAAAATGTTTCATATTTGGTCTTCAGTTCCAAGTATTCCTGTTCAAAACAGGAAAGGGTATTAATTGGACTTTATAAGCTCTGTATAAACAGCAGTAATATCACACCAATTTCCAAAGAACTGACATTGAATGCAAGCAGATTTGTTTACAGTCCAAAACTTACACAGAAAACATGTATTGCTACAGATGCAATCATAAGCGTGATCTGAAACAGAAACCCCACATTTCTAAAACAGTACTCTCAGAATAGTTTGGCCATTTATTTATTTTGATTAAAATAAAACTACTTAATTGGAAAACTAAATTAAGTGTTTGACAAACATAACAGTGCGACTGCAATAAAAACTAAAAATGATCTTGGAATATGAGACATGGAATAAAACATCAACAAAATGATTGCAAAATAACCTATATATTTAAAGCACTGATAAATATATCCAGATCAACTTTATTCTTTATATATAAAAAGGGGGAGGGGACAAAGTAAATCAAATAAACATAATTGTTACAAAAAATACAGAGGCATGGAAATCCTTAAAATTATTCAAAGAACATTATTTTCAGGAGATGCAAGCTTTTTCCTGAAAGAGAGGAGCAAGACTATCCTTCCTTTGTGTTTTTAATCGGCTCTCATAATTTCTCAAAGGATACGTGCAACTCATTGTACCCAACCCAATGGTGGATTATCTAATATGATAATTGAGCAGCAGGTACAGGACAACTGTGCAATAGTTGTTCTTGCATATTAGCAGAACAATTTGCTTGTTTTTACCTAGAAATGAGGGATTCAGCATCACTGAATGTAATACAAATTCAGCAAATTCAGCATATTAAGCTGACAATAAATGACTAGGATGTTCAAATGCATTCTGGGGACATTTAGCTAGATAATAAAGTAAGATGTAAAACAATTTGTTTTAAAAAAAAAAAAAATATTTTAACTATAAAGTGGCTTAGCAATTATCATTCAAAATCTTTCCCACCCACAGTTCGCCTGACCTATGAGGCAAAACTGCATCAGTGCCATGGAACAACTAGCTCATCCACATGGAATGAAGTGAGCCATGAATCAGTTGCATGCTTATTGCTTAAAGACACTCAAAGGCTAACTCAACAACTATCGTGCAAGTAACTTGATGAGATTCGCACACATCTCAAAGAACTCTATAGTGTGACTCCCAGGTCTAGGAAAGGTCTCTCCACTAGTGGATTCGACAGAAGATGTGAGAGACGACGCCAAAGAGCCGTCTGATCCCTTGACAGCCACCTCGGCCTTGGCCTCTCCTGCCTCCACCTCATTCTTTAGAGTCGTTCGGGAGTTCCCGACGGAGCCTGAGCGATGAGGAGTGGCAGTCCCCGATTTAGCTTCGAAAATTTCATCTAAGCAAAAAGACAAATACACTGTAAGCTTTGCCCACAGAAACACTCAAAATCAGAGAATATAAACAGAAAAAAATAGGAGTCTAAAAACACAGTTATTTACATTTCGAAAGAGTGCAAGGGAATTGAAACTATGTTCTAAACTGCTGAAACCACTAAACGTACTCCTTACGGAATGTAGTGCCTATTTATAGAATGCACATTTAACAAAATAAACTCGGAGGGATTTAAAAGGTCCACACACTTAACATACCATCTATGCTACGAAAGTCAAGGAGGTAGGTCCTGCTGTCCACCTGGTAGAGCTGCAAACTCATCTTGGCCTGCATTCCCGTCACTGGGTTCTTCCTTCGTACACGCAGGTAATAGGGATTTACAACCTGAGAAGTAGAAAAAGCTCTGAGACACCTCATTTAGGTAATGGAAAAGCCATTTGAGAATATGCAATGAATGCGAAAGGGGGAAAAATTATCTAACTGGTCATTATAGACAACCAGAAATCTTTAATGTCAACCAAATATTTTAATCTAAACCTGGACCTGGCCAATTAATGGTCCGTTTCCTATGACAGCCACACAGAACAGTGAGCCCTAGCACAGCTGTTCCCAGAGGTAGATCGCTCAGGTCCAGAAAGTAAAAATTCAGACTAAGATTTTGTTTCAGCCAACCAGTCGAGTACTCTGTAGCTGTGACTCTTGCTTTGGACTGCCAGTGCTGTCATTCTAGCTTCAGATTCCCTCGTGGAATTCCAGTGCAGACATTCAGCGATTCCCCACCTGCGCTCCCATTTGCCTCTCCCTCCTACTTATGCTGCCATAGCCGTATCTGCCAGAGCTTACATACTGCACTCATCTAACTGTTTGCACTACCTCTAGTTTCCCCTACTTTGACTAACTGCACATCTCCTGGGCTGTGCTGCCTGGAGACCCAAAATTATCAAGGTATTTTGCCTTCCCTGCTGCCTGTGACGTCTCTCCTGCATGCCCTGCTGCTGTACCACTGCTCGTCGTACCATCAGAAGCAACACCAGTATCTGCCTGCCCCCCCGCTTTGAGACTCAAATGTTAAAATTGGGATGGTGTGAACTGGAACTTTGCCATCTTGGCCATTTGATTTCCTCTGCCGGTCCCTGGAGGATGGGCTCCCCCTTTGAGTCTGAATCCTCCCAAGGTTTCTTCCTTCTAGGGAGTTTTTCCTCACCACTGTCACCTCTGGCTTGCTCACTGGGGACTTTGGGCAGGGATAATGAAGAGCACTCAGACCATGTAATGTTGTGAAAAGGCACTATACAAATTGAATTGAATTGAATTACAAAATCTTGGTCTGGATTTGTATTTTTTGAACATGAACACTCTACTTCTGCCAATTGCGGCATGTGCTGCCAGGAACCCAGTTATTTCCAGTCTGAAGATCACAGAGTGATATTCAATTGATTCCATCCACAGCTCTGTAAACCCGCAGCCAACAGGAGATATAGCTGCAGAAGAATGAGAGAGCAGAACCCACACAAAAGAACATGGACCTTCCTGCAACAGACTGCTATGGCAGCACAAGAGGAACTGAACTTGTGTCGCTACTGTAGCATGCATCGTACTTTAACCAAATGCCCCAGATCCTCATAACATTGTGTCTTCTTGTTTCATTCCAGTTTGTCCTGTGAAATCCTAGATTTCACTAAAAGCATGAGTTGAGTTCAAACCTTGAAAATATTATCCGGAAGTATACACAACATCCATGATTAACAGATACCACATGATGGGAACGTAATAAATGATTAATGCAAAATTCTAGAGACAAAGCCCGGCATTTCTTGTCCTTAAGAAATAAGCAGTATTCTCTTTTAGATAAGACCTACAAAAGGAATTAAACCATAGCTGAATGGAAGATGTTTTAATCATGTGACATTCTCTCATAAATTGGTGTATTTTCATATTTGAATCATTCACCTTCCACTCATAGTCCAGCTGCTTCATGGCCCGGCACACCTCCGACATGATGTCATTCGGCCGACTTTGGCTTCGGATGCCCAGGTGCCACTTGGCCCTGCGAACTCCCTGGTGCTTCGACTTCTGAGGATTTAACTCGTCTAGGGTGTGCCGCGGCCTGGGTGGCACCTCAGCCACCAGGAAGGGCACCCGCTCAGGGTGGGGCTTTGTGGCGGACAGCTGGTGCTCATCCAGGAAGGATTCGGGAGGGCTACTGGCCAGGTAGAAATCCTTTGCCTCGCTCATGATGCGGCGATTGTCTATGATGAGGTGGTACGCCACCGCCAGTGGGTCCTGGTGGTTCCGGTTATACAGGCATGACAGCACCTCCTCCTCTGTACATTCAAACTTCTCACAAACTTCCTTTAAGGCTTCATCATCAATCACGGTGTTGCTGTAGGATGGATCTTCTGGGAAGAGGTATTTTGGCAGGTCTTGCTTGAACCATTCATCCTCTCTATCAAACCCAGAGTACAGAATTGTTTTATTTGAAAAGGCAAAAAATGGAAAAAACAAGGAGGAAAAACAATTAGTAGACTGTGCTTGCCATTTTATCACGAAAGATTATGTCTCTTTTCATCAGTCAAGCTAAAATGTTAACAAGAATTGGGACCAGTTCCAGAGTAACAATTCAATGAGTTTCAGACACACATATAGAAATCAAATTGGGTCGTTTCACGATTACAAATGATTGTCTATGAGTTCATCTACATCACCATCTAAACCCTTGAGTTCTCAGGCTCACCGGATTTCCTTAATTGTTGCTCTCTTCATGGGGTCAACCTGCAACATATGCTTCAGAAGGCTGATCACCGAAGGATTCAAGTACTGTGGTGTAAAGAAGATCCCATCACAGATCTTCTTGAACAATGTTGGCACATGGTCATCGTCAAATGGGAGGGTCCCACAAAGCAAAGCGTACAGAATCACTCCACTGCTCCAGATGTCCACCTCTGGACCAGCATAGAGCCTGGGTATAGAAAGTGGGGTGTTAGTCTTAGACATTATGTTTTAGTAAATATATACTCAGTATTTTCAAAGAGGCAAGCTATATCCCACGTAGATGACAAGAAGGCTAATGGTAGTAATTAGCAATCTCACCAATACACTTATTTTCTTCCTAGTAACCATTTTTTTGCCTAAACTACAGTACAAACAAGAGCCAGATTACTGGACATCTTGCGGGGGGGGGTGGGGGGGGTTGTCCCAAAACAAGGGAGAGGTGAGATGATTCACACTTATTCATCCCTCCAGCCCCTCATTCTCAGTGATTCATGTATATTAGTCTTCAGTTTTGTAATTCAGAAGTCCTTAAATCAAGTGATCTTCTTGTCCCACATACTCACATTTGGTTTTCATTTTGGTACCAGTCACACCACTTTTTACTTTTCCCATAACTTTGTCATCCCGCATAAAAGGCAACGCATGAATCACGACCCCGGGGTTCCCAGTGTTTCTCAACATCTTTCTTGAGACAAAATCACAATTACATAGTAAATAAGGTGATTACCTTCCTGAAATCACTTCAGGAGCAGCATAGTTTGGTGAACCGCAACTTGTTCTTAAAAACTCCCCATCTGACATCATGTTTGACAAACCTGAAAGAGACATTCATATAAATGATAATCATTAAGTAATATAGTACACATCAAAAACAACATTATTAATTATTAAGGGGGAATTCATTATTTTGCAGGTATTGCATGGTTGCATTCCAGTTAAAAAATAACTATGTTCAAAGAAGCAGAACTCTGAAATTTCATGTGACAAAGCAGATCTGTATTATGCAAAATAAGCTTTCACAATCACGATTCTGTAGAAATGCTGTGCAACTGGCAATACGTGTCATTTCTGGCTTACGATAGCCTTATTGATGCAGTGATTGTGTATACATCCCCGGCCCTCATCAGGTTAGTATTTTAGTCACATCCTAACTAATGAAAAGTGAAAATTGTTACTCTGGGAACTTAACTGTTTAGCTGGAAACATATACATGTAAAGGTGCCATTTAAATGCATTTTCCGGGGCTGTTTCTACTTTATCCAGCAATACTTAACAGGCACAGTAAAATTAATATGGAGACAGTGTTCTCTAACAGCTCAAATAAATATACAGGCTTTAATAAGGTGAAGTGGGCAGAATGCTGAGCAACTGGGCAGAAAAGTGTGAATGTTATCAGTAAATTGAAGCATTATCCCTATACCTCAGAATATGTTTTCTCTTTTATTATCTGATCTGCTGTGTTTTGTATGTGTATCATGCATATTGCCTAGCAATTGTTTTACATTAAGTCAGTCTGTTATATTATTTGGGAGGGAAACAGCTTCTCACCAAAGTCAGCAATCTTAGCGTTCATCTGAGCATCCAGCAGGACATTCTCGGGTTTGAGGTCTCTATGCACCACCATGTGTCGGTGGCAGTAGTCTACAGCGGAGATGATCTGCTGGAACAGACGTCTGCTCTCCTTCTCATCCAGCTGGCACAAAACCACAGCAGAAGTTACTCAGTTTGCGTTTCCGTTTTTTCCCGCACATACACTTCATTATTTAAAGATGCATCACCATGGCAACAGTGTGGTATTAAGGTATTCATGGAATCTATAACATAACTAATTTTGGGTGACACAAAGGGTGGTGCACCCTTGGAAATATAAAAAAAGAAAAAAGAAAAGTAACACAGAACAAGATGATGGGTGTTAACTGTAAATGTCTGAATAAAGTCATCTTTAAAGAATACAAAACTGTCACAGTTAAACATTTATTGTAATGGGTACTGGCTCCCATACCTATTACAACATTTATCAGTCAACTTGAGGAAATAAAAGTGCCAGAATCACAATGCCAAAGTTATCTTCAAAGAGAAATAAGACAACACCAACAGGCAAAAACATGATACAGTACCTTGCCATTTTTACAAATATAGTCAAACAGTTCGCCTCCAGAAACATATTCCATCACCATGAAGATATCCGTTGGCGTGCTGATTACCTGGTACCTGCACAAACCAAATAAATTGGTTCCATTCCATTTCTGGAATATACAACATTAAAATATTTTATAACTGCTTATTTTGGTTAAAGTCACAGGGTGGCCTGGGATAGGCTGAAGTATAAGGCACAAATCTGAGACATGGGACATCAATACAGTGGATCACATACATACACTCAATCATATACTCAGCAATTTAGAGACGGCAATTATCCATTTGCGTGATTTTCGACTGCAGAAGGAAAGTGGAGTACCTTGAGGAAACCCATGTAACACGGCAAGAACATGCAGACTTCACACACACACACACACAGTGAAGGTGACATTATTTTCTACAAAATGAAAATCATTGTGTCTTACAGTTTAATTATATGTGGGTGCCTGAAGAGCTTAAGATTCTGAATCTCCCTGCGAATCTTTCCCACGACGTCCAGACTACGGATCTTCTGTCGGTTCAGGATCTTCACTGCCACTTGGTGCTTCGTCAATTCATGCTGCCCAACTACATGTGGGGGGGCAGAAGGAGGATTCCAAGATGAAAAACACTAAATTATCACAAGCAGTACAGCAGCATTTCAAATGAGAAGGTGGTTTGAAGCAGAAGAGTAGTGAATGTTAATCATTTTAACCAGGCATGCTGTTTTCTGATTAATTATTAAAAGGAAAAGTAGCTAAAACATGCATAAGAGGTCTTTGACCTCTACCTGACATTTCAGGAAAGATTGCTGAAGTAATACCTATTCAGCATATTTTTAAAGTTATTTTTAAGTTAATCAAAATGAAGAGAACCTAAATGTTTTTCAGGTGATTCAATGATCTTGAATTAAACGTGATGCATCTTCCCAGTACAGGTTCCTCATCCATTTTATTTTACAGAAGGCCAAGAATTGCAACAATACTACTACTGAAGAAATATTTCCTTATGAGAAGAATTTAGGACATAGGTCACCCAGTGTCTGATAAATGCAGAAAGAGCAGCTGCGAGTTACTGGTAAACTTAACTGGACTCTTACTAGGTTAACGCATTCCATAATGTGTGGCACAGTTGGAATAATTATGTTCCTCAGTAAACTAGGTTAAAATATCATTATTATAATTATGTCAATGTGTTTAAATAAATCAACACTGTCCTAAAAGATGTTCCTGCTCGTTTGTGCAACAGGTATTTTGTTTGTAACATTCATGCAACATAGAAAATTGTCCCACGTGCAGAAGCAAGCATAAAACAGCCCTAACAACCACCTCTAACAACTAATAACCACCAAATTTTAAATGAGTAAATAAACACATTTATGGTGTACCTTTAGACGCAGTACATCATGTACAGTATGCACAATGACATGATTTAATACATTTATTGAACAGAACCTAAATTCACAAGTAGATATACAACCTTGAAAACATTACAGTAATCTATGAGTTGGTTGTGATTAATGCTAACCAGTCAGTCATAATTGATGGTTTGGGAACATTTTTGTCTCTGAAAAAATGACTCCCTGGAAAACACTGGAGAAAGAAAGTAGTTGATAAGATAAAGACTCTGTTGACTCTGTTATACCAAACTTGAAAATGTTGCTGCAAATGCATCCACCACATTCTCATTTAAGGCAATATTATCCAAGTGTGTGTATGAGTCTTTATCGCTCAGGTTTTGTTATTCAAGCATGTTGACAGATGTATTGCCTTTGGATTACAACTGTCCCAAACTGTTTTAATAACAGTAATAATTTTCTAACAAATTGTTTTCCCTGCTGTACCGAAATTGCACTGAACCACAAACCCGAAACCAAGGTTTGTACTGAACTATGAATTTTGTATACTGTTACACCCTTACTACAGACTGATCACAAATCATACATACAATGTTAGTATAAATCAGGTTGGGGTCATTCCAGAATGCATTCATAAATTCCAATCCAAATCAGAAAATAGAACAGGAGTTGGGACTGAAAAAAAATATTGGGAACAGAATTGCAATGGAATTCAAATTTCATGGAGATTTAAATTCAAACACCAGTCCCATTTCCTGATTGGGACTGGAACTGATGAATGTGTTCCGGAATGGCCCCAACCCTGGTTTAAATATGACACACTGTCCACCCCTATAATACACCACAGCCATTTTTCAAATTCAATACAACATACCCAGCCTCCAGCTGTTATGTTATTTGGCGCTGGTACCAGTTTTTATGGCAGTGGGAAACTAACACCCTAAAGCACTTTGTACCAAAAATACGGTACCTGGCACAGTGGAAAAGAGATGTTTTGCTATGGACTGTGAGAGGAAAACAAAGTATATGGAGGAAACCAGCAGGACAAAGTTGAACCCCAAATCCTGGAGGTGAGGTTCCACTGAGCCACCATGTCTTGCCAACTTTTACCTTTTTAATACTTCCTTCCCCAGAAGTGTTATTGGTATATGGAAAACAGACTACAAAAAGAATTTTAGTCATTGTAGTCATTTAACACGTGTGTATTACTCACCCAGCTGATTATAAGTTTGAAGTTAGTAACAAGTAAACAAAAGCAGTCTGGGAACTAGTGCTCTCAGAAGTATCAATTGCATGATGTATAAAATGGATTCACTACTCATTTTCTATGGTATTGATTCTACAGCCTGGACTTCTGGTTCGCTCTGACCACTGAGACTCGCAGGCTACCAACATGTATGCCTAGATCAGAGTGCAGTCTCACACATGGGGTGTTAAGTTCAGAAGCATCAGATCTTTTGCCGCTATGTTTAAATCCATAATAAGTCCAGCCACAGTCGTATCTGGAAATACTTTGGCTTTATGTAAAATGAAAATGGTAAACCACAGGTCATATGGAAGCCTGTATGCAAGCTGTGCCACCACACAATACTGATAAAGGGGGCAAATACCACAAATTTAGGTAACTTTAAGAAGACTGATACGCAACTTAATACAAAGTTTTTGGAGCTGGGTATTTTATTTCAAAATTAATAAAATATTAATCTGCCTGTTGTAGTGGAGGTACAGATGTGATGTGCATCTTTTCTGTGGGTAAAAATTTTTTTTTTGTAGTCAATTAAACATTTCCGCATTAAGACAACAGTCGGCAATTATTTATACATGCAAGTTGTGTTTGGCTTCATCTTGTAAGGTTGTTTAGACAATTCAGATACAAACTTTTAGAGTCATGCTCTTGTTAGCAGTGTTTGTGCTTTGAGACACAAGATAAAGTAGGCATGTAAAAGTAATGTGCATCTGTTCTATTATGCATTGCAGTAATATAAAGTAACATTTAATTTTAAGAGTTTAATTATTTACTGTTAGTGAATATGTCTAAACATGAGCACAGCACAATTACTTTGGCTGATATTGTACTAAATAATATGCTTTGACTGACAATGCAGTACAAACTTATTTAGATATAGTGACATGAATTAACAAAAGGTTGTGAAGTCGTACTGCAAACAAAATTGTATTTTTTACTGAATCACATTATATACTGTGTTGAGTATTGAACATGCTATTAAATTTCAATACTTTTCTTTGTATCGTATTGAAGTTTTAAATTCTGGTATTCTGACAACACTACTGGGATTGAGTGGCCAAGCAAAGTAATACTGACATAATTACCATGATCTGCAATTAGACAAACTAATATCATTGAAGTTTTAAGTAACATGAATTTAAATACTAACAAATGCAGCAGCGTTGAACAGCCATTGCCTAGAAAATGGCTGATTGTCCAATGCAATCATCACCATTATTCCAGTAGTAGCTGTAGTCCTGCTAATTTTAAAAACTGATGGAAGTTTAAATATTGGATGGCAGTTTGGAGATGTTAAGCAATATATTGTATACCTCTACATATTGGTTATGCCATCTCCTTAAAGACAATGTATAATGCACAACAAATAATAATTATAATAATAGAAATGATAATAGTAATAATAATAATATCTACATGGTGCACTACATGCAATAACTTTTTTTTAATTTAGTGAGTAACAATGGTCATGCAGAAGGTATGAGTAAAAAAAGTCACACCTTTGTTACTTTAAACCTCTTAGGTGTAACATCACGACAAAAACTCATGTTAATTATAACCAGGAAGGAATACTATTGGTTTCTATTAAAAACCCTTAATAAAGTCCTAATTTTAACACACAATAAGAGTTTATTGATGTAAACAGCATTGTGTCATACTATGAAAATACATTAATAGATATCAGAAATATGATATGCTACTGCCCAGCCCCAAAATGTCAGTTTTTCCTGTTTCAATTAAATTGCACCCCCACCCCATCCTTGCTAAAGCCTTCTATTAGCCACAGCCTCCTGGTTGAGAACCACTGAATTAGAAAACATATAATGAGTGTTTAACATAACTATACCATATATCACTTAAACACAGAGGAATCTGACTGGAACTTGCATCATGTTCTGTCTTCCTTTTGTCCTTCTCTCGGTCATTGTCAGCAGCCACCACACTCACCAAGCTGATGACCACCAGGTGTCTGTGACCTTATTGCTGTGGTTTCTTTCCATTAGCATGCAGGAACCGCCCTACTGCATCAAGCCGTGTGTCATTTATGTAAACGACTCTTTTCTTTAAACATAGGTCAACCACTGTAAAACGAAATCACACAAACATTCTGATCCAGTGCTTGTTTACTCAGCTACTAAAGCACCATCCACTGCAGCCCACTGACATAAGCAATGAAGACTAAGATGCTGCCTACCTTTTCCTAGTTAACTAATGTTTGGGCTTGTTATCAAAGCAACACCCTATATTTTTCCAAAACACATAAAGATTCTGTTCAAATAATATGGTATAGAGACTACATAACTACCTGAAACTCATAGTTTACAAAAAACATTTTTTATACAGTTTAATGTGTAAAACAAAGTCTCATGCACCAGTCATTTTGCTTGGCTGCAGATATAAAAATAAAACAATCTGTTACGAAAGGACAAAGACAAAATAGGACAAAGAGCAACTATTCTGTATATGTAAGGTTGTTACAATTAAAGTTCCTTATATTAAAAAAATATATACAGAATTCATTTTTTGTGCTTTGTTTATAAAAAACAGTTAACATTATCTAAAGGAACACATTAAGAAAATACAAACTAACAACAAAAACAACAACAATTACAGCAACTTATTAAAATTATTCGGAGGCTTCTGCTGTAATCAAAATCACAAGATGCTTGTGAAATAACCATTATATGCAGATAATAAAACTGTGGCTGATGAGTTACACTTGCATGGATTTCTGGATAATGAAAGATTACAAAATGACCCAAATACTACATTCCCAGTCAGAAGTATTAAAAGTACCAAAAGTATCAATTCTATGATATATACAACCGTTTCAAAGCATAGTTTTCATGGAATATATTCTACAGCGTGCATTTCCAAGTTGCTTTGACCACTGAGGATAGTTGGCTACCAATTCGTATGCCTACACCTATGTAGGCCTGTTTGCAAATTGTGCCACTGCACAATACTGATAAAACGGGCAAATGCCACAATTTTTGCCAAACATGTAATGGATCGACATGCAACGCAATACAGTTTTGCAAGATAGGTATCTAATTTCAGAATTAATGAAATAATAATCTGCATGAGCCTATTAGAGATGCTGCGTGCATTTTGTACGGGTTCAAACATTTTTTGTAGTCAGTTAAACATTAAGATAACAATCTAGTGAGGTTGTGTTGATTAGTGTTGATCATTCCAATACAGACTTTAAGAGTCGTGCAATAGTTAGAAGTGTTTCTGCTTTGAGAACCAAGATAAAGAACACATACAAAAATAATGTATATCTGTTACATTATGCATTGCAATGATATAAAGTAACAATAATTTTAATAGTGTTTATTTCCTACTAATGAATATCTCTGAACGTGATTACAGCGCAATTACAACGGCTCCTACTGGACTTAATATTATTATGCTTTGATTGACAATGCTATGCAATAGTTTTTTAGATATAGTGACATGAGTTTACAAAAGGTTGTAGAGTTTTTACTGCAAATAAAATTGCAACTGAAGTTACTTGTATCGAGCTACATTATATACCGTGCATATCGAAAATGGTATAGAATTTCAATACAGTTTGAAATTTCGGTATAATGACTAACTCCCAGCTCCTCCCTGTATGTATGTCCTTGACTGGCATAACTACAGCAGTTGCCAGCACTAACACATGGAGAAAATGAGCCTAGTGGTTTATGTGAGAACCAATGATGTTTCTGGTTTTAAGAAAAGCCAGCAAAGAGCAAGCAGTTAATATGTTATCACCAATGCATATAAACACGCCATACACAAACTGATCATTGGCTTCTCTTATATATTTGATATTTTGCTTTTAAATTACACACCCCTTTGTGAAGCTGGCATTCGGCTGTCTTAGCTTTTCTCACACACAGGCCCATGATCTCTTACTGGATAGCTCCAGGGTACAAAAAGTCTAGCCAAAAGTCTAGCAAAAAGTCTACAAATCCAAATTAAGCAGAGACCACTAATTTTCTCCATACAATGTATTCTATATCCTTGCAAATTTCCACATTTGTACTACATAACTGGCCCCAAAAAAACTGTCATCCGGACTTTTAGAAGGAAATGAAACAGCCTTAAGTATTATTACACCAGCCACTGGCGATTCACCGGTTGACAAACATTTCAACACTAAACTCTTTACACATCAGCCTATGATTTAGAAATAGCATTTATATAAATAGTTTAAGGGATAACAATCTACCAAAATTACAACAACACAAAGTATTTGTGGTGAGTTATCTTGTGAAAATGTAAATGCTTCAGATGATTAATGGCTTGCAGCTGCAATATGCCATCTTAAAAACTTTAAAATTGCAATTATTCGTTGGGTGTGTGCAAATTACATTCTTAAAATGCTCTGGTGTCGATATCTGCTCGATATCAAAATGAAGGACGGGTCATACACCAGTTTTCGTAAACCCCAATATAGGTAAGCCGTGGCATGTTGGACGGGGATGTAACATGCCCAAAGCGCACCCCCAGCACAGGTACCGTCATGACATCCACTGCGAGACAGTCAAGGCAGTGCCACTGTGCTATAATAGCTGGCGTAAAGTAAACCTAACCTTTAGATTTCAGCAGCTGTCATGTGATTCATCTGCTACAGGTTTGTTTTGAAAGCCATGTGGAGTGCCGCGAATTCACCCCCTAGGTGACAGTTTTCAGAGTGACTATCTAAAGATTAAGTCACCCTGGGCGACACTACGTCGTAGCAAATGTAGGCTAACAGGCTAAACGAAACTCAAACAAGCGGGTAATATCCGCGGACAGCCAATCTGTCGTTAAGGCACCTGAGCAGATTGACACCACTTGCTTAACTCACCTTTAACTTTCCCAAACGTCCCGACCCCAAGCGTGTCCCCAAGAATGTAATGGCCAATCTTGACCCTCCCTTCATGCTTCTGTTTATCCGTCGCCATCTTCCCGACGAAGCCCTCCCTAGAGCGGCGACCACACACCGAGACGGATGTGACGTCAAACCGACAGGAAAGTACGAGTACGCGCTCAGCGTAAATAAATAAACGGAAGCCCTGCAAAGAAGCAGCAACGCATGCAAAATGATCCTGGACCGGTTTCAAATTTTAACTCAGAACGATTTCTAAACTGCGGAAAGGTCGACACAGATTCCGAATCAGTTATTTTCATCCATCGTAAGAACTCCGGAAGAGTTCGATTTTTGAGACGGTTTAGATTATTTAATTAAAAAAAGATTGAAGTTTATTTATCCGAAATATTGTGGGAATTAATACATTTATTTGTCTACGGAGCAACTGTTTTGTAATTAACTTAGCTGCAGTTTCGAGTTTAAATCAAGGTGAAACCGGAACAAGTTACTTATTAAACTCAATTGCCGCGTACTCTAATCCTGCAGTTTAAATAGCATTTGCTTGCCACTAGAGGTCACATTTTTACGGTTTATCTTAGCCCTGCTCTGGGACTCAGGGTGAGATAATCTTAGTTTTAACACCCAAATCAGATGTTATTAATAACATATCTAATACATCTTTCAATATGTATGTAATTATTTGTCCAAACAAAACTATAAAAAACCTGAAGCGCTTGTAATTACATAAGCTAGGCTTGCACGCTACACTTCAAATCTGGTAATTACACTTTACTTGGCGGAGCACAAATACTTAGTAATAACTCAGTTACTACTGAAATACAAATTATGAACAAATATTGTTGCTACTTGAGATAAAAGATGTCACGATTCATTGATGATGAACTAACATAAAATCAGCATTTCACTTGTTTTATTCATTACTTGTTCCTTCAGTAG
>JAABNY020000119.1:9720413-9734523 GCA_015164015.2 Brevimyrus niger | reverse complement strand
CCGGGATAGGCTCCGGACCCCCCGCGACCCAGTAGGATAAGCGGTTTGGAAAATGGATGGATGGATGGATGATTTTTCCTGGCAAGTAGAAAAGACGAGGTGGATATGTAAGCTATGGAAATGGCTCAGCTTAACATTCTAACATGTTTTACGCCTCCGATGACGACCTAGTAATGAAAAAAATGAAGGAAGTTTACTCCTCCTTGTTAAGAGACCCTGTAAGTATAAGCACCGTAATTCTTCTGAAGGGAGTTACCACTAAGTGAAGGACTTGTTCACTAAACTTGAATAAAAGAGCCATGAGACGCTATCTGAGGTTTCTTTTATTTACAGCTGTGCATATAATGAAAAGTCATCCCGAATCCCAAAAGGCTTAAGTTGATGCAACAAATTACCTGACTATGGTCGATTATTTTTTTTCCCCCTTTAACCCGCTTTGTGAAATACCTTATACATTTTTTTACTAAATTTGACATGTTAAATTCCCAATTTTTTTTTTTTTTTTATGAAACAACACTAAGCTCCCTGATAAAAGCTATCTCATGTCGACTGTGGTATTTCTTCATTTTTAATTTGGTCAAATAATGGAGAAAAACATTTTCAGCCCTGTTTGGTAAACAAATTATTTTGTTTAAGTTATTTTGTGGGTTTTCAATTCACAACAAGATTAAATCCCATCGTCTCAGTCCACCAAGAAAACATCACAAATGTCTGTCATAATGTCATCAGTCAGTGTCTGGCTAAATCCATTATTACAACATGTAAAGAGGCCATTGATGGAGCTGAGGGAGTGTTGCAGTATCCACCAGATGGCTACCTGAGTTTGAATTCTCCTTAAAGTGTGGGGCTTTCAGTGCCGAACCTTTTCCTTTTTCATTGTACGTCCAGAAGACCGTGGGATATGGCAGATCCACTAGTCAATAAACTCTTCCAGATGCTCCCAAAGTATCGTCTTCTTTGATTTCCTGGAAGGAAAAGAAAACCCACATATGGCTCTAAAGGCTTTCTTAGGAACCTTTTAACCACAAAGCTTCTCTTGCCGATGCGTTGCTCTAATTAGCGAAACTAGCAGTGAGTCTATATCTGACTCACTTGAAATGGAATATTAGGCTGATTATTCACTTGCAGCAATATAGAACCCACAGAAACTGATCGGAGGGACATACAAACCATTAATTTAGTTAGTCTTCAAAATCCAAGAGATTGTAATTTTCTGTTTTATGCTAAAAGCTCTCGTATCCGACATTCAAGTAATTGGAAAAATAAAAAATAAGACTGTATAAAAAATTCATAATAATAAGTAATAACACAATTCTACTAAAATGTTCACTAACTCAGCAAAGCAAAGTATTGCACAATACAAATATCTGTTCCTGCACATGACTACAGAGCGGTGTGCCTTGGTAGTATTTTTACTTGTTCCTCAATTTATCTACCTTGCGATCTCTTGTGTGTGAGTGACATTGCAGCATGTTAAAATAACGTAATAATTGTAATTATTACTGTGTGTATAAATGGATTAAAATAAGTGAAAGAAATGTGTTACACTTCAAAAGTAACATTGACTTCTGTCCCAACATTGCCGGATGCGAGATCTTTTACTGTAATTGGTAAAATCTAGTAAATTTAGGATACTGGTCCAATGGAATCTAAAGAGGAATTTCACTGTAATGGGGGATGTCACCAAAAAGTCTTTTTGTTAGTTAAAAATGCCAAACTTCAGCTCATTATGAATTGACCAAATGTTTTACTACATATGTTTCATCAATAGAACATTCAGTTATTTACATGGATTTGAATCACACATTTCCCAACTACAGATTCTGAAAAGCTCTGCTAGCAACTAATTTAAAACATGTACATAACTACTTGGTGCAGTTTATGTTGCACAGAAGTTTACTGCCTTACACTGGCTATTGTTATAATGCCACAGTCTTTCTGTGGTAAACCTGAACATTTTATAATGTCTCTCACTGCACTCAAAATGGAGGTTCAGTGTAGGAGTTGCAAGAATATAGAATACGGTAACATGAATGCCATACAAGTAGTGGACATCCATCTGGCTGAATGAATTGTGCCAAGGTCAGATGTGCCAGGGATGACTCAAAGCATGACAGAAGGTAAGCTGGGTAAGGCAAAATTATCTAAACCGTAGTTTTTTGGTGAATTACCCCTTAGAGCATGTGAAATCCAATTTCAAATACCGCTATGAATTTAAAACAGAATGTGTAACTACTTTGGTGACCTTCCCAGGAAGAACATGCACACAATGTCGGGGTCATTTTGTCCCCGTATGGTATGACTCATGGCTTCAGTTCAATGAGAGGCAGTACACTGTTTCTTTGCACTCAGCCTGTCTTGGGATGGTGTATCTGGCCACTTGCCCAAAGGGCTCCAATCTTCCTTATAGTCTTGTCCCACTTTGTCATAATTGATATAATTACATAGCAAAAGCTTGTTTACACACCCATTATGTTTAGTTGGACATAAAAGTAATGTATTTAGCATTACACACCAACAGCTAGATTTTCTCCCAGTCTTGGAGGAATCATACGTTGGGAAAAGGATGTGAAATATGTTCTGAAGAAAAACTGGAAAAAATAGGATGCCCTGAGTATACTAGAAATGAATGATTGCAGACATAATTATGATGACACCAATTTAAAACTGCCAGATAGAATTTTTGGTATCAACAAATCATAGAATTATTATTATCACTAGAATTTATTAGTGAGCGTATTCTCTCTTGTGTTAAACAAATCTACTTTATGCCTTTCTGCATGTTCTGATTGAGTCATTCTGTAATATTTACCCTGAAAATGTGTAAGTTGCAAATTCTGAAGACCCACTAGGTGGCACAGTATTAGATCGTTTGTAGATTTTTTTTAAGATTGCTACGCAATATATTAGTGAAACCGATGCATGTAAGTGTATGCATGTGTACGTGTTATTGTTTGCAACAACATTAAGAGAATGTTAAGAGACATTAAGAGATTCACAAAAGCAAGTATAAAACTGAATTACCTTTAGGTTATTCTTTGTAATTTTGAATCTTAATTCAAAGTAATTTTTTTTGTTCGTATATGCATGATGCAGTTGTGATGCATTTGCCTTGTGCTTAAGAATGCTGTTGCTTTGAGCTACCAGATTGTTAGCTACAGCTGTGTTCTTGATTTGTTTTTGCATCTATTGTCTTCATTTCTTCCTGTGTGAATTTCGTATGCCACTGAACATCAACCTTCTCAGACATTGCCTAAAAAATTAAACAATGAAATGCACTCTGCCTGTTATTAATGATGGTACAAGATGTGTTTTATCCATAAATGTCATGAATCCTTACACGCCTAGTGTTTATTATTAGTTTTTTTGTACCTCCACCCCCACCCTCCCCCACCCCCTACCATAGTGTCTTTAATGTTCTGTGTTTTTGTTCCGTTTATATTAAGGAGCAAAAATAACACCAGAAGAAGATGAGGACCCTGTATTTTAATAGACCCTCAAAATGATTAGTGCCTTAAATTATAAGCAGTCATTAAATACAGCCCACTGAAAGGACAGCATTAGACTAAATGTATTTTTTCTGCAGGTATATTGAGCTGTATGATGGTCCTTATGATTTCAACTCCACGACATGCAGAGAGTTCAGGCAGGAAATCATCGAGGTTAAGGTGCTCACAATGTAAGTATGCAAGCTCTGTAGCAGTGCAGTCTACATGGTTTTTCAGAAGGTATTTCAGGAGTTCTTCCTGGATCTTAGAAAAACTACTAATAGCATTTTTCCCTGATCAGTGTGCTTAATGGTAATACTACTAAAATCTTTTCTTGGACTAACATTGTACATCTAAATTATCCTGTTAACTTCTCCATTGCTGGTGTTCCTGCTATAATTAATGTTTATTTGACTAGGTTTATTTTGATCAACATTGTACTGTTTTAGCATGTGCAAATGTTTTAGTTATAACCCAGAAAACTTAATTTGCAAATTCTTATTTTTGTTTTAGTTTTTTTTTTGTTTTGCAAATGGTCACACCCTGCAGACTGAAGTTTGCAGTTTTTTTTAGTGACTGCTCTTTTCTAATCTTTACCAGAAAGAAATGTATCGCAAAGCCTGCAGTATGTGTGTCTTATGTCACAGCAGCACTTAATCTGATGGGATTTATGGTGCCGAATTAGTTGAAAGAAATGTCAGTTCAAGGAGAGCTATTTGGAGCATATCTATTTGTGGCTATTGCCATTTTTCCTCAAGCAGGATAAAAGGAACCTTCACAAATTTTGTGGTGTTCTGTCTGCTGACTAATGAAATTGATGTTGCATGCTCTGAATAAGAGCTAGTGTGAATATTTATTAATAAATATCAGTATATGACACTAATGGTAATAATACAAGTTAGTTATTTTGTGTATAATGTTCAAGCACCTTATTGGGAGGTGAAGCTCAGAGATCTCATTGGGAAGTGGAGCCTAGAGACTAGGCCTCATTTTTGGAAGGTGAAGCCTTAGAGACTAAGCCTCATTGGGCCACATTCGGAGGTGAAGGAGGGGACCTCATTGGGAGGTGGAGCCTAGAGACTAGGCCTCATTGGGAGGTGGAGCCTGGAGTCCTCATTGGGAGGTGGAGCCTAGAGGTTCTGCCTCATTGGCAGGTGGAGCCTAGAGATTAGGCCTTATTGGGAGGTTGAACCTAGAGTCCTCATTAAGAGGTGGAGCCTAGAGTCGTTATTGGGAGATGGAGCCTAGAGTCCTCATTGGGAGGTGGAGCCTAGAGACTAGGCCTCATTGGGAGTAGTTTGTGGTCATTCTGCCCCCACAGTTGGTGTTTTCCCATTTTCATGTTGATCATAGAACAAAGAATATGTTTTGCTTGAACTTTTCTGGATGAATACATAAACAAGACATTGCAGCTATAATTTTATAGTTTAAGAAATTATGGTATGTTTTTTATTTTGTGCACAGTGACAGTCACCACTTTCCTCTTCAGACACCCCCATTGTACTGTTGTGCCTCAGTGCCAGTGCCTTTAAAATAATGCTGATCTGCCAATGATCTCAATTAAGTATTTATATTTGTTACCAGTAGCCATTTATCTGTGTGACTTATATCTGTTTTATTTTTTTTGTCCTATTCAGGGTAAAGACAACTGATCTTTTTGATAGATGGCGAAATCTCCAAGTGTGCAAATGGGAGCAGAACAACGTGGAAGCCAATGCTTTCAAGTAAGTACTCATTAATGGCAATGCCATGATTTGATGTTTTATTTGGTCATTTTTATGTGCATTTTGTTGATTTATATATATAAATGAATGCCATTCCCTCTGACCAAACTGCTATAGCAGACAATACTAAAATAGACAAATATGACAACAAATAGACACATCACAATAATATACAAACGTCACAATAACAAGAACAGTGTAACAATGTAAAATGAACAATTAGTCGCTGCCTGATACCAAAGAGTCACTGTCGGTCTGGAAGATAATTTGTTGGTGCCCGAGAGGCCAGCGAATGGCAGTACGCCTAGTGTGGTGTGACTGGCGATTCAGAAAAGTGTCCTGCTCTCTGCTCTCCAGGGGCTTGTTATCCCGCTGCTGCAATGCACCCTCTTTCCTCTTCACAACCAAGAGAAACACGCCAGAAGGAACTAAGCTGAGATACGAGGTGGACACCAGTGGCATACTACACATCGGTTCAGAGATTTACAAGATGTTTCCTGATGTAAGTTGTAGCTCGGGCTGTGGTTTCCATGACCCATCCTTAGGCTCATCCTTGTTTCTTTCCCATATGGTGCATTACATTTATGATTAATGCTTTAATACAATGCTTAAAATGTTACTTTAGTGATATTAGAATAGAGACTATTAGAAGTTTGTATATCAAAACAGAGTAACACAATACAACCCAATTTGTTTTCATTCTTTGTTTTTTTTTGCACTCAATTCATTGAGACATTTTTCCATTTTATACTGGTGATGAATAAGGAAATCTCAGTTCATTTTAAGGCTTCAGAGAAGTAAAATATTTTTTAAATGTTATTGTTTATGGTTACTTTTTGGTTTGTTGATTAACCTCAGTTGACCGTTGCTATGATTTAGGAACCAGAGGCAGAAGCAGAGGCAGTGGCGACTAATTTTAACTAAATTGGCTTTTATTTGTAGATCTGGAGACAAGGACTAACACGCATGTAAATCCTAATGACAAATTTTTATCCCAGTGTGCCTGGCGGGTATTAAATAAATCCTCTTTTGCAAACCATTCGCAAATTTACAGTCCATTGTACTTAGTGAAGTACTTTGGAAAAACAGCCCCCAAGTCTCACATTCAATAAGCAATGTCACGCACAAAGAAAACTGGGAACATGAACTTAAGATCCCTAAACGTATTCTTTACAAAAGATTTGGACTCTTAGCAGAATGGTTGCTTCAGTTCCAATCCTGTGGATAGCATAGTGATTTCACTTTTGGGTTCTTCGAGATGGGACTAAAATTGCTGCAGGGAACCTAACAATTTCTTACTTAAATGTCATTTTGCCCAAAAATTTCTGCCAAATAAATGTAAAAAAATGCCTGTTTACCTACTAGCCAGTCAAGCCAATAAAGGCAAGTAGATCAGGGTGATGTGTGGCTCAGCAGATTTGAAGGCGATCAGAAGGTTGCTAGTTCAAATCCTTGGGTTGCCAGAGTGATTTCACCCTTGGGCCCCGGTGTAAGACCCTTAACCCCCAATTGCTGAAGGGGCTCCTTTTGTCTCAAAAATGTACATCGCTTTGGGTAAACAAAAAAACCCTAATTGACTGTGCATGGCCATAACCACTGTTTCGCATCCCAGTCCTCAGGGACCCCAGACAGTTCACATTTTTACCGGGAACAAAAACATGAACTGTTTAAAAATCCCAAGGAACCAGGTTGGGAAACACTGGCTTAAACTTTGCATTGATTCCAGGTTCATACTTTCAGATTAGAAATTGGGTTGGAATTTAATTTGGCTAAGTGCATTCATCCGTCCAGCATTAACAATCTTTTCAACCCTTGTGAAGGACATGCCGTTCAGCCGGTCCCAGTTCAAGAAATGTGCAGTAATCGGCAACGGAGGAATCATCAAGAACAGCAAATGTGGGAAGGAGATTGATTCTATGGACTTTGTATTTAGGTGACGATCTTTAATCTGCATACAACAAACAAATATGTTAATGTCTGAGCTTTTTTATTATGTGGTTTGTTGCCTCAATCATATTGTTGCAAAGGAGTTCTCAATAGTTTTTTTTTAATCTGTTACCTTTTTTTTGTTGTTCAGACCTAATTTGAGGAATTAATTAACCGTGTATGTTTCGTTATTTTAAAGATGCAACATACCCCCTATCTCTGAAAAATATTCGGTGGATGTGGGTTACAAGACAGACGTTGTGACCATTAATCCAAGCATTATCACTGAAAGGTAAAGGTCGAGCCTCTGACATTGTGGTACTGTGATAAACCTGGGGATATTGAGCTGTCCGCTTTCCCTGAGAGGTCTTATCCTTACTCAGCTTCTCTACACACAGCACAATATGCCTTAAAGCCTCAGCACTTTTGGGTGACCAATACAATAGCAGTTGCCTCTAAGGTTGCGGTAAAAGTTAATGATTTGTGTCAAGTTTCCCTATTCATATTGGATAAAAAAAATAAACATTATTTATATAGTACCTTTCATGCAAGAAATGTAGCTCAAAAGTAAAGAATATACATTAAAATTGACATAGAAATAAGATGGATAAAATGAAATGAAATAAAATTTTATGAAATTTAAAAAGGAGAGTAAAAGCCTAGGTCGTATCCACCAAACAATTAAAATAAAAATTGTATCCATAGAATTAGCTATAGAATTATCAAACATAACATTGAACATGAATGTAATAAAATCAAGTGAAATACAGTGTTTTATGTGGTAGTGCATTAGTGCAAACAAAGTGCAAAAGGACTTCAGGCCAGTAACAGATAGGCCATACCGGACCTAGCCAAAGGCAAAAGTGGAGAGATACATTTACATTTTACATTAGATTACATTAGATTAGATTAGATTAGATTAGATTAGATTAGATTAGATGCCTTTGATTGTCATTGTATAAATATACAACAAAATTCATTGCATCCACATAAAAAAATATGGCTCTTATCTTAAAGAAATAAACAAATAAATAAAGAAAATTTAAAAAAACTAATCAATAAGCCTAAATTAAGTAAGTAAAAGAAATTAATCATACACATAATAATTTTAAATTACTAGCCATATACTGCTAAAACAAAGTAGTAACACGCATCAAATAAGGATACATGTCATTCCACAACCAATGTTTAGCGACTTCATAGCATCATGGTGGTGGCTTTTGGGTAAAAACTGTTCAGAAGTCTTGTGGTGTGTGTTTTAATTGTCTTACTTCCCTTTAAAGATATGTGGTGAGCTAGCTTCTCTGATGTATGTGGGTTGCCTACTCCATTTTCTGGCAATAGAGCAGCAGCAGTTGATCCACAACATATCTATGTACTGTGCTTCTTTAGTTGTAATTGTGAATTAAAACTGCTAAAATCATTTTACAACTTAAAATGAAGGGCAACAATACTTAATGGTACAATTACACTTTTTAATACTGTATCTTGAAAACCAAAATTACTAATTAAATTGTTTATCGCTTCTTCTACTGTTACCTTGAAACCAGTAATTAATAAAAGGTAATAACTTTGCTGTATTATTCAACATGTTGGATAAGAATGAATCATTACTTTCCTAGTCATAACAGAATGACCTCATATAACCTTTCTAAATATTTGTTGATATTTATAGGTAATTATGTTCAGGAATATTGTACAAGATTGTTGGAATAACTGATTTGCATAGCTCTGCACATCCATTTCTGTGGTACAGTTTGTGTAGTCTGAAAGGTGTATGACATTTGGTCATAGTGGGTAGGCCAACATTTTGGACATCTTCCAGTCTTAGCTTATGCCAGCTCACTGCTGGAACTCTTTTCTCTTTTTTGTATATATCAGCCAAATCATGTGAAAACCTAAGCATTTTTTTTCCATCTCACAAGCCTTTGAATGTATAAGCAAAGCCATAGTGCATCTAGTGAAACATTTCCCCATCTTGGGAGCTGCATTATCAGAACCCCAGTGGGTGACAGGCCATGACTCACTACAAAGTAACGGCGCTGCCAGGTGATGTTTATTTTTAAATCAGTTACTAACACCACTGAAAATGAAGGCATATTGAAACAGTTCTCTTATTATTGCCATAAAAAAGGCAGTTATATAAGGTTGATTAGCCACAGGAAAAATATATATATGTCCTAAGGGAAATGTACTGAATTAAAAAGCACATTTAATGGAGTTTTATATACAGTAGAGCCGTGCATGTATATCAAGGCTTGATGTCTGCAAGTTCATGTTGCCAACAGCATTGCTGCGAGTGATATTATTTCTCCTGTAAGTATCCAGTGATAAAAACAGGTTTTATTTAACAGTGGAAAATGTTTGAGTGTTATTGCATAAGCATCTCAGTTTAGAGGAATGTAATGTGATAAGTGTTATTGAAGCAGCATTTCCCGTTATAGCTTCACGAGGATACTGAGCAGCCCTTTCATCTGTAATGCAAAATGTACTCCAGCTCCTTAGTTCTGATGAAGCCTCTGATCCTCATGTTGAGAGAAATTAAAATCTGAATCCTTTTGGATAGCATGACAAAAGGCCATAGCCATGTGAGACAGAAGCACAGTTCCACACCATCCACATTTATGTCTGAAAACAAAAGGTCACACATCAGTTTTCTATGGACAGGATACTAATCTATTGCACACGTTTACACGCATAGACAATTTAGAGAAACTGGTTTATCTAGATTGCATGTCTTTTGATTGTGGAAGGAAGCCTGAGTGATCTATGATATCCATCCATACTCCACACACACACACACACACACACACGCACATGTAGGGTAAACATATCCTTATGGGGACCGCTCATTAATTTCAATGGGAAAAATGCTAATGCTAACTATGACAACCTTAACCCCTACCCTGCCCTAACCATAACCATAGGTAACCTAATGAAATACAAGAGTTTTTGCATTTTTAGTTTTTTCATAGCAGTCACAGATTTTTATAAAATAGAATTTTCCCTTATGGGGATCAGGAAATGTCCCCATAAGGGGAAAAAAACGGATATTTATCACGTTATGGGGACATTGTGTCCCCATAAGAATAGGTAAACCCACTCGCAGACACACACACACACACACACACACAAGTTGGTCTCTCAATCTAAATGGGGACCGTCTATTCATTTCTATGGGAAGAACCCTAATCCCAATCACTACACCCTTAATCTCTACCCATCCCAATCTTACCATAGGTAACCAGCTCAAATACAAAACTTCTGGCATTTTTACTTTTTTGATTGCATTATGGAAGTAAATCAGAATTTGAATTTTATATGCCACTGAAATTCTAACATTGAATATTTATGCATCAGAAATTTGATGGTCCGAATTCACATGCAAAAATATGAGGTTAAAAAATACAAAGACAACATTTCAATGCTGCTCAATTTCGACGGTTTGAATTCGTGCACTTTTCTGTGACCCACAACTGATAAGCAGGATCTGTACTTGTATGACTATCATTCTATTTTTACTGTATAATTGACTTCAGAGTTCATCGCAATCATATGCTGCAGCTGTCGAGACTGGAACTGTGAAATTAAGAAAAGTTTACAATTAATATTTCATGACAGCAGGGCTGGACTGAGATTAAAAATAGGCCCTCAACTTTCACCCAGATGAATTTTATCACCCCACAAACCCATGGGCGCACCAGGAAAATGTCCGGCGTGCCAGATGCCCAGTCAAGGCCTGCTTGATGGGGGTTCTCAAAGATGGGAGGACAGATCTGGCCTTTCACCATCCTCAGCACAAAAATATGGCAAAATGAGTATATGGCTGATCATGAGAGACATGTAACCCACCAGTCCACTGCATTACACGATGTGACTACCGTAAATTCCGGTATACTCTGATCCTTCAAATATTCATTTATTTTATACTCCTCTGTATCAGGTTCCAGAAGCTGGAAAAGTGGAGGAAGCCCTTTTACGATGTGCTACAGGCTTATGGGAACTCATCAGTGGTTCTGCCCGCCTTCTACAACACCCGCAACACAGACGTCTCCTTCCGTGTCAAGTACATGCTGGATGACTTCGACTCCCAGAAGGCCGTGTTCTTCTTTCATCCGCAGTACCTGCTGAATGTGCAGCGCTTCTGGTCGTTGCAGGGCGTTCGAGCTAAGAGGCTGAGCAGCGGCCTCATGTTGGTGACGGCCGCCATGGAGCTCTGCGATGAGGTCCACCTCTATGGTTTCTGGGCCTTCCCTATGAACCCTGCGGGTATCTTCATCACACACCACTACTACGACAACGTGAAGCCCCGGCCTGGGTTCCATGCCATGCCTCATGAGATCTTCAATTTCCTGCACCTACACAGCAGGGGAATCCTCCAGGTGCACACTGGACCCTGTAGGTGACGGCCTATGACACTATGACCATCAGCTGTGTAGGAGTCTGGCTGCACCATTTTTGTTGGTTGTGCAAAATTTTGATAGATCAATGATGCATGAGGCTTTCCTCAGCTTTATCCACAGACTTACTTTCAACCCAGATGTAAGGTAATACTTCTTTTTGTACCATCCTTATTTTCATAAAGTGACTTGTCTTCATGCTTGATATAATTCATATATTTGTTTGCAATTTGCTTCATAAACATAATTAATAAGACAGGCAATGTTTTCAATTATTTCAGTTTAATTTTGTTTGCTTAAATGTTGGTGGTCTTACCAAATAAATGTTGCTTGTTTAATTTTGCTAATGGCTGAATTATACTTCTTAGATATTTATTCGAATTTGCAAAAAGTATTATAACTGGAAAAAAGTGCTCGTGTCTCATGTTTTTTTACATGGCAGCAAATGAGGATGTGTTCAGAATTGTTCTGAGCTCTAAAATTTGTTTTTACCTAATGTGATTTTAAAATGATACACTTTTTATGGTGTGTTTAAAAAGCAATGGACTACCAATGGTTAGACCCATGTTAAACAAACAAGCTTTGATCAGTTTTAACCAGTGTTTCTAAATATTGGAAATATTTAAAAGGCTGACAATGCTAGAAAATATGCATTCTCTGTCTATTCCTGCCATGATGTATGATATATAAAATTTGACCTAAATAAAAATGAACAGGCATATTCATTATGAAATGGTACTATACTTAATTTTAAACAATGTGTCTTTCATAGTGTTACACTGCTTTGAGTACATATTTACCGGCACCTGAATAACTCACTCAATGTTGATCTAAATTTTAAAATTCAGAGGAAAAGCTGTAGTACATCTATATTAACAATATACTGTATTTAACCATGAGGATTTTTACCAGTTTTGTGTTTTTTTTCTTAATGCAACGGGATGCATTGTTTATCCATTACATTTCTGATACTGCTGAAAGTGGTAACATTTATTTAGTACTGTCAGTTATTTTTAAAACTGAAATCAACAAGTGGAACCTTAAGTTGTATATTTATTGCTTTACTATTAGTTACATATCTGTACTCTACACCTTAAAAAAATGTCTTTTCTCAGCCTAAAATATGTCATACATGGATCAGAATTATCCACCAACATCTACTTTTTCATCATCTTCACACCACTTCTCCTGGTTAGGGTTGCAGTATTATCAGGCAAACAACGTCAAAAATGAATCTGCATAGAGAAGCACAACAACAGGGATCCATACTGCTGTATTCTGGTGAAACTTACCATGATGCTTTGTGTTTTTTAAAGTTTACCAGTAATATCAATATGTCTCAACAGGTTTTTAGAACACAGCGTGATTATACCCTCATTATATAAATATATTCAGAATTGTGTGGATCTGTGATCGTCTGTGTATTTGTATTACTGTTGCGTATGAATCTCATATATGTGAGGGTGAGCGATTACCAGTTCTGTGAGCCTTTGATGTTATCAAACGCTTTATAATAACCATTAATTTCAGACCTGGAGTGAATTTAACATTTATATAAAATTCTGTGGTAACCTTAAATTCCGATGTCTTCAGAAACGAAACCTGGATTCTTTTATTGAGCATGTTAGCATAACGGACTGAGACACAGAGGATATAAATGTGTGTATATAAATGTGTGAATTTCTTGCCGTTGAAGAAGCTTTTGTATATATTAAATTACTTTCCTTTATATTCTTCATTATGTATTTATATATTGCAATATATGTAAATTGTCTTGTTGAAAATAATGTAAAAATGGATAAAAGAATGAAGTTTAGTACTTTCTGTTGCATCTCCATTGTCACTGCAAATAGTTACTGTTAATCCTATATCTGTTAAAAAGTTACGTTTTATTTATTTAACCATATACATTGCATATTTCTTAGCAAAACTAGCCACACAATTGCATAACAAATGGAATCACTGACAATGATTGACTGATCTGGCAAGGAGACTGATTTGGAGCATTATTCTATACAAGTTGTTTGTAAATAAACCTGTTGGTTTGTACTCTATCTCTCATTTCTTTTTATTTGAATTTGATTGCCTTTGATTTCCCCATGTGCAGTTCCAGCAGGAGTTCCTGACCTTCAATTTTTTTTTCCAACACAACACAACTGTGTGCTTTCATAGCTTGAAGTTAAAATCCTCCTTTTGTTACCTATTACATCGTCAGAGAACTGAAATGTATTGCGCATTGTAACGTTCGCTGGGAAGCACGAAGGCAGATAAACAAGAGTGCAATAGCAAGCGGGTTTATTAGTACAAACAAGACAAACGGCGACGCACATCAATGACAAATATGGGGAAAACTAACTTATACGAGGACTAAATACGCAACACAAGCGGGAAATAACAGTGCCGGTGTTCTGACGAGTTGAGCTACCTATCGAGACGTGCTATCGAACCTTTCTGCGCATGTGCGGTTCCACCTTTTTAGGATTAGGGTTAGGTTTTAGGTGTTAGGGTTAAGGTAGGGTTTTTTTTTGGGGGGGGGGGGGGGGAGGGGAAGGTTAGGGTTTGGGGTTAGGGC
>JAABNY020000119.1:9687325-9720069 GCA_015164015.2 Brevimyrus niger | reverse complement strand
AATCAGTGATAGAGCCTTCACCTGTAACTCTGAACCATTAGGTTCCAGTTATCTCCTTGAGTACCCAGAACCATTCTGCTCCCGATCATTTGATTTAATTATTAAACTAACCATCAAGCCCAAAATTGATCAAATTAGAAATGCTGGAGTTCAGCAATAAGAAATATATGATATCAGCTGTTTAAGACACTGTCCTTGATAACATGCATGTGCACCTGCTATATATGTTACTAAATACCAGGGCTGGATTTACCAAGGCAAGAGAAGGCAGCTGCCCGGGGTCCTATAAATTTCCATTAGTCACATTTATGAATATAAGATAAATGACCAGTAACATGTCTGTTTTATTTGCCCCCTGCGCTGACTGTAATGGGCTATTCTGCATGCAGGCTAGCGATTTTTTGATTGGCACGCAGCACGAAATAGCCTCACAGAAGAAGATAATGCAAAGATACAAGACTTTATAGCTCCGGTGTCTTTCATACTATCCCGCTACAGTGGTAGAGAAATTGTGAACGAACGTGGAGAGAACCCAATTATATACCAGCGTCCGGAAAAATTCAAGGCCGATTCGCCCCTCGATCGGCGAATATTATCGATAGCATTCCTGCCCCCAGACACATCGGTAAGTTTTATCATTGGAACCCCGCTCTTTGATTCGCATATTATTAACATTCTAACGTTTTAAAATCATACTAGCTCCAAAAATAGCTCAAATGGCACATTTAGGGCCATGCTAACCGTGGCTGTGCTACATATGGTTCACCTGTTCACTCACTCATTATTCCCTTTATTGATTCTATAAAGTAAATATATAAATATAATATCCTCATGGGGCAATACAGTGGTGCAGTGGTTAGCACTGTTGCCTTACATTTCAGTGACCTGCGGTTGAGTCTCCGCTGTGGCACCATGTGTGTGGAGTTTGCATGGTCTACCTGTGTTTTCATCATGGGCTTTCCTCTGGGTACTCCAGTTTCCCCCACAGTCCAAAAACTTGCTGAGGTTAATTTCAGTTACGAAATTGCCCACATGTGTGTAAATGGTGTTTGAGTGTGTACTGTGATGGGTTGGCACTGGGTGGTTCCGTGCCTTATGTCCATAGATTCTGGGATAGGCTCCAGACCCCCTGCAACTCTAAATAGGACAAGCAGTCACAGAAGATGGATGAATCTAATTTTATTTCATATATACGTGGGTCGCGAGGGGGACCAGAGCCTATCCTGGGAACAATGGGCACATATAATCGTATTGTATAAAATTAATATATAAGGTCAATTTCAATGTTTGCCCCCCACTGCAATTCCATATTTACTTTGTACCAGTTGGTGCACTATGTCCACCACTTTACATGTCCCTTGTGCCGGGGGCAGGGGAGAGGGGCGGTGCTGGCAGTTTACTAATTTATGCCCCCTCAGAAGATGGCGGCTCCCTATGGTGCCTAATGGGTTGGTCGGCACTGCTCTATGTCTGTGTCTATGTCACTGCTCTATGTCTATGTCTATGTCACTGCTCTATGTCTGTGTCTATGTCACTGCTCTATGTCTATGTCTATGTCACTGCTCTATGTCTATGTCACTGCTCTATGTTTACTTCTGTGAAAACGTACTACTAATCCAGGGTTTTTATTTCAATTCAAACACCCAACACACAGACAAGTCAGCAAACATATTTACATAGTTTACTTTCCAGCACCAATTCTCCCTAAGTATAAGAAGCAAACCAGTATTAAGTATTACTAATTGAAATAAATTATACTGAAGAAAATACATCACCACAATCCTGCTCAGGAAAAGCAACCAGAAAATGGATGATTATACAAGTAACACATGGTTCTTTAAGGTAATTTCTACCTTCAGTGATCAAAACAGTTGAAAGTAAAACTTTCTTGCATCTGCTTCTAAAAGTAAACCAAAGTAATTAGTGTGCAATTCTCCATGAAATTGCTAGAATAAAAGTTTTTTTGCCCTGTGCTACATAATTATTACAAGGCCATCTGGTCAGTTAGATACAATAATACTTTTGCAAAATGGCTGCATGTCATGACTGATTATAGTACTTTATGGATGACTTCCGGTCATCCATAAAGCATGCGGCACACACTTCCTCACGCCCATACCAAAACATTAATACGTTAGCTATTAGAAGCCAACTAAATGCCAAGATGCTGTAATGGTCATTATTGCTTTAGAATGCCTATGCCTGTATTAAAAGAGAACATTTTATATCAAGTAGCACTAATAAGAGTAATGGAATGCATCTATTTATTGCGATTGTACTTAACCAAGAGGAATCTATTGGCTAATATGTAACAGTTAACTTGATGTATTAGGTGACTGTCTTCTTTACATGCATACACATTACCTTATTGCCTTCATGAATAAAAGAGTTTTGATAGTAGCTAGAATCATATAATGTTTTAAAAACTGAATAACGAATGGTAACACTTTACATTAACTGCACCTTCATAATGCATTCAAAGAAAATGTAGTGCACCTTCATAATGCATTTATAATGTATTCATAGAACATTCATGAGCAGCATATACCTTAACATGTCTTAATGCATTGCATTTACAATGTTTTCAATGAACACTACAGCTGTAGTATATATTATTAGCAAACATTATAATTGTATAACTTAAAATGTTTATTAATGTATAATAAATAATAATAATATAATTATTGTTGTTGTGTGTTTGTTTAGAATGTGCTTAAATTCTACATACACCAATAAAATTTAACAGTAGGTGTCACCATTTTCAAGTTGTGTCAGGAGTCAATAAAAATTTAAATATTCAAGTACCTTTAAACTCCTGGCTTTTATAATCCATCCATCCATTTTCCAAACCGCTTATCCTACTGGGTCGCGGGGTGGCTTTTATAAGACAAAGTGAATTCTTGCTTAAAAATACATTTTAAAATCTAACATCATTTAAAAAGGAAATTTAAAAATTATAAGTAGAGTTTATGGGTTTATGATGAGAACCTGCAGACATGAGGTAATGCACAATAATACTGTTTTGCGTAGTACAACGAAAAATTGGCTAAAGCATTTTTAAAATGTTTTCAAAGCAGCTCAAATAAAGTAATTGTTGTAAACTTTGAGATTTTGTCTTTGATTTTTAAATGGTTGCAAAGAATCTGAGAATCTGAGCAAAACAGTAATAACTCCCTTAAAATATTGTATTCTTGCAACAAAATTTTGTATTTACTGTTAGCAAAGCTCAATAAATCTACGACTTTCAAATGGAATTTTTAGCCAAACATCTATCAATGAACATCCATATCAATGTAGTTCCACTGTTAGCGTAGTAAGGCCCACAGTAAATTATGAGTTATGTATTTCAGGGATTTCTTCTCTTTGTTTATTTATTTTATTGCATTGAATGAGTGAGAATATACAGGCAAAACCGAGACATCTCTGGTACGTAAAGCGATCCTAACACTATAAATAATGAAGAGCTGAGCAGCCTGTAAGATAAGTTCACTTAGTAAGTCTCCTTTTTCACTCGGCTTTCTCTTCTGATCACATGACTCATGCAAGTGTAGTAATTTTTCATGAACTTGCAGTGGCCTCTGCAGTCATAGAAGAGGTGGTTTAGGAGATCCATCCCAACCTGCTTTGCTGCAACTGGCCAGTACCCATAAGCCAATGTGAACCCAATTGCCTTGGCCTTGTGCTATCTGGTTGTGGAGTCATGGGTCAAATGAATTGTCTTACAGTTAGAAACCCAGGAATTGCTTACGAACCTGAGTCTGGGGAAACAAATAAATAAAGGATGGCTGCAAAAAAGAAAAAAAACGAAAGAACGAAGGAAACTGAAGACGAGGACGATGACGTTGAAGAAAGGCGATCGAAATCGAAAAGCAAATCAGTCGCAAATAGAGACGCCCCTGACAGCAAGCAGAGGAAGACGAGGCGGAAAGAGGACTCTGAGGCTAAAGGAAAAGAATCCAGTAAGAAAAAGAGCAAGAAAGGGGGAGAAACAAATGAAGAACTAAAGAGAAAGAAGAAGCGAAAAAAGGACAAAGAAGAGCCTGTACAAAATGAGGTGACTGACAATGAGATTGACTGTGAAGAAGAGCGCAACAATAATGTCACAATCAAAAAGGAGCAGAAAAAGAAAACAACTAAGCAGTCTGAGGATGAAGAAGTGATCGTTGCTATCAGAGAGGAGAAGAAAAAAAGAAAGAAAAAGAACTCGTCAGCTAACGGTGACCAAGAAGAAGAAATGGGATCCAAAGATCAGAAGGCCAAAGAGGGTGGTAAGAAAAAGAAGAAGCAAGCTGAGGATGAGGAGGAGATTCCTGATGAGGAAGAGGAAGAAAATGAATCTAAGAAGAAAAAGAAAGGCAAAAAATCTAAAAAAGATTCGGCAGACAGTGATAATGACAAAAAGTCCGGAAAAAACAAGAAATCCAAAACAAAGCAGATTGACTACGCTGAGATGTATGAGAAAGAGCTGTTGAACTATCAAAGTGATTCATCTGACAGTTATGAGGATGAGTACTACAAGAAAAAAGGTAACACTGTACCATTACCTCAATGCTTGAATACCCCGCAGCCAGCTCTAGATATGCCTGGCTGCATTTGAATATTACCTCAATGCTACACATTGTTAGCTCCCCATAGAAGGATTAAGGAGTGACCGGCAGGTTGTGGAAGGGATAATACAAGCCAACTGAAATCTCAGTATCAGTATTTCGCTGGAATACCTCTTGATGTTATTTATACCTAAAACTAAAAAGAATCTCTGATTGTTAGGAAAAGTGATGATGTAGCTGCATTATATAAGGATGTAATCCAGAGCAAATACATGATTACTATCACTTGATGACTTTGATTCCCTCCTGTGTATGACTAAAGGTACACACCAAATTTGACTACTAATTGTCTAGATTAGATTAGATAAACTTTATTCCTACTATGGGGAAATTCGTATGCATGCATTAAGGGAAGTACAGAGAGTACAGTTGAAAATACATTTCGTGTAAAACACAAGCAAGGTGCTAAGTATCCATAGTGCAAACAAGTTTACAAACCTCTTAAATGTGCCGTTGTAGATTTTTCTGAGCTATTTTCGGTTATTTCCAATTATAATAACGTACCTTCTTATTATTGGTAATTGTAATATCCAAAACGATAATCCTAATGACAGTACTGCCAAAAAACTGTTTTTAAGTTGTTTGATCTGTGATAGCCTGCAAAGGGTCATACTAATACTCAGTCTTGGACTTGGTTATTAGTGAGAGTCTCAGTGTTATTATGAGTATTAATATTATGGAATTAGCTCTATTAATATTTAGTTCTGTTTTAGGTATTTCTGTATTTTTATTGACATTTTGAATTGTCCAGGTATCTATGCAGACTCGTCAGTCCAAAAAGGCACATATAACCCAGAATGAGCAAAGGCTAAACTAAGCGAAAAAAACTAAACGGTCTGTCCATTATGACTATAGAGAAAGACTTCAGATAACTCTATGAAGTATGACTAGACATTTTTCTCTGTTATTAATGGGAACAAAAAGTGTAATGAACATGCATTTTTTCTGTGATAAAATACCAGGCACTGACAATTTGGCACCCTCATTAATGCACAAAAAATGTGTCTGAATTTAGTGCAAAATCCTTGAGCAGGAAGGTCAACGCCTTAATCCATCTTCGTCTTGATGGTTTGCCATCTGCGTCCTTAGTTTGTTAGCAGTGGATTCATTACGAATAGTGAATGTCACTTTTAAGCAGAGATTTTCCAGCATCATTGAAAATTGTAGTTTTTATGCTGCTCCTGAAAATGGTAATCTTCCAATAATGAATAATTATAGCCCTATTACATTGGGGGTGGGGGGGTGCTGGGGATGGTGCCTGACCACCTGCCCTATTAGCCTCAACAAATGAAAGTGCCCCCCTTTGGTGTTACAAGTGCTCTTTTTCGATAACCAACGATCATGCAAAATCTCCTGAGGGAAACCCCTCACAGCTGTGAAAATTTACTGAGTGGAACACCCCCATTTTATCACTTGAGTAACACTGGAATAAAGAGTTATCATTGTTGACACACCACAGCACACAACAATGAAGTGGCCCTTAAGCGGACAAGGCAGGGTTTAACTTGCCACTATTGGCAGTTACAAATTTGAGTGACCTGTCTTGCTTTATGGTCCCCTTATTCAATTCTGCTCCTCAATTCCAAATCCAGGCCTTGTTTTCAATTCTCCCAGGTAGTTAGTTTAGTAATTACTGATTCTGATTGGTCAGAGGCTTCACACCTGGCTCACAGGTAAACGAAGGCTGGAAAATCAGCAGTGCTCTGCGCTTAAAGACCATGACTTGAATAGCCCTGTTGTATGGCGTCCCCCAGGGATCAGTTCTCAGGCTTTTAAATCTTTCAGTCTTTATATAGGTTTCCTGTCACACTCATGCAAATGACACCCAGATCTGTTTATCTCTTTCACATAAAGCCTATGATGCTATAGACTCCCTGTGGTAATGCCTGGAGAAAATAAACACCTATGTGCAAATAAACTTCCTTCAATTAAGGCATTTTGTGGACCACAATTACAAACAACTTAGGTGTTAAAGGTTAATTTATTATAAAGGTTATTTCTCATTTTATGTCTTCTGTGGCTTTTACTTAACACACTTTGAATTGCTTAATATGAGAAAAGTGTTCTTTAAATAATCCTGCCTTGTCTTAAAGTTGACAGATTTCCGGCTGAATGCTGAGGGGTTTGTTACAGACACTTTTATTTCACCCATATCCTCCCGCCTTGTAACTATATTTATGAGTTACTTTTCAGATCACCAAAGGTTTTTAAAGGATGAATCATGGTGGTCTTTTGCATGTCCTGTTGCATAACAACAGTTATATTTATAATGTGAGCTAAACTTGGAGGACTTCATTAAGTTTTATGCTGAAGAAATAGAGGAGAATGTTTAAATCACTTTTAAGTACAGAACATTTTCTATATAAGTGATGTGAGGTTGTTATATAACCAATTGCCATAGTTAATGATTGTTAATGCTTGCTGACCCATACTGGGTTACTTATGTATCTTGAAATACCTTGTAACCTAGACCATTGTAACATTTATACATATCATTGACATATCAAGTTAAAAGAATGTGTATTTTGATATGCAGACTACTTGATTTCTTTTCTTTCCGGAATGTAGTAGTGAACCCAGAGTGCATGTGATCCTGGTCACAACCTCTCTCTCCTTAACTGAACTTGTGAACTTTAACAAAATCTAGTGGCTTATCCGGAAGTCTGCTGTTGTCACTACTCTGTCTATCTGTGCCTTCATGATTTGACTGTAGCCTTTGAATCCATTCCTTCTTCATTATGTTTTGTTTTATTCATTCTCATTACCTTGGACTGAAATTTAAAAGCCCTTTTCCTGTGATGTGAACAGGATGCCTTACAGTATGTTGTGAGTACCCTCTGGTAAGTCACCAAAGCATAAATCTCAGTATGGAGGCTACATTCAACACAATTACACACACAAGTAATATATTTTTTCTTTTATGTCAAGACTTTTTCATGCAATGTGAAACAGTTTTAATTTGATTATATTGTGTTTTTGTTTTTAATTTTCTTGTATTGTAGATATTGGGAGATACTGTATTTTTTTAGATGACATTAACGTTAGCTGTTCTTAGATTATAATTTTGAAATGAAGTGATATTTTGTATAGCATTACAAGAAAATTGGTTTTATTGTTATTTAATGATTTAATGATAATCAGCAAATGAAGGGACAATGGCAGTATGTGAAATGTTTCTGGTTTAAAGCTTAGAAGAATTAGTCCTAGTATCAAAATTTAAATGATCAGGCCTAAACAACATATAATTTCTACCACAAGATTCTTGTGTAAAAGCCTCATTCATTGACAAAAATACTGCTTTGGTTTCCATACCATTATAACAAGGTGTTGCAATGCTATCAATGATATCGATGGATCCTATAACATCAATTACTGATACTCCTCGTTTAAAGTCATGGTAATCCATCAGTTTCGTAATTGACAGGGAGTAATCCTGGATGGAAACGCAAGAGTGGTGACGGCTGGCATGCGGCCATTGTGGATTCATTGTTGATCCGCTGCATTGAATTCCCTGGCAGCCTTCCATGCAATAACGTATAGTTAAGCTATTGTCACAATAAAAATTATTCAACTTTGCCTTGGTTAATTATTAGTGATAACATTCTGCAATTGAAATCTGAAGTAATATGAATATAAAATTAAGTACCATGTAAAAATTTAAATTAAAATATTATTTCTTATTGACAATAGGCCTACTGAAGGTATAAAAATACTATTATTTTATGCATGTGTTTGGAGTACAGTATTGTCTTAATGTTATTATTCTTAATGTTTCATTTAAACAATCCAGATTGCTTAAATATATATGGATATGGAAGCTTTACTACATTGCATCAGATTGTGTAGTATCTGCAGCTGTACAGACTTCATTCATATCCTAAGAGAATACTCAAAAACTGTTGTACAGGACTGGGGAAATTAGCATTATGTCATAACCATTTCACCAACCTGGATGAAATAGCTAAGCCAACAAAGCATTATAATATTTTTGACACTCACATTTTGGTTTTCCTCTCTCTCTCTCTCTCTCTCTCTCTCTCTCTATGCACGCATACACACCATCCTAGTCTATGAGGTGGTGACTGTCACTGGAGATGTCAGAGGGGCAGGCACAGATGCTAATGTTTTTGTCACTATTTTTGGGGAATATGGCGTCACTCCCAAGGTGCACCTGGCCAGCAAGTGAGTTCAGTATTACAGTTGCATTCTGTAAGTAATGTTTTTATTGCATTGTAAAAAGAAATAAAAGCATAGCATGTGGTACAGTATATGTTCAAGGGTCATACATAAACTACACACACTAGTGTAGGCTGATAGACAAAATCAATGCAATGATAAAGAATCATTTAAGTAACAGTCATTCTTTAATACATTTTGAATTAAGAACTAATAGTAAAACACATTGAATGATGCTTTATTATACTGAAAACACTATCATCCTTGGATATTCTCAGTTTTGCTAAGACAAACTGCACACTGAAGTAAACATATCACAGCAAACAAACGTTATATAACCATTTATTTTATCACCACATTTACTTTAACACCTTTGTTATTTTTAAGCTGTAATGAGAATAAAGACACATTATTCCAGTCTTAAAAACACTTGTTAAATACATTAAAATATTGAATAAATAATTATGTATACCTACAGTTTTTTATGTTCAGATTTTTCCAGCTGATTTTTATTTTATGTGAAACAGTCAAACTAGCTAATGATTCATTTTTTTGTACCAGTTAACTTGTGGTCTTTGCATTTCTCTCCAATTCTACAGCACAGAAAAGAGGTATTATAATGTTTCTGCAGATGATGGAGGTGAAAGGGAAACTAGCTGAGCATTACTCCCTTGTGTTGTGCTGCAATGGGGAGTGATGTTGTATTAAATCAGTGCATGTTCTATAAACCCTTTTGCCATGGGTTTAACGGTACAGTATATAGTTGCCATTAGGCTGCAACTATCATGCTGTAGTTTTGGGCAAAGCTAATCTAAAACAAGAACCAGGTTAGGTCAATTAAATAAGTTTTACTTATTTGTTTTTGATACATTTTACTTGACTTTTCTAGTGGTAAGTATTATTCCTAGAATCCTAGCTGTAAGTTTTTACTAGCAAAAGTCTTGCTGGTGCCCAGTTAAATTTGAGTATAAAGGCTAAAAGCCTGCAAACGAATGTTCTGCTCTATGCTGCAAACGGAGTAGAGAACAGATGGGCACTTTTAAAGTCTAATATTAAAGCCCTTTGATACAATAGTCAGATGGTTAAAGAAAACAACAAGCACGCACATATATGCAATAAGAAAAAGGAGACAAATAATACTTGGAAAAGATGTGGATTTGCACTGTAACAATAGAACTTTTTCTATTTTACTACAACTTGAAAAAGACTACAGCATTATACAAATTCTATGTGTATTTGTCCCTTGGGCACCGAAGGGTTTGAATGAGTCTGTGATACATGCCATTTCATATTTTGGCTTCCTGTTACCCACAGCACAGAAAGAAAGATGAAATGGCATGTGTACCCCTCCCCCAGAGTACCAAATGGCATTCAGGTGATATTTTCAATAAATCAGAAATTCCATTCTGTTTACCATATAACTCAGAGTTAGTGTAATTTGAATATGTCTGGGAGAGAGGTAGCAAAATATTATTGAATCTATCTGGAAAATCAAAATGGTGGAAACATAAATTACATTTGCTATAAGTTGCTATGGATATTATATTATATTATATTATATTATACTAAATTTTGATATATATGATTCAAGTACCTATGATGTCTCTGCTCAAATATTGTAAGAGTATATAAGAAAATTACAAAAATGTCACCTCAAACTCTATGTAAAATTTATGTTTTATACTTTTTACATATATTTGATAATTATATTTACATATAAAAATCATTATAACTAAGTATAATTATCCCATTATATATGTATACATATATTGTAATTATAAATGTATGCATATATTTAAAGTATAAAAATACATTTCATGTAGAGTTTATGATGATATTTTTCATATTGTAATAAATTGGATAAACATTTCATTATTTTTGCTGAAACAGATCTTTTTCCCTAGATTGGTTGCTGTCTTTTATTCTTCAAGGCAGGGTAGATTAAAATTTTTGGACCTCAAAAAAGAAGTAGGTGACAAAACTCTTTCAGCCTTTGAAAGTGATATATATGACATACAGTGCAGTATATAATTCTGATTTATATTGTTTAATATATATATATTTTCTTTGTTATGCTGAAACAGTTTTGTCTTATTCAAACATGTCTTGATTATATTATTAAATTACAAGTGAGACTAATGAATGCAAAATTGTTCAGGTAAGAGTTCAAATTGTTTAATGCAAAAAAGTTAATGAAAGGAAATGTAATTAAATGTTGTATGAACTGGTTGCTTGTAAATTTCCCACATATTTCTGTGAAATGCCTCCGCATTCAGAATCTTAAATGAAGTCAGCTTGTTGTAATTTATATTTGCAGTTTTTTATTTATGCATTTGCTCCCTTTACCCGGCATTGTCTGGCGGAACTCAATATCACTTCTAAGTGTAACCAAGGGAGCATAGGCTGACATGCGGATAAACCCCATTGGCCAGCTCATCAGCCAATGGTGACCCAGAATCTTTAGGCGACAGTAGTGCAACTTAGTGCAACTTTCAACTGCAGGACCGCTGTTGACTTGTTTTGTGAACAGTCAGTGAAGAGTTTATTAAAGCAATGGTGACTGAAATTTGTGTAGAACAGTGGTTTCTAGCTGCAGGCCCGGAGAGCCCCAGCCCTGCACATTTTCGGATTCCTCTCATTAAACACACCTGATTCTACTTCTCTGATAATTATCCCCCATTTCTCACTGTAGCTGGAGACCCCTAGTGTAGACCCCTGGTGTAGACCCCTGGTGTAGACCCCTGGTTTAGAACCCTGGTTTAGAACCCTTTGAGCAGCATATATTCTCCTTGTGGAGTGAAAGCTGACTTTGACTGTCAAGTATATTGCCTCATACTTATTTCCATTGCAGAAGCAGAACAGCTTTTGAGAAAAACAAAACGGATGTGTTCAGGATCAAAACAAATAATGTCGGACCCATAAAAAAGCTGAGGTATGCCATTTAAAGGTTTGCAAAGCACTTGACAAATTAGCATAAATAGAGTTTTTTTATATTAACAGAGTGATCCTGATGTAGGCAAAGCTCTTCTGTGCTGAAACAAAGCCAGGTGTCATTTTGGTGAACCTCCTGATTCAGTCAAATACGCATAGAATTTGCTCTTAATTTTGAGGAATGATTTTAGTCGTTTGTCACTTTTTGTTTGTTACACGGCATTTTGAGTGGTGGGGCACTTTACTTAAGTGTTGTGTAAGAAATGAAAAATATGACAGCACGTCAAAGTTATGAATAAACTCTATCGTATTTTGACTGGATTAGTAGTACAATGGCCTTTTACTCCGGGGACAACCTCAGTGCACAGCAGCGTTTTTATCGAAAGTCACCTAATAATCTTCTGTGCGATTTCAGTTGTAAAGCTGTCAGGTTCATTACATGTGTGCAAAACATATCTAGCAGACATATTAATTTAGGAATCCTATCTCATATACCTGTGTTCACACTAGTCTTAGTAACAGGGGTGTAGCTCAAGTAATGTCACTGTGACCCCCCCCATTGCCGAATTTAACTTGAAATGTTGTGTATTTTAGGGGCCCCTGTAAAGTGCTGGGCCTCCTGAATCTGCCAGGGTACCCACACTCATACTGCACCCCTGCCTAGTATATATGCAAAACTGAAATGATTTCCAGTCTTTTTAGTTCACGTGACACATGCATATGTGAGGAAATTATGCAACGGGACACAAGCGTCATACTGAAATGGAAGTAAAGAGTGACTCCTGTGTCCCAGGATTGAGCATGACAACACAGGCTTAAGCGCCAGCTGGTTCTTGGACCGGGTGGTGGTGACAGACATGAACCGCCCCCACCTCCGCTTCTACTTTCCCTGCAACAACTGGCTGAGCAAGGAGGAGGGGGACGGTCTGTATGTGCGCGACCTCCTGGGTAGCCTCAACCCCATGGATGTGCCCAAACGTAAGCCCCCCTCCCCCTTACAGAAAACAACAAAATCAAACGTGCGTCTCCTCTTCAAACAGGAGCTGCTGGCGGAATGCAGACCTCTTGACTTCTGCATGCCATAGCAATTTAATCATTTATCTTACTTCTGTAGAAGCTTCTAAAAAGCCGCAAAACTTATTTTTAACAACAAAGTGAAGAAAATGTGTTGTGTTATTCCAATGGACTCAGGCTCACTTTGTCATATATCTATCATTATATTGACCACGGGTGGTTCAGTTACATTGAAATTGCAGTGGAATTTACTTCTGTCTTTGAACTGTAGTTATAACTTTTTGGGAAAAAGCAGTATTTGAAAGCATTCATAATTAAATGTTTAAATTATTCTAAATTTACTCAGAATCTTCTTTTTTTGTAATTTTAAAGCATGAACTTTGCAACTCGGTTATATACTTATTTTGTTTTGAGTAATTGTTGACTTTGCATCATTTTCCAGTAAATAAATACATTGTAAGTGTATTTACTGCTGATGTCAAGGGCAGTGGAACAGATGCAGATGTCTTCCTAAATATTTTTGGAGAAAATGGAGATACAGGTAAGGTTTACTAATAGCAGTTGCAATTGCAATTGCCAGTGATCAAGTTCCTAACCTAAATGGACAAGTAAAGCAGGTATGCTGAAAAATGCATAAGAAAAGAAGTGAATAGGAGTTTTCAAGACACTTCTTTTAGGATAATTTGTACAGTTAATGTAAACGTCTAGTCTTAAAACGGGTTTTAGTGTTGCCTTTATTATGGACATGCCATAAATGAAACATGCGAAAACAATCCTTTTCTGAAGGAGAGAGACGGCTTGACAATGACAAAGACAACTTTGAACGTGGGACAGAGGACAAGTTTACCATGGAAGCTCCCAACCTTGGGCAGCTACAAAAAATTACTATTGGCCATAACAACAAGGGCTCTTCTGCAGGGTGGTGCCTGGATAAGGTGCGTGCAGATTCCCGGATATACACATATCAATATAAATATGTTTTTTGTGTAAATTCAGTTGTTTTGTAGTTTTCAAGTGTGCACACCATTCAGGCAGCTTTATATAACTATGATGATGTAACTAATTATTGACAATTGCCGAAAGCTTTGATGTTTAATTTCAGCTTTGGTTCTGTTATGGAAACCAATGTACATACTGAGGATAGACCTGTGAAAAAGATAAAATAAAAAATAGTTGTACATTTACTTAAAAAGCCCATTAACTTTTGTGTTTAAATTATGGCTGTCAAACACTAAAACAATGACATGCTTTGTGATTAATTAACCTAATTCAATTGCATATATCAATATTTGACATGAAAAGCATTTTAAAATATCTCAATTCAGCTGGACTTTGGCTGATGAGTGAATCAATGATAGACATTATGGACTTTAAACTTAAACATATCATTTATTACATACTGGTTGCTCATGGTAGCATCAGGACTTGGTCTGACCTCTGAGTTCGCCGCTAAGTGATTTGTGTATTTCAGACCTGAACTACTCTGATGGTACAAAAATTCCTTACTGCAGAAATTGCACGGAATGATGCTCCTACCTACAGCTCCGTCTGAGCATTTTTTATGTAAAATTTCCATTGACTGGGCCAAGCAATGTTTTTGCCTCAGCTTCCATATTTACAATATGACCTTCAACGGTTGTATTCAAATTGTCAAGGGGCTGTGTAGAGCACAATTAATCAGCATTAATTTGTTTTTGCCATATTATTTTTCTATAATTAATTAATCAAAACCAATGTGCTATTTTGAGAGCCCTAAATATTAAGGCTGTTTTTCTGTAGTGGTATTCATTAGAGTTTCTTTCTTGCCACAGTAGGCTGCTGTAATACGAGACCATGGGAGTGTCCCTTGTAAAATAAGAGCAAATGGCCTGGAGAAGGACAGCATGTGGTTAGTTAACATTCAGGTGTGCCTGACTCATCCGACTGTGCAGCTGGCAGGCTGCTTTCATAGCTACATCTTCCTATGGCTTATATACAGATTATCCCTTTGTGACTTAAAATATATTTCATCGGAGAGTATGAATTTTGCCAGTTCTGTAGTTTTATGGTGACTGGGTCCAGTTGAAAATAATCAGAAAGAAAATCTAATATATGAATGGTTTTAGGGGTGAAGCGGCGTGACATGCATGGATAAAATCAGCTCTGGATTATTTCTATTGCTTTCTGTTTTAGACAGTGTTTTATAAACATATTGCAGAGCAGCTGTCTCATATGGTCATTCAGTTACCAATAAGAGGTAGTAAGTTAGCCACTTAAGAACAGGTTTACTGGCACATATGTAAGATCAAATTTTAAAAAATTTTATGAGACAAGAGAAAAAATTTGGTGGTTCTCCAGAGTTAGTTGGAGTATCGAAATGTATCAAAATGTAGTTCCAAACTTGTAAGTGCACTTGCAACTCAGGCTTTATGGTTATATTAAAGTATTCCACCACCCTCATTCTTTTGAGGGTGAGAGACACTAGTGCAAACTCAGTACTTATGATGTACATAAAGTGTCTCAGTCCATCTGAATTTCGATTTGGATGAAATGTTCCTCCTCAATAGTTTTAAATGCTACTTTTCTCTCTGTAGGTAATAGAATGTGCAGTGAACAGCGACTAACATAACATTCTCTTCTATACTACGATTTATTTGTCTGACAAGATCCGATAGATTTTAAGTAATCAGCTTGTAAGTAAAGGCAATTAGCTGTTATCCCTATCTTCAGGAATCAGACAGTCTGTCTTTAATGGTTGCAATTAGGGGATTGCCACTGGTCTGTCTAAGTGCAGCAGCCAGTTATCTGAAAGAAAGTGTCATAATGCCAGAGGGAGGAGGATCCAAAACAGGGAACAAAACGTGATCCGCCCCTATGGATTTCCAGTCTCGTCCTCCTAGGAAGTGGGACACAGAAGTGAAGATTACAGTGAAGTGACCTCCAGAGGATCCACAGTGTAACTGCATTTTGGTGGCTGGAACAGAACAGTGCATCTCCTTAAAGTGACGCTAGGGGCTCTTCCCTGTGTCACCTAGAATGTCGGTCAATGCACAGGCTTACTGGTGCCGTCAGAGTATTATCTGCCGCCGCCTGCACTCAGAAATCCTGCCCCAGGCGTCAGCATTATTGTGGAGGATGTCTCCTTCCAGGTCGTCGTTGATGACTTGGGGAACAAGGCCATGTATGAATTCCCAGTAAACCGATGGTTTGCCATGGACGAGGATGATGGGAAGATTCAAAGGGATGTGCTGGTGGGAAGCAGCCAGCCCACAGGTGAGGTCTGCTCAGTAGGAGCTTGTAGAATTATCTGGCAAATGCAACGTCAGCTGTCAACAGCTATGCCAATGTCTAGGGCGCCATATGGTGGCTGACTATATCTGTTGTGGATGCTATATAGTCTTTCATATCTCCTGTCTTTGGCTTGATTTGTAAATGTCTACATAAGTGTTTCCCAATCTGGTCCTTGGTGACCACGAGAGAATCCACGTCTTTCCTGCCTTCCCACTTCCTACCAGATGGTCCACACTGTTGCAAAAAAATGTGGACTGTGCGGGGGTCCGCAAGGACTGGGTTTGGAAACACCGGTCCACAGAACGGTGCTATTTTGCCCACCGCCACCCTAGCCGGTGGAGCTAAATCAGGGCTCGCCGAGAGCGGCCGAGTGAATCTGACAGCGCGCCGTGTAACCGGACCCCACAGGTATCGTGTACAACATCCAGGTGACGACAGGCAACGTCCGGGGCGCTGGCACCAACTCCAAGATCCACATCATCATGCACAGCACCAAGGGCCTGAAGAACAGCGGGAAGGTGTTTCTGGAGGGAGGCCAGTTTGAGCGCGGCCTCACCGACATCTTTAATATGGAGATCACCGCCCTGCTCAGCCCCCTCAGCCGCGTCACCATCGGCCATGACAACGCCGGCGTCAGTTCCGGGTGGTACTGCGAGAAGGTGGGAGAGGCGTCGCGTTTCTCTCACTGTCTCCATCCCATGTGCCTGGCTTTGTTAGCACAATGCAAATGTATTACACAGGTTTAGCTAGTAGTGTTTAAATTGTCATGTAGAAAATAATCACTACAGCACCTTTATATATATATGTATACATCTATGGACATAAAACAGCCATACTGACACTGTAAGGACTTGTAACCTCTGTTCCTCTTCTGTGGCCTGTATGCTACCTGCCGCAGTTTTCATTTTTGATTGCAACTTCATAGTTTCATTAAAATAAATCATCCATAAATCTTCCGTGCCTCTTACTCAGCACAGAGTCACGCAGAGGCAGAATGGAGGGTCAAACTGGAGGTTCCTCCATAGTGCCAACACAAGAACATTTATTCAAGTTTCAGTAAATGGCATAAGTAATAATAAATCAGTCCAAAGATTCCTACTGTTGGCAATTATTAGACCATAGATCTAATTGAATTTGTCTTGAAACCAATTTGTCTTGAAACCAAAATCAGTAGTATTGCCCTTCACTACATCTCTGCATCCCTTTAGTGTAACACAAAACAGGTTTGTATCATTTGATTTTTTAATTTTTTTATTTGAGGTGTTGTCACCTCAGTGGTGTTTTTTCTTCAATAGATAAATGCACATGAAGCAGGGTGATACCAGTTGGGCATAAAGAGTCACAGTCACAGAGTATTCAACTGGTGGACTGAAGCAAAACCGTGTTCTGGATTTGTACTTTCTGGATCTGAACTTTCCACTTCTGGGACCATCTATTCATTCACTTAGCGCATGCATATGCAGTTATTTATGAGAATTTTTAAGCCTGTGCATTGCAGCTCAACCAGCCCGGAAACAACACCAGCTCCCCAGGATATCTCCCTGTTCTCCCTGTTCCAGCCCTAGAGTCAGGAGTTCATATATCAGCCTCCTCAATGTAAATATACTGCAACTTGGATTGATGTACATTTAAGTCTGTGAAAGGGAAATGTTTTGTTGTGTTGTGCTGCAGGTCGTTGTGTATTGCAACTTCACCGGCATTGAGCAGACATTTCCGTGTTGCAAATGGATGGATGAGGACGAAGGGGATGGGCTAATTGAGAGGGAGCTCTATGAGATGGTCTCCCTGCGGCAGAAGAAGCAGAAGAGTAGGGTCGCCTTCTGTAAATATTAAGCAGCTTCTTTGTATTAAAGTGTCTTCAGTAGATCAAGTTACTGGGGAAATGCAGTTGCAGTGAAGTTGTATATGATGAATGCACAAATAAATACATTGATAAATGTAACAGTGCTAATAAATTGTTATCAATTGCACATCCTTCATGACATTCCTTCATAATTATCGTCAATTGTTACCTGGATTTCTCCCTATAATATGCCAGTCCTAGTCCCATAATTCCAAGCAAGTTCTGGTAAACTGAAGTGTTTAAAGTTCTGAACGATTTCAGCCTGTTGTCCAGCTTAGTCATGTCAAAGTAGACTGTTGAAAAATGAAAGTGAATCCAGAATGATTCTGTGTATTATATCCCTATCCAGAATACCTGTGGTCTCTCTGGATCTGGACCTCCGACGTGAAGGGGGCTGGGACTGATGCCCAGATCTTTCTGCAGGTTTTTGGGGAGAAGGGCAAGTCTGATGAAATGAAGCTGGACAACAACTCTGATAACTTTGAACAGGCACAGACAGATAAGTTTATGGTAAGTCAGACTCACTCAGAGCATTTTATGATGAAATGTGAACACATATCTATTAATTAATCGTTGTTTTTCTGTCCATAGATTGAAATGCCTGATTTGGGAAAGCTCTTAAAAGTACGTGTCTGGCATGAAAAAAGAAATCCTTTTTCTGGATGGCATTTAAATAAGGTACAGCCATTTTTTCACTTCAATTAAGATCCCATAAGTTAAATACAAATTCCGTGCTATGTAGAATTATCTGTCTTGTTTTACCAAAGATTACGCTGTTGAATACACTGACCAAGGAGAAGTATTCATTCCTTTGTGGACGCTGGTTGGATATCAATGAGGATGATAATGAGATCATTAGAGAACTTCCTGCTACAGGGAAGTGCGTGCCAGAGCCTTTGCCATGTAAGACTGTAATGGTGCAGATTCTTCTTCTACCTAATTCACATTCATTTGAATGATCAGTATGGCAAAGTTATTTATCTTATAATGTAAATAATTCTGTGAAAATGTAAATGTAATTAATAAAAAAATAATAATCCAATTTCAAAGCCCAATATCATTGAGATGAACCGGAAACCAGTATATGTGTTCAGTGTTTCAATGTTCAATGTTGAATGTTTAATGTGTTTCATTTTGCAGTAATAAAGTATCGCATCACCATCTGCACTGGAAATGTCAGTGGCAGTGGGACAGATGCCAGTGTCTTCCTCTGCCTCATTGGGGACCTGGGAGACACTGGGGAACGTGTCATGTTCACCAGCAAGAACAATGTTAACAAATTTGAGAAGGGCAATGTGAGTAAAAGGCCAGTGTGTGATTTAATAATTTATTATATAGATTCTACACAGACCTGATCTTCAGCAGAATGAGAAATCAAAAATGATAGATATAAAATAATAGATTCAAATAAAATATATATCAATATATATATATATATATATTATATGCTCCATTTTTTAACAAATACGTCTCTTAAAATCTTTGAAAAAAACCCATTAGTCTCCGGTTCCTGGTTCCAGTAGTAGATTTTCTTCTTATAATATGCTCTCTGTTTCATTCATGACATTACTGGATATGTGAGCGAGAGATGAATGGATGGATTAAGGAAATTCATCATAATAGATAATAAATTATCCATACCAAATAATATACTATCCATAATACTGCCAGGAAAACTGCAAAACCCATGCAATTTTTGGTTTGTGCAGGAGATTTTTCTTCACAAAATTAAACTGCTTCTGTACAGTTTCATCTCATTTTCTGTAGCAGTATGGAGGCAGTATAAGGAAATGATCAGTTATTGTAAACTGGTACTTGGATGTTTCCTGAGTCAAAGGTCATTATTACAATGCACCTCTTTCACACTCTTGTCTATAAGGCTATGTGTCGTTTTTGTCGTACTCATGTAAGTAATTCTATGAGAATATGGTCACAATTTTCTTGAGGGGGCACAAATAATATAGTAGTACATTTTTAATTTATTGATTAAACAGTAATTAAGTGTTAGTTCAGAATGACCTGATTTTCACCATCATTAATCAGTCATAATAGTTAATGTAGTTACTACATTTGTTCATGATTTGTACTTGAGTAGTAACAACTCAATTTAGTTAATTGTTACTGGGAATACTAATATGGTCTGACTCTGCATGCTCAATGTTTGTCATTACATTGTACAGGCAGATGAGTTCCTGATTGAGGCAGTGTTCCTAGGACAAGTGCGGAGGGTGCTGATTGGCCATGATGGCCGGGGCGGAGGCTGTGGTTGGTTCTTAGACAAGGTGTTGGCAAGGGAGGAGGGGCAACCTGAGACCCTGGCAGTGGAGTTCCCATGTAACAGGTATGAAGACTGTAGAGCTCCACTGCTTCTCACAAATACCTGTATTTTGATAGCCACACTTAACTTAATAAGTTTGGAAGAGTCCCATTACAAACAGGATCTAATGCACTTTTGGAAAGTCACTTTCCTGATTGCCATAGTTTATGCATGCATACCTCACTAATCCAGCCGACCCCGATAAAACATACGATTCAGCGTTTAAAACATCATATTTTTGCAATAGATAAAATGAACTTTCTTCCCTGCTTTGTAGATGGCTTGATCAGAATGAGGATGACGGCCAGATTATCCGGGAGTTAGTGCCTGCTGGGGATGGACAGCGCCTTCACAGTAAGGCCAGATCTGTGCCAATGGGTTCTCAACAACACCATTGAACTAGTGGAGTCAAACGCTCCTATAACTTATACCTTTACTAGAACTTCTGTGAAGCTTCTAACAACAGTGACCCCCGATAAAAAGATAGATATTTCACAAGTAGTCCAAAATGTGTGTTTTTGCCCCTTTCTTATACTACGTTCTTGAAAACTGTTGCTAAGGATTGAAGACAAATACAGTGGTTTGTATTTATTTCTATACATTTTACAGATATCAGCTACCACATAATAGTGAAGACGGGCAACATCAGTGGAGCCAGTTCTGACTCCAAAGTCTTTGTAAAGCTTTATGGCGAGAAGAGTGACTCAAGCAAGATGTGGCTATTAGTCTCTGATAATGACCTGCGCAACTACTTTGAAACAGGAAGGACTGATATTTTTACTATTGACACCCGTGATATAGGAAAAGTGAGCAACGTTCATCAATCATAAAATTCATGCATTTTTCCAATATAGCTAACATCATATATAGGCATTATATTATACGCACTGCTTAAAAACATTGAATGAGATGACATTTAATTTTGTTGTGATGGTGCAGTCGGACTGCCTGTGCAACCTCTGTAGGGTCCAGATATCACATCATCGCATCCTGCTACCAGTAGTGACAATGACTGTAGCCAAATGCAAAATTAGTGAAAAAAATAGTCATAAAACATGAGGAGGGAATATGTCAGTGCCCCCCACCTGTTAAGCCATTCCTGTTTGGCTGTTGTCTCATTGTTGCCCCTCTAGTGCACCTGTTGTTAATTTCATTAATACCAATAAGCAGCTGAAAATGATTAATACCCGACTCTCTGCTACTTAACTGACCAGATCAATATCCCAGAAGTGTAATTGATTTGATGCTGTCCTCTCATTAAAAAGTGCTCCTCTAATTTTTTTCAGCAGTGTGTGTGTGTGTGTGTGTGTGTGTGTGTGTGTGTATATGTTCTATATATATATATACACAAATTGCAAACCTTCCCATACGGTCTGTATGTACATATCTAATTTTTTTCTAATTTTCAATACAGATCAGTCGCTTGTTGATAGGACACAACAATGAGGGTCTGCGTGCTGGATGGTTTCTGGACAGCGTGCAGATTATGGTTCCGGTCCACGGCTTTATGTACATGTTTCCCAGCCATCGCTGGCTGTGCAAGGATGAGGCTGACGGGAAGGTCGAGGTCGAAATTTACCCAAGCGAGATTTTAGAGATTGAAAAATGTAAACGACCCCTCTTTTTCTGCCGTTCTGAACTGTCAGTATATGTGATGGAAAAGAGATGTTTAAAAAGCCACAAAGCTTACTTGAATGTCCGTTTAAAAAGCTGGATAAATTCCCAATGTTTATAAAATTTTGTAATTTCAGAACAAGTCTGTGCCTCGGAAAATATTGCAGTTCTTCTGGTTTAAATTCACTGTTGTTTTTATTTCTTTTCGTTTTAGTGACTAACTATGAGATTACCGTAATCACTGGTGACCTTCGTGCTGGTGGAACCAATGCCAATGTCTTCATCCAGATTTATGGGGATACAGGAAAAACAGAACTGATCACCCTGAAGAGCAGGTCAAACAACTTTGAGAGAGGAACAACAGAGATATTCAAGGTTTGTGTTCATTTTCACGTGTCTTGGTAACCATGGTTCTGTGTCCTTATTGTGTCTCATTAGTAGAATTTGCAGCTAGGCACTAATGAAAATCAACCAGCAATGGTCAGGCAAGCAAACAGTCAGGCACCCGTTTGCTTTTAAATAGCCCCTTTTTTAGTGACTCTCACTGTACCTGTTGAGTTATTGGGCTCTATTTTGACGATGTAACACAAAGCGTAAAGTGCAAAGTAGAACTAACAGTTATGGGTGTGTCCGATTCCATTTTGCTATTTTGACAGCGGAAAAACCAGACTTGGCCTTGGAACAAGGTGGAAAAAAGGTTGTCCTAGCTCTCTTATTCATTCAGAGGCGTGGTTTGGGCAGAATATGCACGCCACCTCACCTTTAAAAGGCAGTTGCGCACGATCTATTGCAGATTCCTATTACAATGGAGCATTTGCTCAGCAAGCCAAATCGCTTTTTGCCCAAGAAAACAGACGTGCTTGTGCACGGGGTGAAAAGGCATGAACATGTCATCAGCGGGAGCAGCACTGCTGTACCTAAGCCTTCCGAGGGGAAGCAGGCGTGGGGTGAGGTAGCAGCGAGTGTGTCATCGTCATGAGGTCAGAAGATCAGGAAGCTCACTGCTGAACGAGAGCAACGGCTGGGGATGGGAACTTAATGCTTGTGCTATATATTTTAATTTTGCATCTTGCAATTCACAAAATATAAATAAAGGTGTGTTCTTTGTTCAAACACAACAAAATAACCTACAGTTTTTAAGGTGTTTTAAAATGTTCAAATAAAAGGCAGTTGGGCTGTTATTTTTCTACTCTCACAGTTCAGATTCCTTACCAGGCTACAGATGATTCAGCTCCTCTGCCAGCTGACCCCTCCTTGCCCGCGCTGCTGCCAGCGTTAACTCCTTTGTTGGCATCGGCACATGCAGTTCAGCATCACGCCTTCTAAAGTCCGATAATGTGTCCTCAATTATGTCCAACAGACATCCATCATGCATGGCAATGTTACACAACATACAACATGCCTCATAGAATGCAGCAACCTTCTGAAGGCTGTATTCTAATGTTCCATCTGACTTATCTAAATCTCTGAAATGCATTTTCAGCATCCAAATGTTCTGTCAATTGTATTATTTGCTTTATTTTGATAATGAACTCAAAAGATTTTTAATGATAGGGTTCCTTTCTTATTATATATTGTTTTTCTTTTGGTTTTTCATTAAGCAGTATGATTACGTGAAAGGACCAGATGTACTCTATAATAAAACGTATATAAATGAAATAAAACAAAATAACAACAAATGTAACATTTCATTGTGACAGACCACATATATGACGATTACAATAGAGCTGAAAAATTCGTACTGCCTAGTAATGCCGAGTGCAAAGCATCACTCACCTGTTTGTGGTGATGCTGGAGTAGACAAACCTTCCTGGCGCTGCCAGTCATATGAAAGCATAGTAGGCCTAAGTACTATTATGTGCAGTACATAATACTTGATGTAATAATTAACAACTGTGTTAGCGGTTTATGCATTTTGTATACTATACTTTTTATTATTTTTTAATGAGTAGTCCACTTTCAGAAAAAACTTTACTCTAGCCTTGGTGTGTGGTAGGCTATACCATCTCGATTTGTATGAGTACAACTGAACTGATGGTTCTTCTCTCTCTCTCGCTGCGGGATTGTGGGTATTTGTCTCCCATGCTTGGTCTCAGTTGGCGTTTCCCATGTTCGGTCTCAGTCGACTCGTATAGTCAAAATATAGTACAAAAGCACCAACCAAATAAGGGTGTACTGTAGCAGTGTGTACGATGATTCTGTTTAACGACAATGCAATGTCACATTTCCACGGAATCAAAAAGGAGGCAAAAGCAGCTGTCTTTGAATAGGTTCCTTGTTAAAGTCACACAAAAAGAAAAAAATTCCAGTGAGCCAACAGATAGCAGTGATTCCGTTAGTTATAGTGAAAGTCGTCCTACAAAATAACCCTCCTCTTCTCCTCTCTCTCGTCTCTCTCACATCATCCACGATTCTTTTCAAAAGTAATGTGCAGTTTGGTTTGTTTTATGTATTTTTACTTTATATTTTGAACTACTCATTTTTATATGAATATTTTGGGTTGTGGAACAAATCTCCAGTTTCCATTATTTCTAATGGGAAAATCCGCTTTGAAATATGAGTGCTTTGGATTACAAGCATGTTTCCAGAACGAATTATGCTCGCAATCCGAGGTTTTACTGTATAATGAAAAAAGTATTAGTGGCAAATATTTATATTTGTAAGTGGGAAATATCATTCTGAGGTTTATGAGGCTTTTAACTTAGATCATTTAGTATAAAAGAACTCATATATTTAATCGTTTTCTGCACTTTCACCAGTACATACCTAGGGAAGGCCAACCAATGTATGATTAAATGTTGTAAAACAGCTCTCCAGTTACTGCCAGGTGCCCAGGAGGAAGTTACACATAGTAATTAAAACACTCATATTGCAAATCTTGTCATGCAGGAGCTAAGTTTACAGAGTGTCAATAAAAATTACTTTGTAAAGGAATATATCATTTTAATTAATAGGACAGATCTGAAGCTTTTCAGTTAAGATAGGGTTTTAAATGTTAAAAAACATAAATGTATATTAAAGGTTTGAACAACGTTTGCAGTATTTGCAGTAGAACATTGTTACATACAGTTTTCTCAGATGTCAGTTTTCCCTGGACTATTTGGCTACTGAATTTTTCATAGGTTCAAAGACAAAAGAAGGCGTTTCATGTGCCCGTGGTTTCCATCTCTCGTGCTTTCTCCCTCTCAGTTAAAGTAGTGCTCATGGGTACTGAGCCAGCAAACATGGGAAACTGGGTGTCAGTCCCTTTTAACGAGGGTCATGGCTCTCTGTCATCCTCCTTTAGCCTTAGCTTGCCAAATGTGACATATGCAAAAATACTGCAGGTGTCGAAATTATTATATGTGCCTTGATTTTGGCATTATTGATCATACATCATGCAGAGACTGAAATTATCATTATCATTGGGTGTGTAAGTGCAGTGGAGGCAATTATACTCAAAGGGCATGGCATTTATGCCAGTCTTGATTTTCTTTCATTTTCAATTTTAAAAGATCAGTCTCAAATAATAATAATTATCATAATAATTTATTATTATTATTATTATTATTATAAAGGAAGCTCTAGCTAGTAGGCAGACAATCGTACCTTACCCACACTTTAGCACTCCAGCACTGGCTACTGTAGAGGGCTAGACACTTTTTGGCATGCTTCGTGTTAGCATGTTAGCATACCGCTTCCATTTACCTATTCATCCATCATCCAGCCTCGGGGTCACCGGGGAAGACTGATGGCAGAAGGCATTTTTATTCATACAACCCTAGAGAAGAAAATGCTGCAATTTTACAGTCAGATGACTATTAATAGTCATGGCAGTAATACATAAATATAAGGTCTTGATTTTATCACAGGATTACAGTATCATCAATTTCATACAGTATACAATAGCAATTTAGTCAGTCTGCATAAGCTAAGATCTCCTTAGAAATTGTAGGAAATATACAGATATTTCCCATAAAGTACAAACACATAAATATAGCTAGTAACCAAAATTTTGACACTCTGCTGGAACACAAATAAGGGTGAGAAACGTTTCACATGAACACATGTTCTATTCTGTCCTGCATTCTAAATTTCCTATATACAGTGTAATATGCTCTCTAGAGAAGTGTGAATATAAAAAGTATGAGCTTATGGAGTATGCACTGTATCCTTAGACTGTGATTGTTGTTTTAATACCTGGGTGTATTTAGCACCCCACTGAAATAATTTTGCAAACAATATGCTTTAATTTACATGTACAGTTTTGCTGCATGCACAGTACACCCCCCCCCCCCCACTGTCTTAGCAGAGTGCCATTATGAATGTCTATTAATGTCACATTAGTCAAATGTGCTTTCTTTCATGCATTTTTCTTCCAAAGGCACACCTTAGTTCATATTTTTCTTATAACCTTGTCCCATTACCTAGTGCAGAAATGCTGTCTTACATCACTTTGATGTCTGTGATGTTACTACATTAATTGACGGCTAAGGCAGGGGTAATATCATGGACCTCATAAAGTTTTCATAGTCTAATTATGATCATTATGATATTTCAGGCTTTTTATGGAGAATATCATATGTCATCTATATCTTTACTTGTGGCTCCTTTTGTCACATAAGTCACTTTGGCCTAAATATTTCTCTTCCTACAAGCTGGCCTGTGGAAAAACTGTGAATTATTGATGAGGAATCACCAGTTCATTAGACATGCATCTGTTCTCTACAGCAATTTGGTTATTATTGCCAAAAACACGTCAGAGGCAATTTCCCTGTCATTTAGTCGAGGGGGAAGTTGCAGGCTGAAGTGGGGAAGTGGTTAAGGACTTACACACCAGAAGACTGCCGCTTTGAATCCCCAGCAGAAGCAGCCTGCTCTTGTTATTGGCATAAGTTGTTAGCTTCAATAGTAAACACACTGCCATATAGGCCTACATATGTCAAGACCTACACTTTCTTACACCTCCAGATGAAAGGACATTCTGACTATTAAATGGCATTCCAGAGGATTCATTGATAACTGTAAACTCTATGTGTGGAGGTCCTGTCTGCAGAAAAAATCTTGGCACCAGGGATCCAAAAAAACATTTTAAAATGGAGAGATGTTTGCATTTGTTGGGGAGGTAAGGTGGCTGCGGAGCTCCACAGCGTCACACCTTCAGGACTGAAAGTTTCAATTATGCCTTGGTTCTGTTTGTGGTTATTTCTGTAGGTTTAGGGAATTCAGAGAATTAGTGGATTGGTTTCTAAAAATTGCCCTTAGTGTGTGACTGTTCTCTGGAATGGACTGAGCTCCGATTCTGTATACCCTGAGATATATCCTGTATGTCCTCCGTCGTGGGTAAAAGATTATGGGGGAAAATATTAATAGATACATGCAAATGTACTGGTATTCAATGTCAAAGTCATTAAAATATCAGATTAAAAATACATATGTAAAAATTGGATAATGATACACAAAAATAAAATGTAACAATGATGTGATGATGCACATGGGAAACTAATAGGTCGTTTTAATTTAATTAATCATACTAGTTAGATCCAGTTTGGGACTGTTAGGTGCTATTTAGGTGGCAAGTTCTTTTGAAGATGAAGCCCCAAGGATGCCTAAAATCAGAAGCAATGATGGCACAGAAGCTACTTTGTAGAGCAAAACACCCCGAGGGGCTTCAGCGGGATGCATGTAGTACAAGCACAATGAGAAGGCAGTCACTGCTGCCGGAAGAGGCTGAAACCCGGATGCACGAAAACAAATGTGTTTGGGAACCTGTAAACAAAGGCATGATTGGTGGATGAAACATGGGAGGGGAATACGGTGGCCTTTCAAAATGGAGACCATGAATAGTAAATTGTTGTGGACATTCATCGTAGACTCAGCAGCACTTAAATGAAAGCTACGTAATGTTCATAGACTGGTAAGAGGCTAAAAGAAACTGATGCAACTACTGAGAAATAACTTTTATGGTAGCAAGTGTGCTAACATATAAGTTTCCAGTACACAGTAGCAGATCACTGGCCAGTGGGTATTTAACTGCAGGTTAGTCTTGTTTGTACATTCTTTTTATCTGTCTTTATTTGAGAAGCCACCATTGGTGCAGAAGAAGACACTCTACTGACTAAGGTTCACTAGATTTTCAGCATTTACATTTCTATCTGCAGTGAAGTATGCAGCAAATATAGCAGCAGATGCTTAAACAAAAATTGGTTCAAGACACTGTGACCATTATCAGTAAATCCTAAGACAAAGACTGAATAATTGGAGTGACATTTCCCACCATATTTATTGACTATATGTGGAGGAGAGTAAATACCATTATAAAAGGAAAGGATTTCCCATTATCTAAAAATGTTGAAAACTACTGAAAATCAAAGTATTTCCATAACCTGACTGCCAGTATTCTTTTTTTTGCTTTTTGAGTTTTCATGTGGCATTTCAAGGTGAGAATTTATTGTGCTCTTAAATCTCATCCAGTCTCCAAATGATGCTTGTGGTCCTTGTTTCATTGATGATCCCAAACACGTTATAAAAGTGTTTAACTGTATTAGTAATGTTTGTTGTGTTGTCAGTGGGCTACATTTCCCTCTTTGGGTAAGGGGCTAACAAATGACTTTATTTCCCAGTTTCCAGATTGACAGTGTGAAAATGCAATGGTCATTTGATTGAAAATGTATATGCAGTGGAGTTAAAGCAACATCTCTTGCATGTTAAATGTTTCATATAGACAATGAATTGATCAGTGAGCTTCACACTCAATAAACATAGAACTTGTGAAAACAAGAGCATATTATTGAGTAGCATGCAGGTAACATGGGTGGCTGCTCAGCTGAGTGGTTAGCGCCAAGATCTTATTCGATTATTGTGAGCTGGCACATCTAAAGGGCCCATGGGACAGGCGGGCCATGGGTTAAGAGTATCGGACTAACAGACAACTCATCCTAATATAATTTTGTGTTGTAATTTACAAAATGTTTCAAACCGATTGCCAAGCCCAGAATCAGAAAAATATTAATGATTACCAGAGGGATTTTTTTCTGTATCAGTTGTTCAACAACCAGTTAAAAGGACAAAAGGGAAAGCAAAACAAATGAAAAATTAAGTACTAAAATATTACAATAAACAGTAAAAAAAATATAGCTAAAAAAAGATTAAAACTGTACAGATATGTGTCCTTCAAAAAACAAAACAAAAAAAAACATAACTGGCCATTGGGAGGAAGGATCTCTGGTGGCATTCAGAAGTACTTTAAATTGTTCTGAGTCTCCTGAGTGCTCCTGTGTTCAACCACCACTCTGTGCAAATGCTGGCAGATGTTGCCCATGATGGAAAGGAATTTGGACAATGTCCTCCTTTCTACCACCATCTGGAAAAAGTCCAGCTGCACTCCCAGGACAGCCTCGGCTTTTTAAATCAGACTATTGAGATTGTTGGCATCAGCCACCCTTAGGCTCTTCCCCAGGAGACCACTGCGTAGTAAACGGTGCTGGCTACCACCGACTCATAAAACACCTTCAGCACAGTGCCAAAGATGATGAGGAAAAGTTGAAGTTTCTGCCGGAAAAAGGGTCTAACGCTGGGCCTTCTTGTAAATGGCAGCAGAGTTTTTACTTCGGTCCAGTTTTTAGTTCAGGTGGACACCCAGATATTTGTATTGCTGCACTGTTTCCACGCTTGTTCCTTGTATGGAAAGGGGAGCAGCAGGAGTACCAGACCACATAAAGTCCACCACCTGCTCCTTTGTGTTGCTGATGTTGAGCTGTAGGAGGTTCAGCTCACACCAACACACACACTGTTCACCATTTCCTGCTACCCCATACGCTCCTAATACTTCATGTTGCTTATCTAGCACCACAACTCTAAGGTCAGCGCTGATAATTATAAGTCTATTTTGCCAATAAAATACTTGTTTTGTGATTTCATTTTCCAGCTGTAATCTTCCCAAAAAAGAAGCAAATTAATACACAATTGTCACTAAGAACTATGACCACCTTTAGATTAACTCTATGTTATTTATACAATATACGCAAGGGCCATCTTCTGTCTAATTGAATATTAAATTTTTGATATACTGTACTAGCACATTCATGAGACCACCTACAAACATACTAATGAACACATATTGTACTTCTAGCACTGGGAGTTGGACTGGATGGGATAGTTTTAGCTATGAGAGAGAGAGAGCTATCTGTTACAAAGCAATTACATCATACAAAGACATTTGTCAAAAAAAGGATGAAACTACCTTTTTTGCCTTTGAAATATTTAATGGAAAAAACATACTTGAGTTGATACCTGACAACAGCATTTTACTTCAGCTTACCTGGACCACAGAAATAATGTGAAACATACACATAGCGGTTGGTTTGATGTCAACAGATCGTCAGAACTGCGTTTCATTTAAAGAGAAGTTATACATTACCACATCACGAAGTTATGTCTCAGGGAAATAATGATGCTCTCAAGATTTACACAAAAATGAAGTTTATACTAAAATTGTGAAGAAACTTCCAAGAAAAACACAAGATGCATTATACATCTATACAGAAACACACCGTTCCTTTTGTATTGTAAGTTATTAGGCTAGATGGATACATGAACACACAAAAATGTATATATACATGAAAAGGCCAAGCTATAAGTGACAAGTGTTGTTTCATTTCTTGACTCAGAGTTCTAAAAAACCCAGTTTTCCAAAAAAAAAAAAAAATATATATATATATATATACAGTACTCCATATACATTTACACACACACAATAATACATATTATAACAATAATATTATATTATTATTATCATTGCATATGCACAATATATTTTCTCCTAACTTGCATATAATTTTTTACATTTATTTTATTTTGTTACATCTGCTAACAAGACTGTCACACAAGTGACAGCACTATTAGAACGCCTTTCCTGATTATAATTCCAGCCATTATGAGACAAACAGTACTAGCGTAAAAAGCAGAAAAAGCAGCTATTACTCCATGTAATCAAATTAAAATGATGATTTTAACATCATTAGTCACATTGATGGCTTAAATATACAGTTAATCAAGCAATCTAATTACAGACTTATTAGCTGTAGGAGTGCTGTACTTTCCGGACAGTTAAGGTCAGTACTTTGAAGGTCAGCACCTTAATGCTGATTAAATATGAAACTACAAGAAAATCTGCATCAACCAAGAGCTTCCATCAGTCGAGTTTTACAATGTCAAAGTCAAAGTGCACATGGATCTCTAGGGTGTCTGCGAATCACGAGTCACAGAAGGGTTTGGTCTAACCCAGCTCATTTGTTCCAATAATATGAACATTATTGTCGTTATTCATTGATGATTTATTTGTTTGTGTTTGTTTTTTCCTAGCATTATCTGCATTCCAGAATAACGTACATCAGACCATATGCCCCATTAGACACCACAGTACCTCAGGGGATTGTAGTATACTCATTTTTATGTACTTCAGCATCTGTTCCAAATATCATTTCTGCAGGTGCTTACTGGACCATCCTGTGGGTTTCTTTGTACTCCCGCCCTCCAACCTATTTGCATCTGGAAAGGAATTTCAGATGGAAACAAACATGGTTGACAAAGCAAATCAACTGGTTATTTTTTTACAATGTCAATGACTTGTCTGATGTGCGTTACAGTGAGGACATTTATTTGTACTCCAGTTTAATTGAGATTAAACAGAGCAATTCGTTTTTTTTTTCCATTTATGCATTAATCTACAATTAGGACCAGTTAGCAGATCCGTTATATCAGAAACCATTGAACAATGTAATGAATTAAAGGGTGTATTAGGGGCAATTTATTTAAGGTGAACTTTCGTCGTATTTGTCTTGTTTTGCCTATAAAAAATAGATTTCAATGCTATCTAGTTAAATTATGGACTTCATGGCATTCATTTTATGGTCAGAATGCCTGAAATTATGATTTCTTTTTATTTAAATGTAGACTGACATGTCTGGATCTAGAATTGTACATCGCAATCTAATGAATCCAAGTGTCTTTTTATGATATTTTGGGCATGCCTTAAGTTCTGGTACTATACACTAAAACAGGCTGAACAGACTAAAGCGAATTGTCAAAATAGCTTTAATGAATTTTTGAATTCAAATCTGGTTTTGTAAATAAATGTAATTCAATTATTTTTTTATATAGCACCTTTCCCAACAAGTGTGGCCCGAAGAGCTTAAGTCAGAGTTGAATAACAGTGGCACTTACTAACAGACAATCACTCATGGTAACACTGATCTAATTTGATAGTGAATATGACCCAGAGAAGACAGGAAAGAAAACTCCAAGGTTTGATAGGGGAAAAACACCTCTGGGGCCAAAGGTCAAATAGCTGTCCAGCCCTCCCTGGGTATGCTAATAGGCAGGCCAAAGAGTCACGTGTAATTTTTGTATAGTGTTTTCTTGTGTTTTCTTCTTTCACTCAGTCTGGAGATCATAACTTATGCAGATGAGTAGCCAAAAACAGCAAAGATGAGCCAAGAAAGAAAGAGAAACAGCAGCATGTACAATAGCCCCAGCAGCCTTATTTATGTTAGGCCAAGCTGAAGTCATAGATCTTGAGTCTGGATTTAAATCTGGTGACCGGGGGGAAATTCCTTACATTTGCTGAGTATAGTTCTCTGTCTCTATGCACTATTCACTGGAAGTGAAAGATTACTTATGTTTACCTTAGGCACCCTTTAAGCAAAGCTATGGGTTGCATCAGATTACGTATATCTTTGTTAATTATTTCTCGTTCTGCTTTCTCCCTCTCTCTCTCTCTCTCTCTCTCTCTCTCTCTCTCCCTCTGCATTCCTAGAAATCTGCACAAAAGTGGCGGTTCTATTGATTTTAAATTCTTGTTTTGTTATTTTGTTAGTTGAGTGATGGCAGGCCTGAGTGCTATACTATGGACAGGGCTACAAATGTGTGTGTTTGTGTGTGTGTGTGTGTGTGTGTGTGTGTGTTGGGGGGGGGGGGGGGGGGGGGCTATTTG
>JAABNY020000119.1:9669357-9687225 GCA_015164015.2 Brevimyrus niger | reverse complement strand
TCGGCACATGCAGTTCAGCATCACGCCTTCTAAAGTCCGATAATGTGTCCTCAATTATGTCCAACAGACATCCATCACGCATGGCAATGTTACACAACATACAACATGCCATTCATCCTTCATTAATGAATCCTTTTCCATGCAACCTATTTAGTACAAGGTCACAGTGGAAGTCTTACATTGACTGCAAACTGTGAATCACTTGTTGCAGATTGAAGCTCTGGATGTTGGAAAGATCTTCAAGATCAGGATCGGTCACGATGGCTCGGGAATTGGGGACGGATGGTTCTTGGAAAGCGTGGACATCAAGAGGCTCACCATGGCCATGGTGAAGAAAGAAGTAAAGAAAGAGGACAAGAAGGACAAGAAGAAGAAGAAAAAGAAGAAAGATGAAGAAGAGGAAGAGGAGGGAGAATCTGAGCTACAGCAGGTGGTGGAGACCTACCTTTTCCAATGTCAACGCTGGCTGGCCCGGGATGAGGAGGATGGCGAGCTTGTGGTGGAGCTGCTTCCAGAGAGTGGAAGTGACATAGAGGGTGTGTAGCTCAGCTATATAGAAAATTTTGCAGTACTGTGTTTATAGTTTTTTTTTTATTTTTTTTTTTACATATATATAGTTTATCACTACAGTAACCCCTTCACATTCATGAGGGTTAGAGGCAGAGGATGTGAAAATTTGTGAATAATACTTGGACACCCCTAACCTCAGTTCATAACAATCTGCAAGCCCGATTGACAACGTACAAGTATATTTATTAACAATATATAAGCAAACAATACTGGACACTTTGCATGTGAAATTTCTTTCTCATTTATTATCAAGACATTCATGTATAATATACAAACAATTTAAATTATGGGAACACTAGGTTTTGCATTGATTATGAAAAATATCAAATTAATGGCACTGAAATGTTTAGAAGTTATTGCGAGAAATCTGAGATTCTGCAGTCACAAAGCCAGCTAACCTGTGAATGAGGCTGATTGCCTAGACAAAGATGTACAGCCTTCCCAAGCCAAGTCTAGGTCTAAAAATTAAAGCTATGACATGCATTTACATACTAATACATTCTAATACTAATATTAATGTATTAGATGATTTTATCATTGTCAGTATTGTTTTTGGCTTTCACGTTATGTCTGAGTTTCTGCGACCTATTGGTAAACTCCAATCATATTCCCGTTTAAGTGTTCATGGTCGACTTTTGAATAACCAAGACCATGAACATCAGATATGCAAATGTGATGGTACTATATTATCAGTTTTTAAACAGTCAGTCCATAAAATTATTAATGGAACTAAGATTTCTTGACATGCGATAGATTATTTGCTATGACTGTGAATGAGCAATTGTGCCAGGAGATGACTGCAGTAAGAAGCAGCACTCTTTGAGGAATACAGTTATAGAATGGCTACCTTAAACCATGATGAGGTGAAAGGGCACTAATAGCTGTCGCTTCCTTTACACAGTTCCAGCAATGAAGATGAAACATTGAGAATAAAATTGTATTAATGATGTAACAGTCATAGAGAGATTAGTCATATAGATGGAACTGCAGTTATTAGTGGCCTGTCATTTAATTTAGATATATGGCTGGTATTTTTTCCCCCAAAGTTCTAGTTCTTTTAGAAACCACTGAAATTTTGGATCCTTAATGACAAAACAACATGGAAAACGACGTGGTAAGTACTCTTTAACATATACTGAACTGTTGCACGCAGACTTTGGAAAGTATCATCTGTTATTTCCTCACAGAGAACTCATATGAAGTGCATGTCTTCACGGGGAGCATGTGGGGAGCAGGAACAGATGCCAAAGTTTATGTAAATATTTATGGGGAGATGGGGGACACTGGAGAACGGTATTTAAGGAAGTCCAATCACCTTAATAAGTTTGAAAAAGGGCAGGTAAGATCAGCCTCAGAATAAACAAAAGCAAACACTCAGATCATGAACAATCACTGGGAAATGAATGATATGGGTTAATGAATTAATGATAACACTCATCCAAAATAATGAGCTACATTCAGTTGTTCTTAACAATGGCAACATTTTTTGCAGCTATTCTTATGAATCACTATGATCATTAAAATGATTTTAAAAATCATTCATCGTAGAACAGTTTAAAAAATTGAAATCGAATAACATGCATGAATTCTGGTAATGGAGGATGTTCTCACATAGCCTAGTAAATGATTCAGCTAATACACTCACATGGGGGGCTTGGCTCACATTAAATGAGATGTCTCCTATCTCTCTTATAAAATCCTTTGTTGTTTCTTATGCTGGACAGGAAGATATATTCACTGTCACTGCGATCGATTTGGGGCCACTGAAGAAGTTGCGAATTCGCCATGACAACAGCCAGGGTAATTCAGCCTGGTTTCTGGACCGTGTGGAAATAGTGGACTGCAAGGATGATACCACGTGAGTGACGGGTTTGAGAGAGCCAGGGGGTCCGTTCAGATATAGTTATGGTCTGTCCTGCATGTGAGGTAACTTACTCCCCTAATGAGAAACAGTAGATGTGTGTGTGTGTGTGTGTGTGTGTGTATGTGTGTATGTATGTATGTATGTATATATATATATTAGTGCAATTTATGTACCAATTCACAACTAAATAAATCATTAACACACAAGAACATTCATTATTGATTTTAGCATAATGAATTGTTCCAAGATACTCAGAATAACAATGTGCTGGTTTCCAGGGTGAACCCCAGTCCTATGCCTTATGCTGCTTATGACTGGTTCCAGGCTCCCCTGCAACCCTGGATGGATGGATGGATAGATGGATGGATGGATGGATGGATGGATGGAGTTCCTCCCCTAGTGCAGGGATGTCAATCTCCAGTCCTGGGGGGCCGGAGAGCTGTGTAGCTTAGTTCATTCCCAGTTCCACCACAAAAGATTCAGCTGAAGACCTGTATGGCCTGTTTAGATACCCCAGCCCTAGTGGTAGATGAAACACACAGCAAGTGCTGAAATTGGAATGGTTGCTGAATACTTAAGTTTCATCTAGTCTTTCACACTTTTGTGGGAATGTTAAAATGTGCAGTAGGTCAGATGCATATTCACATTACAATGAAGGGAGTTTAAACCTAAAAGCAACCTCCTGAAGATGGAATGTGTTCTTTCCCATGCTTCCTAAACATAATTCTGATATTTCCCTGCTCAAAGATATTACTTCCCCTGCAAGCGATGGTTGGCCATTGACGAGGACGATGGGCAGATTGCAAGGGAGCTGGTGCCAGTCGATGAAGCCTTCATGAAGATGGACGATGATGATGAAGAAAGCTCAGGAGCCACTCTGGGGCTGGAACAAAAAGGCATGTGGGAGCCCAGCAAACAGTATCCAACTAATCTCAAATCACTAATTCATTCTTGTCATTATTGGCAAATAGATGCTCGTTTCATTGTTTTGACCTATGTTGCACTTCAGTTGGGTGCTTCAATAATGTTCATTTACATATTCATTAAACATACAGCCATGTCAACCACCTACACCCTGAGGATCAAGACAGGAGACAAGAAGTATGCCGGTACTGATGCCAACGTCTTTGCTATCCTCTGCGGTACAAAGGATGACACAGGTAACATTTTACATATACTGTGCTAAAATAGAGGGAAAAGCGGTCCTAATCCATACTTCTTTCCATCATAGCTGTTTTCACCAGTTCAAGTTGCGTGCTCCAGTCAAAAAATGATGCAAATTTTCTCATTCTTTCATTCATTCTCATGCCTTATTTCCATATGAATTTGCTAGAACTCATTTTCGACTTTACAGGAAGCTGTACTTATATCTAAATAATCAAAAAACATCGGAACCCATCAGTTCTGTGTAGTATGGTCAGATTTGTATTTCTATTTATGCATTTTCTCTTGCGTTCTCCACATTTGGCTTTATTGAAAGTATTTTTTCAGTAGGTTTATTTTGGCATTAACAATTCATTCTCTCCATAGGATTAATAAATCTTAAAGCCTCTAAGACACACAAAAATAAATTTGAGCGTGGGATGGTAGATGAGTTTACAGTAGAAGCTGTTGATCTTGGCGCACTTAAAAAACTTCGAATTGGACATGATGACTCAGGTAATACATTTAAAACTAAGAAAATCACACTTATGCCATCTATAGTTAGTCTTTATATTTCAAATGTAATCATATTGGGGAGATTGCTCTGTCATTATCTTGGCTGTATTTTAATCCCGGTTTAAAACAAGTTCAGCCAGATGTTCTACTTTGAGTTAGGTCAACAGCAATTCAATAAAACAGGATATTTTTTACTCAGATAGTGATGGACATTAATCTTAAGATCACCACAATGTTCCTTTTCAATAGATAACCTAGTTGTGTTTTACATATATTGTTTGAGGTGTCTATAATAAAATCTATTAAAATATATATATAAAAAGATTGTTCTAATTAAGATACATGTCTGTTACCTTTTGCCAACAGGCTTAATCAAAGGAAATCTTTTGTAGACTTCTGCAGTAATTCAAGGCTGCTGTTAAGGTCAGTTTATCAGAACACTTTTTTTATTAAAATATGAACAACATAGGATAAGTACAAATGAAAAAAAAACAGAATGCTTACATGCAAATTATAGTACTCTCTGACTTTGTAATGTATGCAAGCCAAGAGTAAGTAATTACGTATGCCTTTGCATCACGGTATGATCAATATTGTCTATGTAACACATCAAGAATTAAATAGGTTCTTAATAACATCTGACATGTTAACCCCTGCTAATCCACGTGCATAGCGGGGTTAAGATAAACCGCAATAAACTGCAGAAAACGTGACCTCTAGTGGCGTGTGGGTGTTCTGCATTAAACTCAGATTTGCAGCTAAGCTAATGACAGAGCAACTGCCCCAAAGATGAAACTGGTGAAAATATATTTTTCATGTTTCCCTGGACTTTTATTGTGGGGGAAAAAAAATTCTGAGGTATTCCTTTAAGTAGTCAATACCACCAGTGTGACTTCCAGCAACAATGTGGGTACTAGCAGTATGGTAGTAAACTTAGATAACCAGCCGTTGTTTTATCAGGCTTCTGTTGCAGTAATATGCCGGCAGCACCATGATCCTGTTCTGTTCCAGGAGGCTCATCCGGCTGGTTTCTGGACTGGGTTGAAATCGATGCCCCGTCGCTGGGCCAGAAACTGCGCTTCCCCTGCGGCCGCTGGCTCGACGAAGGGGAGGATGATGGAGCCATAATCAGGGACCTTTTCCCTGCAGTGCTGCAGACTGAGCTGTACACCCCCTGTGAGCTCCCCACCTCAATATTCACCCTAATGGAGGAAAACAAACCAGTGGCTCGGTGGACTGGGAATACATCTCTGTTCATTATATCAAGTTCTCCTAATCAGAGAGCCCACAACAAAAATGACTAGTCTCAATATTCCTTATTGAAAGATTGCAGAAATCAAATTATTTAGCTATTTCACCATTACGATTACGTGGTCCGTAGATGTTAGCCAGTAACCTGCACGCTATTAGCTTTTGTGTTTCCCGCAGCCTCATGTGTGACATGGATGTCGCGGCATTTCTCTGGTTTGCTGCCGGTTTCATGGGTTTCACAGCACCGCTATGTTGTCTTCTCCCGTTTTTCCGTCTCGCGATTTTGGCATCAGAGGGTAAACTAAGCAAGCATAGTTCTCCATCCCATTATATAAATAAGTGCAGATTAAGCAGCTCTAGATGAAAGTGCCTGTTAAGCAACTCTTACATAAACAACCTAGGCCCTGTTTACAATTACCTTTGAAATGTTTAAAATACTTGGGCAGTTGGATCACGAGTGGACTGCACTAGTGCAAACGACCACCAAGACACGTTGTGACCTGATCTCTCAGACCAGATCTAACAGTTTTTAAAGTGCTTTATAAATAAATGTGACTTGACTTGACTTGACCACTTGCTGAGGAGGTCTGGGCCGCATTTGACTATATATCTTTTGTAGTATAAAGGCTAAAGCATTCTGTTGTGTCCCCGACAAGGATGTCACAGTAACTGTTTAGGTGCCCTTTGACCTTCTAGCAGTAGTGATGTAGGCAGTAACTAAATCTGAACACAAATAGTCAACTGGACACTTTACAGATGCATGACAGACACAGGTGTAAAGGCCGATGTGTCTCGGTTGTCTACTTGTGATCCTATCAACTAAGAAGCGTTTTAAAACCAAGTGTAAACAAAGCCCGCAATGAATGTGTTTCAGTTATGTTGTAATATTGTGAATATGTTAGCGGTTAATAAAAGTTAATACATGTAGTTTCCCTCCCTTATAATAAAATATTTTCTTCTCAATTTTAGTTGTGCCTTATGAGATCAAAACATTCACAAGCGACATCTTTGGAGCAGGGACTGATGCCGACGTGTTCATTGTTTTGTATGGACGAGATGGGGTCTGTACACAACAAAAGTCCCTTTGTGTCAATAAAAGGGAGAGGCGTATGTACTTTGAGAGAGGTGCTGAAGATATGTTTATTGTCGAGGTGAGAATTTAGGAATTCATATGTATTTAAAATTTAACGTTTAGTCCAAATGCAAAGTAAATGTGTAATTCCATAGTGCAGGTATACATGCAACAGAATTTTGTCAGAACTTTGTAGGGTTGTGTTCCCACATTTGACCAAAGGGGGGCAATAGTTGTTCAATTGTGATTTTGCTGCTTGTCATTGTAGTTCCTATATGTAGCATGTATAGTTGTGTGCAGGAATTTTTCCCCTGAAAGTGAAATCAGACATCTATTTAAAAAATTAAAACATTTTCTGTAATGAAATCCTTGAGTGCTTCTTATATTTAAACGTAAATTAAAGAAATATCCCAATATGGAAGAAAGGAGTGTTATTAAATGTGTAGATATATTACTGCGATTGAAAAACAGAGCAAGTAGCATAAAATAAAAAATCAGGCTTCTGTGTTGCCTTTATAGCTGGAGGACATTGGAGACATCATTGAAAAGATCCGAATTGGTCATGACAACAGGGGAGTTAATGGTGGCTGGCATTTGGATCGAGTCGAAATCAGGAGGCTCCTTAGAAAGGGAAAGGTACAGTATGCTTGCATCATTGGCTTATGCTGAAGAAACAACTGTGGAGGCTACTTTCAATATAAAAAAGGGAAAAAGCTGTGATATGTTAGTTGTCTTGGGGTTGCCTTTATAAACCTAACATTTCAGAAGTTGTTAAAATATTTTGGAACATATTAATGAAATGTTACTGCGTACATGCAATGCAGCGTTGGATATTTTATATTAATATGCCGTTCCTGTTGCCAGGAGGCTGTTAACTGTGTTATTTACCTGGCAGGAAACGTGCAGGTTGAGTTTAAATTCAAATGATACTGTAGCAGAAAGTGTCAAATCAGATGGCTTCAAGCGAACACACCTGAGTGTGGGCTTGGTAAAGCCAACTAGGCTCAGGTGTGATTAATCCATGTGGGAAGGTGAAGAAAAGAAAATTGGTTTCCATTTTTAGACTTCATTGTGTCAGACAGGAAGAATGCGGTCTTTCGGACATGAGAGACTTTGTTTTCTAATTTTATCATACTTATTTAAAGGATATTTGTTACTCTTGTGTCTTATTTTTGTTATCCTATGTATTTATAAACATTTATAAACATACAGCCAAAGATGAGGAAATTTACATTGCTCAATAAATAAAGGCGCATAAGCTGTCAGCTATAATATTTAATATAAATAATATTTATAATATAAGAAGTGAATCTTTTCTGAAGCAGTTTTAAACTGCAGAAAGAAGAATTTATTTTGGGGTTATTATGCAGTTGTGAAATACATATGTTTTGAGCAGTCTTTTGAGTGTATCGTGCTTTTTGATTTGGTAAGATTACATTTTTTGATTGCATTTTATATTCAGTGCACCTCCATAATGCATTCATTTTACATTCATAGAATATTCAGTGCACCTTCACAATGCATTCATAGAACATTCATATGCCTTAACATCCTAACATGTTACAGCAGGACATGATGAACAGACAGACAATCTACGTAGTGGCTGTCACAAAAAAGTGTTTTTTATTAAACAAAACAGAACACAAAGGGAGAACTGGAACACAAAGGGACCATAAGGGGTCAAGTAGGTACGAAAAAGAACAAAACTATAACTAACCACAAAGTAAACTAACACTAAAAATACAACAAACAGAAACTAACACACAGTGCCAACTACATAATGACCAATGGAGGAAACAGGACAAGGAGAGGCATATATATACACATGGTTAACAAGGGGCAGGTGTAGGCTGTTACAAACAGACTAGGGGCAATGAGGAGCAGGTGGGGTCAATCTACAAATACAGAGAGGGCTAAACACCAAAGGAAACTAAAACAAGGAAAACCAAACGTACTACAAACAGGCAACGAGCAAAAACAAGGAACTGTACCTGAAATACATAAACACACGATAAACCAAGAAAAAAAACACAAAATAAATGTTAAATAACATCTAGTGGAACCCACAACAAAAGTGGAGTCTGGAGAACAGCCGATCACCTACGATCACCTAGTCCGTTAGCCGGGGGAGCAGCAGAACACCAGGATTGAAGGATTCAGGGTCTCCAGGATCATATACTGGCCAACCAGGGATCAGACAGAACAAACACTATGCAACCATGTAATTCAGTTTATTCTTAATGTATATCAAAGCTTTTGTGGTATGTTAGGATGTTGATGTGTACTTACATGCATGAAATGTTTTATGAATGCATTATAAAGGCATTATGAAGGTGCAGTGAATGTAAAGCACTTTTTAAATTTAAGATAGAATTCTAAGAAAACCACACTTGCTTTCCAAATTAATCATTATCAAATTAGCGTTTATCCAGTTATATAGTTCCATGAAAGTATTCATGAAGAAGTATAAGGACCTTTACCTACTATGTGTATAACTGCTGTCATTCACATGGGAGGTAGCAATACAAGGAACTTTTGGCTTGTATCGCACTGTATCTCATAACATGAAATTCTTACTCTCAGAGCTGCATTTTTTATTTTTTTTCAGGTTAAAAAAATTTAATTCCTGCCTTTGCGGAAATTTTTTCTCTGAATTTTGCTATTGGAGAAATAAACACAATTTCAAGAGCACTGTCCATTGCATGTGAAATAAACTGTCAATCCAGAGGCAGTTGGGAGAAGAAGCTTTTGCAAATCTTAGACGAACACTTCTCCTCTGCCTCTTGGCTCTGTCTAGGAGAAAAAGCTTGAAAAAAAAAAAAACTGAATTTCACGCTGGTTTCTCTTTTCCTTCGGGCAGGCATCCTGCTTAAATAAACTTTCTTCTCCTCTGACAGAGCGAGTCGTAGAGAGTCTTTCGTAAGTAAAAACATGCTCTTTGCCTGTCTACCAAAAGGGTTCCGAGACTGTTATCTTCCCATGTGAGCGATGGCTGGCCAAGTCGGAAGATGATGGGGAGACGGTGAGGGAGTTAGTGCCGTCGACCATCATTCAGGAGAAGCTCCTGAGGGATGGAACCCTGAAGCACTCTGAGGTGGAGGTGGAGGATGCTCTGGAGAGTATGTATCTACTGCTCTCCTAGAACAGTGTTCAAAACGCAAAACCTTGCATTTGAAAATGCAAAGCTGAAGGAGAAGGCATACCAAACCCGACTGTGTCTTCCTTCTCTGTTGAAAAATATATACATTGTTTAATATATGGCTTCTGAAGCAGGTTAGCCTAAAACTTTCATTAAAAGTTTTCAGGACTGTTGAAGGTAGGCTCATTACATGCAGACACGCTACCACATAAGAGCGTTTTATTATTCCTGTGGTTGTGGCTGTAGTCTTAGATTTAGTGCCATTACTGGTTATAAATCCATAAGGAAAATGGCCCGTGAGCTGTTTGTGAGGACATCATTTGGGTAATAGGTTAATAGTAAGAAAAAATGATGGAAAATTGTTTCCCTTTGATGGTGCATCAGTAAAGGGCTTCAATATTAAAGTAGCCAGTTTATTTCTGGTCTTGCATGTTCCTAATTTAAGAAAGACCATAGCAATTCCACAGCTTCTCACATATTAGTGACTCAGTATTTTTCAGTTGTCGCAGTACATCTGTCCCTCTATGTATCTTATCCCCAGCTCACACGTATAAGGTTTCTGTGATGACGGGTGACATGTATGAGGCTGGGACAGATGCCAACGTTTTCCTCACTATCTATGGAGACATGGGCGACACAGGAGAGCGCAAACTCAGCAAGTCTGAAACCAACAGCAACAAGTTTGAGAGGGGATCGGTAATGGCTCTGCATTTGCCAGTTGTACTTTTTGACTAAGCAGCCAGGTTTATGAAATATGTCTGTACGAGTGCATAAAAATTCAGATGCACATCATAATAAATCATCCGGTCATAGGCATAAAAGGACGAATTTTTCACAATTTTTATCTTATGTAATTAAACGCTGGTCATTTACTGGACAGTTCCGGTTGTATATGTATTATTTCCAGAAAATTACTCCTTACTATGTACATAACACATTTTGAAAATCTTAAAATGAGTGCATAGCTATGCGCATTTATCCATTATTATTATGACCCAGTAAACTCCAGTTTAACCTGAGAGTTTGAAGCAACACCGAATGACATTGGTTCAGGTGAGAGACTTTTTAATATGCCTGCCAGGCTTTATAAATAAATTGTGGCCTGTGCGGCAGTTTCAGATAAATTATTAGGTTTCCTGGTGTGGTGGTGACTTACTGGCTATCCCACACGTCAAAATCAGACTGCAACAGCATTCATTTCACTCTCACAGCAGTCAACCTTCTCACATGGCTCTCGAGAAAGAGATAGCAGCAAGCAGCTGTGAAGCTCCCTCAGAGGCCAGGGAGATTGCTTTTCGGAGCACACATGCATTTTATAAGCCTCTCCTTCACTGACAAAATTTGAAGGCTAGAAAATATAGTGTCACCGAAGAGCCCTGCTGTTTGATCATTTTCAGATTTTTTTTTTAGCTTTACTTTCTTAGCTGACTATTTCAAGTAATATATCCAAATGCATTCTTCACCTGCACCCAGTCAGTTCTGAAGAATCAAGGGTTTTAGTCATATTAACGTCAAATTAGACTCACAACATCCATCAAATTGTGGAATAATGGACATTGGGTGTTTTAATGTGTTTCCTACAGTTTGGCCAGTAACCATGACTGGCATCTTGTGATGTTTTGCATGCCAGGTGGACAAGTTCACAATCGAAGCGGTGGACCTAGGGCAGGTTTATAAGATTAAAATTCGTCATGACAACAGCATGATCAGTCCAGACTGGTACCTGGACCAGGTGGAGGTGCTTGACGTGGACACGGAGGAGGTTTTTCTGTTCCTATGTGAGCGCTGGCTCTCCAAAAAGAAGGAAGACAAGCGCATTGAGAGGTTTTTCTATGTCAAGGTAACAAGAAATCCAAAAACTTTATCAGGCCAGTTTCATATGCTATTGTAGGCATAATTTGGGAAACGTTGTCATGAGCCTGAGATGAAAGCATCCTTAACTGACCTTGTGTTCTCAGGGATACAAGGGAGTGAGAGATTCATCCAAGAGCATAAAGGGCTCCACTATGAATGTGAAAAGCCTGGACAGCAACATGAACAAGAAGAATAAGAAGAAAAAGGAGGAAGATGATATCCCCGACGAAGTGCATTGTAGGAGAATGAATCCTGACATTCATACATTAATCCAAAATCATATCGATTTGTCACTCATTGTACTCTGCACTGTACTGTATATTTGTGATTTTTTTTTCAAGAAGTTTTATAAGGTTGCCAGTTTAATTAGATTTTCTATTGATATCACTTAACATTTCAGTTTATTACTATGCATATTAGCCCAGTGGTTCTCAAGCCAGTCCGCCACCGGGAACTGGGAGGGAGCAGAAGTATGGACCACTGCTTTTAATAACATCTGCTTTAGCCTATTGCTGAAATTCACCTTCAGTTGATATTTCCCTTTCCAGTCATTCCTTACCACTTCACTATCGCTACTGGCACGGAGCGTGATGCCAGCACCACAAGTCGCGTTTTTGTCATCGTTATGGGACCCAACCAGAAACAGACAGAACGTCTCTGGTTGGACCTGCCTGCAGATAAGGCGAGCTTTGCTGCTGGGAGCCTAGAGAAATTTGAAGTTTATGCTGCTGATGTTGGGGAGATCAAGAAGGTGGAGGTGAGGTCTGATGTTGATACAAAGCAGACATATTGGGAAACGTTTGTGTGCATTTCTATTATTACTATCACCTGGAGTGAAAATGTCTACAGAAACTGACCTCTGTATGAAGATCATTTGATTGTACCTTGAGGGCATTACCCAAATTTGTTAACAACCAAGGAAATGGCCAATGGAAACTCACAGCTCATATCTAAGCCCAAAATCATGCCACAGAAACTCAATTCTACCCAACTTTCAGAGTACAATGTCACTAGGAATGGCTGTAAACTGAGGCAAAGCTCTTTAGGTTTATCACACCGGAGCATGTTCGAGCCTGGCTGAACAGCGCGCATGCTCATTTCTTTGTCCCTGGTGAAATGTCTAAAGTTATTTTACAGTGTTCCCTAAAGCAGCTGTAAATAGCCCCAGGCAAAATATCTGCATCTCTTCTTGTTATTCTATGTGTTTTTTGTCATTGTTAGAAGAAAAATTGCATCACTGCAGCACAGGCACACATCCACATATATTATATACCAAGTATTAACCTATAAAATTACCCATTTTACTAAAGAATTAGGATAGCATTCCACTACCTATATGTCAGAAAACCCATTTAGATGCAAAAAAATTAATTATCCGAGCTTCTTATATCTTTTTGTCAGTCGTCAGAGCAGTCATATCTTTAGACAGGACTTGTCTATCAAACGTTTGACCCTGAAATTAATAGCCAATTATACATTCACAGCTGGTGGTCGATTTTTCCTTGCCATCAGTGCACAAGCCCAAGGTTCTATTACTGCCAGACCCGAATGGCCTGACTGGCAGGTACCTTACTCTTCTGACAGGCAGTTAAACGCCCGCCCGCGACTCCCGTCCTAATTACCCCTGTGCTCCTGCAGCTGGGGCACGATGGGGCAACTCCCGAAAGCTGCTGGTTGGTGGATGAGCTGTCCGTCGCCGTGCCGACCAGAGGGGTGAAGTACATCTTCCAGTGTAAATGCTGGCTGGCCAAGGATCGGGGAGACGGGCTGACGGCGCGTGTGCTCAGTATTCTGGATGCGGACACCGCCAACATCACACAAACGGTGCAGTGATTGGAGCTCCGTGCAGGAGCGAGAGGAGAGATACTGTCAGCCATTAGCGCTAGCCATACAGCCACACCGCACGCAGTATTATCTTCAGAATACCTAGACGTCCGTTTTTAAGAGCATTCAGTAATGCATTAGTCTTTTCAACCACAGTAGCTTCTAAATGGCCTCATTAATCTCATTAGTTTATGTTCATATTTCAAGCACACTTGAAATCAATTCTCTGATAATCTGAAATTTCAAGTTTTTCGCAGGAAAATTTTTAAAATTATACTCAGTTGGCGCCAGTCTTTGCCTGTTTTCTGTTTCTGAATTATATTTTGCCATCCAGGTCATCTATGAGGCAACAGTGGTCACCGGTGATGTTCAGAATGCAGGTACTGACACAAAAATTTTCCTGATGGTGTTTGGTGCCAATGGGAGCAGTGAAGAGATCCTCCTTCAAAAGAATGAGGACAGGTATGGAATCTACCAACCCCTTTGTTCCATTGAGCCAAAGTAGTTTGAGGTTTTCTGTTTCTGGCATAGAATATAGCATCTATGCTTTTCCTATGCTGCAAGACTCTTTGACAGTCAGCTAGCACCTAATGTCTAAGATTGCTTATTTAGTTTCAAACCATGTCGAAATATTTCCTAAATGTGTATGTTTCAGTCACTGGGCCTCACCGCTTGTCAAACAGCATGGCACAAATTGTGCAAACATGAAATCATTCTTGATTTTTGCAGGTTTGAGAGAGGCCAAGAAGATACCTTCCTCTTGGAGGTTGATGACATTGCTCCATTGAAAAAGATAAGGGTGCGGATCGATGGGTCTGGGAGTCGGCCTGACTGGTTCCTTGATACGGTTGGTACTTGCATGAGCAAGCAGTGATAAAATGTTTCAGGGTTTTTAAAGGAAAAAGGACACAGTGGCAACAATGTGAGATACTTCTGGGCTACCTGGACAGACCCTACACCACTTTGCTTGGGGAGGGAGTGAAACATAGTACAAGGCAAATGTAATATGGATTACTTTCCTATTTATGGAAGTGGTGCGCTTACGATAGGCCATGGTCGGTTGTTAATAGTGTTATTCCTCACTCATGCTAGCTTTAACTGGGGAGTGCAGTGGTTTCATACCTACCTACAGCCCCTGTTTGGAAGAAAAGTCTTGAGTAGAAAACTTGTCTAATTCGAAAAGTCTAATTTGGAATGCTAGACATTCATATTTCTATGATTTTAAGGTTATATTCGCAAATCAAAGCATGTACAGGTACTGATTTTACTCACCATCACCTTCTTATGAGAACATGTGTATTGCTGTAGATTATAGCCTATACTCTGCTATTTCTTTGTGCCGTATGCCTCGTCTGTCTAGCATAAGCTGGGGATATAACAAACGTTCAATTGCAATAAGAAGGAACAGCTCGTATACTGTAAATATGCTCTGCAATTAGTCCTGATCTGGTTGAAAGCAAATCCCACCCCAGCATGGGTCATAATCCTTGAGAACATGTCCACATGTCAAGCTTCAGTATATAAAAGTTAAAGGGTGTCAAATAAGGGCAAGTTTGAGGGCAGCGTTCTGGCATTTGTCCCACGTGATACTCTTTTAAAGATTGTCATGACAGACATTCAATGGAGGTTTGCTCAGGAACACTGAATTATCAGGGTTACATATGTGACATCACTTTCTGTGTATAAATCACAGTTCGACAGTATCAAAGATGAGACTGTAGTTGGCAGTGTATTGAGGATAAAATGTTGGAGTGTTTTTTATATAGCAAATCTAACCCTGGCACTACCCCTTAGGGCTCCCCAAACTGTAACCCTAACCCTTAGTCTGGTCAGCACCTCACAGCAGCCAAGGATGTCTGACTGCATGTGCTATTGCTGATTTTCATTTATAAACAATGAAATCAAATGCTTATTTGGTTATTTGTTTTTCATTATTGTGAGCCTTTAGTATCTATTATTTAGCAGGAACTATAGCATTAAGTACAGATTAAAGTTTTATGTAGTGACAATTAGGGCACTAGAGAAAATCCTCTTTTTTCTTGTTATGATGGAACCGGGCAGATGGTCCTGGGAGGCTGACTCTGGAATTCAGATTAAGCCGTGAATTGCTGTAATTAAACATTTGTTTCTGAATGCTGAATTTTATAATTTCCCAGTAAATTTTAGATTTGTGGAGTTATGTGTTGTACTGACACATTAATAGTATTAAGCACGAGATTTAAAACTTGCCTAAATCAGGTCTGTTTAATCAAATATAAGCAAAACAGGCTTCTGGCATGCTTAATAATAAACATCAAAATACTGAAAGAAGGATTATTGAATTTAAATGATAAAAGATGCTTTTAGATATTTATTAAAGAAATCCTAAACCTAGCCCTATCCTGTAAAGCAAACCAAACCCTAATCCTACCTATAACCTTTTTGGCAAACCTAACTCTAACCCTTAACCTAGTTTGTACCCATATATGTTTATAACAATATTTGGCTGAACTGAAAAACAGTACAGGAGATCTAGGTATAGTATCACAGCAAGATTTATCTTGTGTGATTTATGAAAGTCATTTAACTGTATTTGAAGTGATAATAGGACTTATTTCACACTTGATTTTTAAGCTGAGGTGCTCAGAATCTATAAATGTTTCTTGGTTTTGGTTGTTCTCCAGATCATCTTGCGGAATCTGACCACTGAGGAAGTGTATGTGTTCACCTATGAAGAGTGGCTGTCAAAGACCAAGGGACCTAAAAGAACTATGACCTGTGAGCTGGCTGCCATCGTCGACGAGGAGCAGATGGTGGAAAAGACCACTTACACCATTCAGGTCAAGACAAGTGACGTCTCAGGTTAGTCGTCCCCGGAGCGCACAGCCCAGATTCACCCGTTTACCTCTTTGCATTCGATTGCAATTTCACAGAATTGACCTACAAGGAAAACATCCACATATCTTAAATAAGGAGAGTCAAGGTGTGTCTGGTGTGCTCATGCACAGTGTTTGCAAAGTTTTTGCCTACAGACTTCTTCAAGTGATTTTCAACTGTAAGTTTGACTCACAGGCAAAATACATTTTTATTTCAAGGGTGAGGCTGCCTGTGCATGTATAACAAATACTAAGCTATTGATGCTCACTTCAAAAGCCTTTTTCCACTTTTCTACCATCAAAATGCAGCCAGCTCCCTTGGCTATGAAAGAACACCCGCTGATCTCAACAAGAAAGTGGTTACTAATATGTAAAGCAGCTGCACCTATAAGAACTGTGTGCATATATATATACACACATGTATGATGCTTAAATGTTAGATAATTAGATTAGAAAACGCTTGGATTTTCCTGATAATTGTCATAATCATTCTGCCAGAGAACAGGAACCATTAGCTTAAACTCCTGGAGGAAAGGTTAGTTTAATAAATATAATGCTTATGATATTTGTCTGGTACAGTATTCCTCCTAAGAGGCAGCTGTCAGGTGATCATGGAATAAAAGGATCAGACAATGCATGTTGCAGGAGGATTTCGACTCTCCCTCAAAAAAGACACATCTGTTCAACACTTCCCCTCACCTGCACCAGCTTCAAAATGTAATGACTGAATGGGAAAATTCATTACATTTCCTTAATGATAGTGCACATTTTTGTTGAGTTATTAAAAGATTGATGTCTGTGTGTTACATTAAATTGTAAGGAAGAAATAAGAATATACAGTAACCCCTTCACGTCCGCAAGGGTTTTGTTCCGAAGATCTCCGTGAATGTGAAAATTTGTGAATCATACTTAGGCATCCCAGCCTCAAATTTGCCAGTCTGTATGAACCTAAATCTATTAATTACCAGTTTCTAAACAAGCAGCACTGTATTGTATGTATTGCATGTCAAATTATTTTGCCATTTTCTATCTAGACCATCAAATGAGAAAAATTAAAATCCATTCATGTGTTTTACAACCCTCCTAGTCAGCGCCCCTACTTGTCTCAGGTAACACTGGGTGCAGGACACATGCTAGAGGTAATTTAGAGAAGCCATTTTCACTCCTTGGCATGCAGGGACAAACACTGAATGATCTCCATGTTTTATCTATCGTCTGCGTGGTTGATTCAACTAATGCTCTTCTGTTGGGTCTTAAATATTGAAACAAAGTATTATTTGATTATTTTATGATTTTATGATTGCCTGTACTTCAAATCTGACATTTAAGTTGCGGCAAATTGCAGTATTTGTTATGGGTAATAATGTCAAAGCTAGTTTCTTATAATAAGTAGTCCATTAGTGTATATTAGTGAATAACTAGAGTGCATGATGTCAGCACGCCTTTCAATTCTGATTGGTTGATGTTGTTTGCTGGAGATAGTTTTGGTTCACATAGCCTAATCTTGACTCTCCAGTTACATCTGATTGATACATTTATTGCGGGTGTCAGAAAATCAACATTTTTTTGCAAACCGCTCATTTCTTAGGTCTCTGAGGGACACACATTCTGCAGCTTGCAGAGAAACTAGGACAGAATCTACAAAGCTTTCCCTGCCTCTCATATTTTATTATATCTTTTTCTGAACGTGTTCCAGATCGACAGTTGTCTTTGTCAGTTCAATATTTGCATATTAAAAAATGATCAGCTAGCTGGATGCAAATGTTGTACTTCTTGAATT
>JAABNY020000119.1:9649589-9669257 GCA_015164015.2 Brevimyrus niger | reverse complement strand
TGCTTCCGGGATAGGCTCCGGACCCCCCGCGACCCAGTAGGATAAGCGGTTTGGAAAATGGATGGATGGATGATTTGTACTATGATCTGTGGTGGATCCTGGAAAAAAAGAGAAATATTGTATACATTTGTTTATACAGTTTTCGTCTGGATCAGTATGTTTTTCCACTTTTTAGTATATGGTACCATTTGATATAATGCTATTAATGACACTTTATTGATTCCTGTGGAGAAATTCTCCTTACGCCTACCCCATCTTGCCCTCCATGACGTACATGCAATTGAGAGCAGGCTTGGCAGTGAAGGGTAGCCACCCCTAGTGGCCCCCATGGAGCTGGGGGTTAAGGGCCTTGCTCTAGGACCCCCAGGTGTGACTATTCTGCCAAGGCCAGGCTCAAACTGGTGACCTTCTGCTCACAGGCGCAGAGGCTTAGCCCAGTGAACCACACACTGCCCCAATACTGATTATAAGGTTTTTATGCATATTTAATCATTATGCACATTATTATAGCATGATAACAGTATTCATTTTAATAATGATGCCACTAACCCTCACACAGAATATAAAACACAGAATCTGCTACAGGACACTAAATAAGACACAGTGAGTACTGTGAGACAAGCTAAAACACAGAGAGGCCTCTTCAGGTCAATAAAAGCGGCATGGAAAGCTGCACTGCTGTCGTCTTGTAAAGCTTTGTTGATTAGGCCTGATTTGTTAATTTATTGTATTCCCTCTTGTAGGGGCGGGCACAGACGCCAATGTGTTCCTCATCATATTCGGGGAGTATGGGGACACGGGGAAACTGGCGTTGAAGGAGTGCAACAAGGCCAACAAATTTGAGCGCAAGCAGACAGACACCTTCCGCTTTGCGGACGTCCTCAGTCTGGGGGATCTGTCCAAAGTGCGAGTGTGGCATGACAACTCAGGTGAACCCTCCCTGGAAGCAGCTAGAATGCAAGCAGACATCACGGAGTTCTTCTTTGTGCGGCTGAGGTCTCTAAATCAGCAGCACCATGCTGTAATAACACCTTCATCAACCTTTGAAAGCTTCACCGATAGGACAAAATCTTGAATGCAATTTCAGTGATATCGATCAATTTTCTTCTCCAGTGGTCGCATTTTTGCATCCAACATGTTCTCTGTCCTTTGTGCATGTCTGGAGTCTAATTGGTGAGATTAAAGTAGATCTATGCTGTTCAAGGGCACAGCTGCCATCGCCCACCTTAAGCGTTTATAGCAGAGTGAATTATATGTGGCATCGTAACACGTTGGCACTAAAACGTTTCACAAGATCAAGCAGAGTGACCGGAATATGGAGCAGGGTGTTTAGTATTACAAGCAGAGTGGAGTGAGGGCCATTTTTTCCTGAACACTTAGAGTATTAAGAGACTTTTTTGAAGGTTATGCATGGAAGCTATAATTGGCGATGTTATTACATCTGATGTTATTATGCCTGTTTTTATTACGTCTGTTATTATGCCGGTTGTTATTATGTCTGTTGTTATTATGTCTGATATTATTATGTTGGTTGTTATTATGTCTGTTGTTATGTCAGGTCTGGCACCAGGATGGCACTTGGAATATATTGATGTGAAAGACGAGATCTTGGACCAGACATTCCGCTTCCCTTGCGATCGCTGGCTGGCCAAAAGCGAGGATGATGGCCAAATACTGCGAGAGTTGCCTTGCGCCAACAATGATATCTTAGACTTTAGTGAAAAGACTAGTAAGATTATTGATTAAAACATTATATGCCAGCCATATGTTCCTTTCAAATCAGAAAAGAAAACTAAGAAACAAGGTTGATAAATATGCACTTTTAACTAAATCAAAATGGTAAATTTGTGAGATCCTGTTCTACTATATACAACTAATGAGCCATATTTCTTTAACTGGATTACATTCGCTTGATAAATCCATAATTTTTCTGAGATTTTTTTTTTACTGTTTCATAAGTTATTACTATTAATAAATGATTAATGTTTATAAATTACTGCTACTATTGAGGAGTGGTAGTCAGACTGGAATAGATATACAATAGATTAGCATAGAGATATTTTATGAATCCCCACGGGAAATTATCTTTTCACCTACCCCATTTACTCTCCATGGCACCTATACAGACACACAGACACTTATACAGGGAAGTTGGGACCTGAACCAGTAATCTTCCAATTACATGCTGAAAGGCTTAGCCCATTGAGCCACTTTGAAATAGTAAGCAATAATGTAAATGGACAAAATGCATTCCTTTAACAAAATACTGCCACAAATGTGTTTTATTGTTTTATTATTTTTAAAGAATATGAGATTCTGGTCACAACAGCAGACAAGGATGATGCAGAGACCAAGGAGAATGTGTGGATTGTACTTGAAGGCAGAAAAGGACGTTCAAAAGAACTGTTACTGGAAAATTCCTCAAAGAAAAAGAGGTTTTTGAGGTAATATGTCAGTTCCGATGAGCTTGTCCATTAGTTTGGTAATATGTAACAAATTTAGGGAATAATATATTTTTATTATTTTTAGGGGAAACACTGACAAATTTGAGTTTTCCTCTAAAAATGTGGGTGATATTGCTGGAATCTGCCTTTCCCACACTACAAAAGATGGAAAAAAGGTGAAGACAGAGTCATTCTGGCATGTGCAGGAGGTGGCCGTCACTGAGAAAGAGCTGGGAAACAGGTGTGTATATATTTTGTATAAGGAAAAATCATGATTCAGATGCCTGGGCCAGAACTTTTCCGTTAAGTAATTGTTCCTAATTAATATTCCAGATATATAACAGAATAGTACTAACTAAGTTGTTTTGGATAATTGTGGTCTAAACAAACGAAACACACAGCCATAGTTCAACTTATTTTTATTGACCTTTTCATACAATGTTGTTTTATATGAATACAAATTTGGTATGTAAACACATTTAGGTGAATATATGACGTAATTTTGGTTCCTGAGTTTGTTTTTCTTAGACTGCGAGTAAAATGAAATTGTTTTTAACTGACATTTTTATTTGCCATTCCAGGTATATATTCAGATGCAATGCACAGATCCCACTTTCTTCTAAGAGGGATGATTTCATGACGTTTGAGTGCTCCAAGGCCATCGAGAGTTTTGCCAGTAAAGCCCGGAGCTTGGTGCCAGTCAAGTATGAAATAATCATCATCACAGCTGACGAGAAAGGTGCAGGGACGGATGCCAACGTCTTCATCACGGTCTATGGCTCCAACGGTGATTCCGGCCGCCGACAGCTGCGGCAGAAGTTCCGGAACTTGTTTGAGCGTGGCCGCACCGACCGCTTCCTGCTGGAGATGTTGGATGTCGGTGATCTGTTGAGGGTCAAGGTGGAACACGATAGCTCTGGCATCAACCCGGGCTGGCTGCTAGACCGTGTGGAGGTGACCAACACGGCCAATGGGGTCACCACCATCTTCCTGTGTGGGAAGTGGCTTGACAAAAACCGGGCAGATGGACTGACCCACAGGGTGCTGTTCCCCAAATATTGAATGATTCAGTGTTCATAGTGGTTGACCATTCATTGAACAAACACCAGGAACTGAGGCTGAGAAGAGCAATTCTGAAAATAAATGGGCAACTTTTTTAACCATCAGAGTGTTTAAAAAATTTTTAACTGTTTTCTCAGGAAAACTTTGAAACTTGATTTTCCTCTGGGTAGAAAAAAAACTGTCAAGACCTTTCTTTGTGTTTGCCAAAGAATAAAAAAAACATCAGACACAAGGTGGAGTTTCTTGCTGATGCAAGGATTCAGAACACAATGAATGGCATGTAATGAAAAACACTGAACAGAACCATGAATATTAGCAATTAGCCACTGGTGCTGTTCAACAGCTTTGATGTTAGACAAAACACATCTGCCAAAGGATCAAATCCTAAATGTACAGCCATAGATAGAGAAAAGTCAGTTTGGCAGATGTAACATTAGTAAGCCATGGCTTCACTTTCTGTTAATTTCATCAAATGATATCTCCTGTTTTTCAGCTTTATTAACATCCATATAATCCTGGCGTCTTCTACTATGCAATACCTTTTCCTTAAAATATGTCTTAAACTAGAGCCAGTCATCAGCAACATGTAAAAAATTATGTTTTGCATATTAACTTATATTTAAGTATTTGGCAACCGAGCTTCACAGATAAGAAATAATCTTATTATATGTCTCTTTTTATAATATTATTATAATTATTTCAATATAATTTTCATAGTTTGCAGAAAATATGAAAAGGAGATCGATTGCTGATTTTATATATAATATATATAAGATAATAATATTACAACATGAGTTATGTATGAGATGTACCTCAACTAGATACTATTGTTAAAATGCAGGCTGCATATCTCAGACATAATGCTTGCGTATTACATGTATGTTTGATTTTTTGCAGGGATTCTGTGACATTGATGAGTGTGGATGATAAAAACACAAAAATAAAAAATTTAAAAAAAAGGAACCATTTTTACAAACTGTTATATGTATCTGTATGTTTTATGAGTAACCCCTTGCAATCCTGACCAGGATATATAACTATATAACTGTGTGTGTGTGTGTGTGTGTGTATATATTATTATATGTATTTTTAAATGTATCGTGCATATTTTAAACAAAGGAAGTAAATAATAGAATGTAAATATATGTTGCAGTTATGCAGTGTTATGTCATTGAAAAAAATCAGGAGGACTGACAATGGGGATTCCACACGGGGTTAACGAGGAGGCGTGGCACACAGAAGAAGCGGTTGATCGGGGCAGGACACATTGTTTAGATTTATTTTTTTACTTTACGAATTACTGTTTTGTTAAAGGTGTTTAGTACAGTATATGCTCTTCTTGTTTTATCTGGTTCATTTTGTGTTTAAATGCTAAAAAAGCATATTTAGGTGTAATTTTTTGGGGCCGGAAACCAATTAATTGGTTTTCCATTATTTCTATTCGATCCGAAGTTCTGAACGGATTAAATTCGAGTTCTGAGGTACCACTGTATCTGCATATCAACACCATGAGCTACCATTTATATGTTATCATTTAAAGCTGAATGAAGGAGGCCTATAAACCTCAGAGCCCAGAGCCAATTATAATGGTTGTCTTAGTGGCAGTACCCCCCCCCCCCAAAATAATTTCGCATCACATTTTTCGTATGTCCCTTGAAATCTCCAAAAAGCATTTTTAGAGCGATGTTGTTGACTCTACACACTGATGCAAAGATATACATCTATAAACTGATGAAAAATTATGCAGCGGGTATGCGACTTACAGCCCCCAGGCCTGCGGCTTCACGCTGCTGCATAGATACTCCCCGCTGAAACATCCCTGTCAGGTCCTCACTAAGACTTCGTTCTAAACTGCGGCTCTTTGGGCTGGTGCGACACACAGTCTCCAACGTGCGGCATCTAAAAATAATCCCCCGCAGCAAGCGTGAGAGATTTGCGAGAGTGAGGTGACACATCTGTGGCAGAACGATACCGAATCCCCCATGGAAAAGTGTTGGTGCTTTTCCAGTGGATAGACCCATTCTGCCGGTGTCGCTTCCAGCAATTTGAAACAGTGCTGTGAATAATATTATAATTCCAAAAACAGATACATACAAGCTGCCAGATACATCTTGTTAGGCAAAATGAGAGGATTGCCAAGGCGGGAGCTTTTCAATGCTGACATTCTCTGTGTATTCCAAAGCGGTACTGATTTTGCAGTGAGCTTGGGTGCGAGTCTCATTTCCATCACCATCCATCCACCCATCCGTCTCCCGTAGCCACTTTGAGGTATGGGGTCACAGCGGCCTTGGAGCCCATCCCAGGAAGCACAGGAAGCAGAGGACACAAGTTTGTGATGTCCTTAACATAATGCCATTACAGCACACTCACTCACACACACACCCATCACCATATGAGGTATTAATAATAAAGTTGTTAGGAAACGTTTTGTGTGCAGGTGTGTGAAGGGTAATTATAGCACAGTCCATTGGTAGGTTACATGAAACAACAGGGGTGAGCATTTTAGGAAATCAACACTGGTATATAGGTTTTATGCAATTTATTACAAAAACACATACAAAAAGGATAATGTACAAGCTGTAAAATAAAATTAAAAACAACAGTTTGGGTTTAGCGATGCAATTATTTTAAAATCCTTATTATTAGTAGAAGTAATAAATAAGGTACAAAATCCACCAAAAGTGAATCTAAGATTGTACACATTATACACTTGTCTAGTTCATCATCATCATCTTCATCATCATCATCATCATCATCATTAATGAGCTATTGCTTTAATATTAATGATAAATATTTCTATTTTCTATAAAATATCCTATATTGTAAAACATTGCGCAGTTACAGCAAAACAGCAGTTTCTCATACAAAGGGGAATAACATGGGACCCTCCCTTTCACTGGCACATTTTCGGATGTTTTTAGTTTTTATGTGAGTGACAAGCAGCAGCAAATAATTATCTGTAATATTCAATGTATATCTTCAATACTTCATTGTATATAATCATATATCATTGCGTATATAGTTCAAACCTGAGAAAACATGCATTTAAATAAGTTGTGCTTTGAGATATACTGTTCATCCTGGTTTTCTGCGCTGTGATAAATACTGTGAGAAAATGCAGATAGAGAGCGAGAGAAGTTAAAGATAAACAGTAACAGGTTATGTCAGTGATATACAATGGGCATTAATGGAATTGTCATGATATTTAAATTTATGGTGAGTAATGACCATACTGCCTCAGTATTTCTGTCAATAAAAAATGACGAATGGCATCTTCAATAATTTTTCAGTTTTCTGCGGATGAGCGCTTCAGATCAATAACATGTACTGAAATGTTGTTTTTCTGTCTCGTTTTGTGCAAAGCCAGGAGATGCTATATGGTTCTGAGCGGTGGTGCAAGAAGCAGAGATTTCACAGGGGGTAAGAGTCCCCATCGCAGCAGTAACTTTTGGGTTAGCGCTCTGCAGATGGCTTTGTCCATTAGTAATGCAGCTGTTCTTTGGTTTGAGGACTCATCTGGCATTCACAGGCTTAATTCAAATATTTAATTCACAATATTGTATTGTACTTAATATTGTATTGTATTCCTGTTCATCCATCTACTTAGCATCCCAGAATAGTCTAACGTTTTAACGTTAATTATTTTAATTTATCACTAAAAAGTTGGTATGAAATAATAGGAGGGATGCAACACAACTTGGCACAATAAAGATATTTGTGGTACACAGCAACAATGTATTCCACAGCAATGTTTACCAATACCTGAATTGCAGTTTTTGGTCAAAACATCTACTGAATTTCATGTCATTTTCGGTTTCAACACCAGGCTGCTTCAATGCCAGAAATCTCTGCGCCTCATTCACAACCGAAGACCACCAGAATTATTCTGAAGCATTGGAAAAACACACAGAAAAATGAAAAATGTATTCCAATATTTCATGTACTATTTTTCTAGCAAGCCAAATATCTACATAAGGCAAAAGGGGTCTGGTGGGAACGCTGTGGGAACCAATCCCTAAAAAAGAAATTGTCCAATCACTGTCCAGATGTGGTCTTAAGTGGCCGAATGTGAGACAGCTGCCACCCACACTTAGGTATAAACGAAGACAAACAGACACACTCTAAGAGCAAATGAGGGCATGATATTAGGTAACTGATGAGCCTTCACTAATAAATTCTGCGCTTAATATCTGATCGGTGCATGTTTTCCACAGTCAATAGGCTGATGTGGAAAGTGAATGTGGAACACACATTGAATGCTGAAATGCACTGCGTATTATCTCACCGTGGGTGTGGCTCCAAGCTGAGCTATCTTAAAATTCGAAAAATTAGGACAGCTAGTCTATGTGAAGTGTAACATTTAGTTGCTTGAACGGTTATTAGGAAATCTGTTCTGCCACTATACTTGAGGCACTTAGGGTTAATTTTGCTTGATAATATGACTCTTTATCTAAGATAGAAAGAACAATGAAATGAATGTTTTTCAACTGAAAGTGTGAAGGGTGAGCTGAGAGTAGGAAGTGAATGCAGGTATACAAATAAAGTTCTTAAAGAATTCCATTATGCCAGTGAGAGGGTCACCATTGTCAACTACGAGTGCAGAACAGAATATAATACATACTAAAACCATTTCCACTCTATTGCAGTTTGTCCACTAGATCACAGCATAGGGGATCATAGAAATTGCATTAATGGAATGTAACCAAGATTGACAGCACCACATAAATACACTTTTCATCACACAACCTGATCTGATAAATTATAACATGATTTTTTTTTGTTTTTTTGTTAATCTGTTGTTTTAAGTATGTTTTTTTTCTGAAAAATACAACTGCATGCGAAGCATTCCCATAAAACAATGCAAAAATGAGGTAATAGTTTTTTTAATCACTTTATGTTATTTCTAAATAAATAAATTATGATTCAAATTTCAAAAGAGAACTATAAAAAAATTAAATACATACCCACAATATCTACAGTTAGTAATAAATTATGATTGTTAAATACTTAAGGCATTTCAACTCACAACACCCTGTGTAAACTATCAAAAATTCCCATAGAAAACTCCACAAAAGGAGGATGCAGTATCCTTTCTCTATATATCGTTTACATGACAGTAAAAATGCTGCCTCTTGTTGAATGACTGGCTGGTTTTGAGCATTGCACTATTCCTTTGAAAATGATGGGACGGTATAACCTCAGAACAGTCAGCGCTGCACAGTGTGAGCCCTGCAGCTGACTGTAGCCTGAGCACAGGCCTGGATTTTTCTCTTATCTCCTACCTTCACCACATAAAATCTGGTGAAGAGCTCTTAAAATGATGAACAGCATATTAATGCCCTATTTTTTTAGTGCAAACACTAAGAGAAAGGTCTCGTTGCCTTAAGCATCGCATGCTTTCTGGTATCTGAGATATGGCTTTTTTTTTTCTTCTTTTTTTACGTAGTGTCCGGGTAAATAGGAAATCTCCATACTGGCATGATGCTGTCGTTTTGGAAAAGAGGCCAAAAAACAAAGTTTAGATTGCAGATAAAAGATAAATACGTTATGTATAAATGCAACATCATGCAGCAGGTAGAAATAATGTGTATTACCTGCAGAAAAAAATCAGGTAGATTTAAAACAGCACTTTTTCCCTTTTTTGAACGCTACATTGGTGAAGACAGAGAGAGGCCTCAGGATGCAGACACATGGACCGATATGATCACACATACAATCGAAACACAACTGAAGCAATTAAAGACAATAGTGCATTCACAGAAAAGTGTCCCTCGTGTTTCCCCAAGCTAGTATACACAGTGGGTCCTGGGGACCAAGACTGGGAAACACAGGGATTGTACCTTAAATCACAGCTATTCCTTCAAATGAGCTTAATGATGGATGATGGAGGAGTGTCACGTGCAATTAAAAAAAATGCAGAGAAAAGAAACAAAAAAATGCATGGAATGGCAGGGCAGAATTACAACATTGCAAATGAACAGGGTGGACAAGAGCGGACAGGGACGTGTAAGACAAGAGACAGAGTTTGGTTTTTCTCTGAGAAATGGCTTCTTGGCTTCCCCCTCGCACGCCATTGAGTGACCTGCGCCCACACTGCCAGTGTGCGATATAAAGAGGATACTGCTTCCGTCAGGAGGACATTCTACATTGTTGTTCTAGCGTCACAGCATAGCAACCACGGGGAGAAAATCGGTTACATCGAAACACGAGTCACGCACTAACTCATCATTCTTTCCAAACACTGGATGTTTCTGTACAGCACGTTGAAATCCAACAAAAAGGACAAAAAAGAACAAGGAGGTTGTCGCTATATCTACCTACCACATGTGCTTGTTATTTAGCCAATAAAGTATACGTCACGAGAAGGGGGATCCACCAGTGGTCACTCAAATGACAAGATGAAAACACGCTACTTCATGTCTGTGACAGCCATTTACATCGTGCTAGCGTTTTTTTCTTTGCTTGTTTTGTTAAATGAACTAAACATTTCTCAGAAAAACTAAGTCATGCACAAACAACCTCTCGTCGTTTCACACTAACAAAACAGCCCAAGCCGACATACAAACATGCATTTCGAGGGCACTGCTCCACCACACAGGAGTGCTGAAAGAGTGTGCGTATCGCCAGGGCAACCGCTTCCTGTTGCTATGGACGCATACAGGTAGTGTTGATCTACAGATAACTGAACTGACTATTGTGCATGATTGGAGTTAAGACCTATGTTTGTTTATTTGATTCTTTTACTATATATTTGGCTTTTTGATTCACGCAAGCACTTCACAGCGTATTGAACTACTCCAAAGCCTTCATCCCTGACCTCCTTCCCGTCTTAACATCAGCCATACGGCTCCATCCGTCTTCAGTGCCTTGGCCCCCTTTTTTTTAACTCACGTCACATTGTCCTTGTGTAAAAATATCTGTACTCACAAGTCAGTTATGGTGCATATCGCATAAACACCGTGAGGCTTAAGCTAATACAATATTGCAAGTAGTAGCTGCTTGAATTCCATGGGCTCCATGTAATTTCTCACATCTATAAAAACAGAAGCTTTAAAAAGCTAGAATACATGTCATAATGCAGTAGCTACAAATACTCGTTAGGCAAACAGGATAACCAGCTTTTTCTTGTATGTTTTTTTTGTTCTTAGGAAAGGAAATGTAGAGGTATGTAGAATTTCTTAACAGGCAGAGGACTGCTGCGGATTTCTGCTTTGCTAAGTAGTTACGTGGTGAAATGGCTATAGGGTAGGATGTGCTACACCCCCCATCTCAGGGGAAACTCACTCCCAATAGACACAAACATCTCAAATAATTTTCATCAGAAGCTAGATCCCACCTCCATCTGCAGACCAAACAACCTTCTCCTTTTTTCTACCTCTTTTTTTTTTGCTTTCAGAGAGTGTGCTTTTTTGTCCTCTTCTCCTTTTTTCCCCTCCTTGCAGTTGTCTGCAGTTGGCTCAGACAGTGGGGTCAGAAGTGGTGAAGACTCAAAACATTTGGCAAAGTGCCCGAGGAACGAGGGAGGGACTGCGGTGTGTGGGGAGGCGGTGGTGGAAACAGGGGGGCAGGAGGCCAGGGACTGGGGGGTGGGGTGAAACATCAGCTGTCAGGCGTCAGCTGGGTCTCAATGTCCACCCGACATATGGGGCACTTCCTGCTGGTGGCCAGCCACTGGTCCACGCACGCCTGGTGGAAGAGGTGCATGCAGGGCAACCTCCTGGCAGAAAGAGAAATATTCAAATCAGGCAATGATGCCTAATAAAATATACGTTTTGATGTGCATGTCCCTAGCAGGACAAGACAAACACAAATACAAATAGGAATTCATTAATGATAATCACTATATACCCAGACGCCAAAACACCCTGCTATCGATATAAATCTATAGCTACCAAGTGTCGGCTCAAGGGGGCAATGTATTTTATCACAATTAAAGAGGCGGTTAAAGAAGGCAGTGTAGGAAACAAAGGGCCGGACTTTGCCAGGTTATGGGTCGCCCTGAACAGGCGGCACTCGTCAAAGTGTCATGTGTTATATTTGAGGTGGAGAGGCCCAGTCACAGGAGACTGGCACACGCTCAGTGTCGCTAAGGAGACCAGTGGGGCAGGGAGAAAATGGAAGTTTAAAAATAGGGGGAGAAGCAGCAGCGAGATAATGGATATCAGGGAGGACCGGTTAGCGGACAGCACTGCTCCTGCGCAGGAGAAATCATCTCAGGGGCCACGTTAACATTGGCGGGACACGGTATAATCATCATTCACTTGTCAGGGGACAGTTCATTAAAGCCCTCACTGCCTCCCCCCAGGAAACCAAATTCATTTTTAAATTAAATACTGTTTTACAGCAATAAATCTAGCAGGAAAAGACAGTAATCAAATCTAGGAACCACTTGCACATTTTATCAGTCGTGTTTTCCAGTGTCACATGGTACTAGTGAAACCTGTTTCACTTTCCAGATCCTATTTCTCATCTTCAGTAGACCACTTATCGTTTTACTTATGCTATATTGCATATCTGAGCTGTTTGCCACTCTACACTCATGTATAGCTGGAAGAGGTGAGGCCAGTCTGATGGTTACATAGGCATCACTAGCCGCTAAGCTAACCTCTAAATCACGTTCACCCCTCCTGCCATTGGTGCACTTGTACGTCCCGATTTGCCCAGAGCGGTCGACAGTCAAGCATTACAGTGTGTCTGTGAACTCTCCCCCTTCAGCAGTCATGAGGAATACAGTTATGGCGCCAAAAGTTTTCCCATCCCTGAATGTAAATTACCTGACGTCCTCTCCGTCTTCCAGCATGGAGAGACAGATTGTACATTTCTCATCTATGTCGGACTCCTCTTCCTCCATGGCTATTTTCAGTTCCTGGGGTCTTCTCTGTGGGGTCATCACATTACAGCGCAAGAGTCAGAATCATTGTAGCATTTGCAGAGCTAAACCACAAGGGACGGATTAATTTATGCGACTAGTTGGTCAGAAATAAATTGTGCGTGAATCGTATAAAAATGAGTAGGGCCGTTCATTAACACAAGCTCCCCCAAAGTTTTTAATTAATTGAGATTTCATAATGAAACAATGGAATAGCAGTACCAGTACCAATATCATGGTAAGATATTGCAACTCGGCTTTTGAGAAAAGTGCCCCCAGAACCTATTACTTAATACAACTACATTAGGTCAAAGCAGACCTACATGTGGTCAAAGCAGATTTTTAGCACAGACATATTAATTATTCTAGGAAGCCACTTCATTGCTTCTTTTCATCTGAAGGGCACACAAGGACGAAGAACATTTGTATAATAAACCATAAAAACCAAATGCTTCAGCCTGCACCTGTAATATTAAATGTAATTGACAATTACGGGATACAAATCAAAGGAGAGTATGAATCATTATACAAGACCCTCTTTTCTGATCAGGAGGAAGCCATTATAAAGTGGCCAGGTTCTTCCCTGTGAGAGACATCGACTGCTGGACTGCCACTCATCAACCAAGGATGTTCAAGCATTTTTGACATTCTAATTATACATTGCTCCAAGACCTCAAATTGCTCTGGGTTTTAAAGCAGCGAGTGGGAGTATGCTATACTGCACAATAATAACAGCAACACGCAGTGACAGCGGGAGAACTCAGCCTCGGTCTGGCATTTCATTTATTTTTTGAAGCACTGTTTCATTTTCCAGACATACATAAATAAACCACCATTACGAAAAAAAACTGTGAAGACAGGGGTCACAGGAGGTGTAACATTCTCAAGGCTAATGTTTTTTTCCCAGAAGTAGGCGTGAACTTTTGAAAAGTGTCAGCTCTGCTGCTCCACGACATGGTGTCCTCACCTTCTTGTACTTGTGAGGGAACGTGAACCGCTCGATTATGGTCTGTACGGCCCCTCGGTTGACATTTCCTAGCCTGTCTTCCAGCTGCAGCAGCTCCTGAATTTCCACAAAGGATTGGACATTCAAAGGGTTTTCACGGCCTTCCAGAAAACAGCCTGCTTCATATTTTAACGAATACACTTGGATGAAAGGACAGAAACTGCAAAGAGATGCCTGGCCCAGGGGACACTGCACCACTGATAAGGCTGATCTGGTTAGATGTTACTGACATGGAACCCAATTTTTATCATTTCTACATGCGCAAATTTTTTTATTTTTGCTATCGTGGTCGGCATGTGTTGCCGTGGATAAAGCTTTCACAACTGAACAGAAAGAATAAAAAAGTAAAGAGATATGAGCAGAGTAAAAAGACCCTAGGAATTAATCTAAACAGAAGTATGAGTATTAAGGCAATTTTTTAAAGATTTTGGAGAACATGGAACTAATGCTAATGTATTTAGGCAGCAATGCACAATGACGGGAGATTTACAAAAAAATAATAATAATCAGGAATTACAGGCTATAAAAAACCCAAAAGGAAACAAAAACGGTTTGTGAAGAGATGAACGATGTGGGAGAACACACCTCATAACTCTCCCGCACTGCAGACCCGTGGCGAGAGGGGTTTAAACCTTGCAGGGCCAGTAGATGCAACTGGGGATAAGGGTAGTTTCTGATCTCATGGACAACCTGCAAAGGAAGAGAATGAATAGGAATTCACACGCCTCTTTGAAGAATAAAGATAGAATATATAATGTGTCCTTGGATATGTGATTTGCTTGTATTCTAAGAGCAGCATGCTGGCTTAGTGGCAGCCCTCTTGCTTCACACCTCTGGGGCCAGGGGCCAGAATCTCGCCTCCAGTCTATGTGTGTGGATTCTGCAAGTTCCCTGTCACATGGCTGTGTCTCCTGCATGTCCCCTGTCACATGGCTGTTTCTCCTTCATGTCCCCAGTCACATGGCTGTTTCTCTTGCATGTCCCCTGTCACATGGCTGTGTCTCCTGCATGTCCCCTGTCACATGGCTGTGTCTCCTGCATGTCCCCTGTCACATGGCTATTTCTCTGGGTTTTTCCCTATCTTGTGCCTCCAGGATAGCTAACTCCCCCCATTACCCTGAGTAGAATAGGTGGCTACAGAAAATGTAAGGATGCCCTATAAAGGCAAGGCATTCCATTTGGGGTGTGCTATAGCCGAGCGCCCTCTACTGCTGGGAGTATTTATAACATTCTTCAAAACTAAGAGAAACTTTTTTTCTTGTATAAATATCTGTAAGATATTTTTAGCTCTATATGATGTCTCACCATGTAACATAATGTCCACACCTTAAATTGCAGTAATAAAATCAGTTTACATGGGCCCTGCACAGTAAAGAGGGTACTGGACAGCGATGAATAATTGCAATTATGATCAAATCCATGCACATGAATATTTTATAAACCTGCCCCCCCTCCCCCAAGTCATCTTTGACCCAGGTATGCTCACCACTTGTGCCGATGAGTTATTTCGGGGGAAGTGATGCATTCTGGGAGACGCTAGGTAATGTTGATAGTGCTGTGGGAGCTGCTGCACTTGATACTGGTGGTGAGGCAGGCCTGCATCCACACTCAGATCCCTGGGGAGACAAGGTTTCTCAGTGCTGGTTTGTCAACTTACTCCCTCTGAAATCCTGCTGCAAGAAAATTTCTGTTTCAGTGCTTGACACATAAGATACAGCCCTGCAGGGGCTTCTTGTCATATGTACTATGTTGCCGTAGAAACTGAAGCAAATAACTGCCAGCAAATGTTCAGGCGCTCATACACCGACTATATATGGATTCCTCTCTATACCTAGAATGATACAGGAGTCCTACAGTATGTAAAAAAGTAGTCTAAACATTTTTTTTTCATTTAATTTACATTAAATGTAAAAGAACATATATATGCAAAATACAAAAACAACATTTATACCAGGCTGGTCTGCTTTCATAAATGATGCACTTAAATTGCCAGGAGGCACAGAAGGTCCTAACTCACCAATCGGTGCCTTCGGCTAGGTAGCGCGGCTGCTGCGGGATTGGCTGAGGGACGTGCAGGGGAGGGGCGTACTCAAAGCTGGAGCGCAGCCGATGTGGGTGCAGGGGGACTCGCTCCTGTGTTCTCCTAGACAGAGGTACAGCTCTGTTAGGGGGGGCCGTGGAGGGGCGTATGCCAGCAGGCGGGGCTCTCAGCAGCAGGGTGCACTGGAGCCTATTCAGGCACCATTTCCAGTTTGTATACTTTCTTTTTTAATTTTATAACAGTTGTATAATACATGCGTTTACCTTTAAGCAAATGTGTACTGTCCCAAAATTATGAGAATAGGATACTCTATAATTCTTTATTTAAAATAATAATAATAATAATAATAATAATAATAATAATAATAATAATAAATGCCTGTATGTTACTGGGATCCATCAATCCATTTTCTACACCCAATTACCAAATGCAGGACCACAGGTATCCAGAACCTATTCCACAAAATATGGGCACAAAGCAGGGGCCTCAACCCCTCACAGGACAGCAACAGAGATGTCTTAAGATGCAAGTGAAAAAATGGAATATGCAGATAAATTCAATTAAGCTTTTTCGTATGTGCTTTTGTGAAGCACGGATGCCTTATAAATGACTCACAGCTCGACCTCGAGCTGCAGACATTTGGCCATAAATCACGTGCAGGACGCTTTGCCGTCCTGGATGCCCGGCGCCGCTGCTCGTACCTGGAGTGTGGAAGGATGCGTCGCTGCTGGGCCTCCAGGAGCTGCTGCTGAATGAGGTACTGCTGGTGTAAGGCCTGAGGTAGGAAGGGGGGGGGCGGGACGTCCTGGAACTGCGGGGGCGGCAGAGGCGTGAGGGGCTGGTGCAGCTGCGAGGCGTGCTGGTGCGCGGGCGGCAGGTGGGCCGTCATGGTCGGCTGCGACTGACTCGGGTGGGGCAGGGGGAAGTCGGCAGACATTTGAGTTTGGGGGCCGAGGTGGATGTGTCGGCAGGAGGTAGCATGGTTGTGCTGATGCCTGTTGAAATGGGCCCCTGCAAGAACAACGGTGGAATGGTTCAGCAGCGGAGAATCACCAGACTCGGCTTATAAAGTGCTGCTCGCCAGACCATCGCCAAACCCAAAGTCATGGCTAGTCTAACCCTGTCGCAGACAGTTCAGTGAAGACCATCTTCGCACTGATTTATTTTGTCTAGCGGGCTGCATATTGCTGATTTTGGTAGTTTGCCTAGTTCAGGGTCCACGTTTGGCTTCTCAGCTCTGAAATGATCTTACCGCCTTTTCCCATACTGTACGTTTAAGGCGTGTGAGGACTGTACCCATGTACCTACAGGAATCGTCTGCCAGCGACACTACGGCCTCACCTTTGACCCTGTGGATGTTCACGGCTGTGATAGCATCTCAGACACTGGCAATGGTCATAAATGACATTCTGTTTTTCCATTAAGAGGGAATGAAATCCAATCGGGCGACATATACAGCTCAGTTTAAGTTTCCATGTTTCCATTGCTGTTGCCGCATTTCCAAATAGTTGTGAGTTACCCGATATGTTCATATTACTTTTCACCTGCATTCTTTTCTCTCCACTTCGTATTTTTTCAATATTAAAGAGCGTTATCAACATATTTTTTCGCTCTCATTCGAAAAGCACAGATGCGCCCATGATCGATAGGAGTGTACCATACTGATTATAAACGCTGGCAAATTTTGGTCGACACTCCCACTAGCTGCTTATAAACAGTCCTGTTGTTGTAATGAAACATAATCTACATTACATTATCTATGTCACAGAATGAAGAGCAGCTGATGCCTTGATGCCCAGTGTTATCGTGGCTGTGAAAGAAGATGAGCATGTAAGGTGGTGTACAGTCTGCAGCAGGACACTACCCATAAAATATACAGCATGGATCCCTCAGCCAACGTTCAGGTTATTCTCCTTGGTATACCCCTACATTTGGGGATCATCTGTTCTGCACTGAGGCTTGCCCTACCCCTCTGGATGGTGTATCTTGCCCACACTAGAACTGATCTGAAAAAGTAGCACAAAGCTATTAGAATACAACAAGCTCTGAGATTACTAGTGGCTGCAAGGGATCGTATAAAAATTATTTTGCTGGTGTTGGGGAATGGGCCATTATTTTTATGCATTGTTTCCCAAGGTATTCCGTTTCAATGCAACCAGAAAGGAAGCTTTGACTTGGCACGTGTCTGTCAAGCTAATCCACGGATCCGTGTTGATCCATTTTGACAGTCATGCCAGAATGCTGGTATTTACTCCAGGGAATGTCTCTCTCTCTCACACACAGTCTCTCTTTTTTATAAACACAATATGAAGAAAATCCCATAGGATATCAAGATAAGACCTCTCTCCTGTCATAAATAGGTATCTATAAGGGATTTATATCCAATTTGATAAAATTTGCAGAACTCTTTCAAACGTGTGCTAGTCCGTGCTCCTCTACTGCTGTTCACTATGAAAATAGGTTTTAACGGCTAATCCAAAATTGTAAAATGGGTGATTAAGCCACTTTTTAAGCACCGTTCAATACGTTCTTGTACTTTGATGTGCAAATTCAGCATTATCACTCTGAGGACCCCAGTCTTAAAATCAATATCTCACACTGCAGGGTGCCGGAGCCCAGATGAATGCTCTCATCTAGCACTCGCTCTGCTCGCAGTGCTGCCAGTGAGGCAGCAGAAATGACATGGTACTGGAACAGCTGGTCAGCCAGTACCACTGCGCCACACAGACCCCACCACAGAATAAATGTGCACATCTCCTGGTAGCCAGTGTTATTATTATTTTTTTCAATCTTAACTTATTCTCTATCCCATCTGTGCAATGGATAATTAATGGTGCGCTGGGGTGGCTTGACCTCCAGCTGAATGTCATCTGCAAACTACTCCCACCGCAGACACGGAACAGTTTCATAATCAGAAATCACCTAAAGAAATAAGCAAGCAAATAAATGATGGATTTATATGACGATCATTACATGGCAAGACTGCAAACACGTGTTTGCATCTGACTTTTGGTATACCTTTCAGTTCCAGCCTTTGTATTTCTTAACGCATATTTGTTTTCAAAGACCATGATTCAGAAATGAATACATACACTGCAGAGGATAATGATGAATATATCTGAATTAATATGGTCACAGCTTAGTGCTACTATTTTTAGTATCTTGTCCAGTATTTGCTAAAGCCTTTCTTTTTTGTTTTTAAATCAACAAATTGCAAATATTGGTTACTGAATTCTGTTCAGTGATTTGTATTTATCATCTGTGAAATTCTTTACATTAGTTGATATATTGACCAGGCCCATTTTGTGCAGCCTCAGTTGAAAAGTCTACGTTCTAGATCCTTTCTAACTGACACATGCAGTGCATTCTGTTGTGCTACAGGACCATCTTCAGAAACATCACTTCCTAAAAGAGACACGTAATGTTATCTACAATTCATTATGACCTTAGCTGCTATATTTAATACTGCCCCAGGTCACAAACCAACTGCTGAAGCTTGGACACACAAAAGATATTATGGTTACATAGTCACTAGAGCACAAAGTCCTGTCAGCCTTTGTGTTAGTTTATGAGACCTGCTGGCCGTATCGCAAAGCACTTTATACTTCAGTCAAGACCTTGACACTCAGGGTGACTCACTTGTAACTCAGTGATCAATGTTCCAGTGCGACAGTGTTATTAGCAACATCAATACACCGAACACAGTACATAAGAATATATTCATCAAAGAGAAAATGCTCAGTGAAGACCATCATGAAGGGGTACAGTTCTGTTCAAGATCAGATTCACCTTTCAAGATCACACTGCCATTCAAAGTCACCACTTTTCAGCATGTGTTACTCTGAGTCAAACCAGTCATTCATAAGCGGGTCGACAAACCAATAAAAAGCAAGTGAAGAATTCTGTTCAGCCAACCATACGGCTCTCGCAGTTCAGGTTCACAGCACGGCCTGGAGCTTATCCCAGGAAACACAGGGCAAAGACTGGATGGCATCCCAGTCCATCATAGGGTGCATACTCACACTACGGGCGATTTACAACAATTAATTCACCTATTTTAGACTGTAGCTGGAAAAACCTGGAGGGGCTCATCTCAAACACAAGGAAAACGTGCAGAACTCCACGCACACCCAGCCTCCGGGGGATGTGACCCCCCCCCCCCCCCCCCCCCCCCCCCCCGCCCCCCCCCCCCACACCCCCCCCCCCCCCCCCCCACCCCCCCCAACAATCATAATATACAACAAAT
>JAABNY020000119.1:9625030-9641107 GCA_015164015.2 Brevimyrus niger | reverse complement strand
AAAGGGCCATGGGAAAACACAGAGAGGCCCGATATGAGGGAGAAGGGGGGAAGGGCGACTATCTTGGTCCGCGGGGGGGGGGGGGAGGGGGGGGGGGGGGTAAGACAATAAATGGAAATCAGCAAGAAGCACACTGAAGGTTAGGAAAAATACTATATTCTTTATTGAAAAATATTAGTATATGTGGAACTGTGTAATAATAAATTCCATGCAAAAAAAGACTGAAGGCAAGACCCACCATGCTCTGTATAGGGTTAACAGAACAAAAGTAGCATCCAATGAGCAGATGTGTATGCTACAGCACATTACAGTACAGCAGGGTACATCTTTTCTACAGAAAGATTACATTGGAATTTGCTATTCAATGTAAAACAAAAAGAATAAAACATGACCATGCATTAAACTCTAATACAAGAACAAAAGGCAGAGAACCACAAACCAAAGAATAAGACATTTTCGATTCTAAAAAAGGACTTCTATAGCAGTGCAAGAAATAAACATCCCTGTGAAATGGATAGCATTTTGTACTTGGGTAATACGTGTAAAATTTGCATAGCAGGAAGCCACGGGGAGAGAATTATCATGGGAAAATTGCTTGGGATTTGTCTAGCCATATACAATAGCTAGAAATAGTTTATTAAATTTCAAGGAAACAAAGGGTCGTACACATGAACGGGTTTATGATGGGCTGTTCAACCGTTAAAGCAGGTGCAGTGTGCCATTTCGATGAAAGAATTTCGGGGTATTTCTCGATTGCCAAATAAGCAAATAATTTCGAGAATAATTTCTGCCGACGCTATGCTTAAGGCGACAGCTGAAAACCTGCAATAAGGAGGCAATCTGAATTTTAGGTAAAATGAAACGTGATGAAGTATCATCAAGTATTCGGTTTCATTCAAAGTACAATCATTTTTGGTACAATGCACCTTTAAAGGGAGAAAATGGAGACAAAATCCTTGAGTTCGATCAAGCCCAGCTATAATCGAAACTATAATAAGCAAAATGTATCCACTTTACAAGAATTTACAGCATAATGTAGCTAGTCTATCAAGACTGGATGGGAGGTACACAATGACATTTGTTTTAATTTCTATTGCTACAATGGGTTATTTAGTATACAGCAACTTGACAGAAAAGACAAAGGTTTTCTATAGAAGGTTATTTTTTAGTCTGTTACACAGGAGTATACTGTATGAGTGAGTTCTCTCTTTAATGCCAATGTCGTCTTCTGATGGAAAGAGGAAATGAGGAAGAGGGGATTCACAATACAGCTAAATGCAGAGTACAGGCAGAGGCCACACCACACAGCCAGCAGATGATCATTAGCTACACAATGGAGGGGGGACAAAGATCTGATAAATGCAGAATGTAGAGCCAGCCTCGATACTATGAAACAGGGAAAAGAACAGAAATATAAATCACAATGAAATCACCGATGCTACTATTTGGCTTAAAACTGCATTCTTACATAACACAGACATCGCTTTATATGAGGTAGTTCATTAATTTCCGTTAAAATGATTGTACCTAGATCGATGAGCTAGACAATAAGGCAGATCGTGCCTGTTCTGCATTCGGGGAGTAACACTACCGATAATCCTGAATGGCAATATCATTTTTTTTATCTTGTGGCATCAGAAAAGGCGGCTGTGTCCACTGACAAAAGATTAAATGTTTTTATTTTCCCTGTTATGCCTAAAGAGCTAGTACAGGACATTCTGTCTGTCTCGTTACACGTTGTATCAAGTGATAATCATATTACACACTTCTACATTATGCATAAACATTTCAAACGAGGCAAAATGTCATGCAGACGAACTGCTAGGCCTTTTGATCTCATTAATAAAGCTAGTGAACTTCAACGGACGCTTCCCTAAAACTGCATCTGGCAACATACCTGAAACATATGGGATTTATAGCAACCTTCCTAAAAAACTACCGATAAATAGAAAATATATTGATGCTAAAAATGCTTCACTGCAAATGATCGTGAGACTGCAGATTAAATTCAGAATATCAAAACAACATACGATTAATTATGATAAATCACGAAGCAAACTCGGGTGATTTTTACTTCACACTGGCGACCGATCGAGCTAGCCTGCTAATAGGACCTACTACCCAGTGCAAAAGTACATGTAGCCTAATAAGCTATGTCGCTAGCTCGAAAAGCAGGTATTTAAGAAGAGGCCATTTCTAATCATAGCAAATAAATGAAAAGAAACAATACCTCTATTTCTCACTGAGCCAAAAACGGGAAGGACCAGATATCCAACATGCACTAAAACCATCCTGCGATCCTTTGTTAGCGCTGCAGCCAGTAAGACAGATGGCCCATGGAAATGGTCCCGTCCAATTCCCTATACATTCAAATGTGGGGCAGAGTCTGCAGCTGCTTCGCAAACAAAGGCGCAGCCAGCCAATCGCAGATCACTCATGCAAGGGACTGGCTTCCTGCGCAGCCGCGGGCAGCCAATCAGCGAGAGGATCAGCCGAAGGCTGTTAGGTCTGCTTTCCCACTTACCTTATAATAAACCAAAAAATAAAAAAAAACATGCGTGTTATTTACAAGCATGTGACATTAGCAGATGAGGATATTTACCTAATTTAGGGTAATGAAATCGATGTTATTCTGCTTTTACTATGTGGTAGTAAATGGTCTGCCTCTGATTATAAAATCAATGCCGCCTGTTAGTATTTTAATTAAAATATCACATTATCTGAGGGAAGCCTCCGGTTCAGCGATTAGAAGGTGAAATACAACGTACATGATCCAGTAAGTATGTGATAAGGTGCGTGATCACTTCCACGTGAGAGAACTTGAACAATGCAGATGAAAATAAATATGGGATGATTATAAAATTTAGTCAAATCTAAACTAACCGGAAATATTCCAGTATGTGCTAGAAGAATTTATATCCTCGATGGATGAGACTCTCAGAATAAACCTCTAAACGTGAAACTGTAAAGGAAATTAAATAAGATGGAATGATTTCATGTAATGGCTGGGTTTAAATGAACACTAAACGAAGAACATTATTGCAGACGCATTTTTCAGATCTCCTGGAGCCCTCATCTGAAAATAAAATGCACTGATTTAAATACCCCCCAATATACGTTTAGACAGAAACAATGTTTTGTTTAGACCTATTGTAATTTGCCCAGACATTTAGAAACGGATAACCAGAAATACCGTATACATGAATTAAGGCGGCCCAGAATTCAGTGTGAGCAGCAAATCCACGGTGCTAATACACCCCAGTAATACACGGAGGACCCAACATTACGACAGATGGGCCTGTCGGTGGTTGCTGAAGCATCAGGACGGAGCTCCGTCCCATCTGCCAATCTCCTCACTTGTTCCCATCACTCAGCCAGCGGAGCAGCATGAAAAATCAGTGCTCAAACACAATGGACTCAGGCTTCTGCTAATCAGAGCACCTTCTGCTGTCTCACGGTACCTCCCCAGTCCTCAGCTAGAGGTGCTGCACCGCGAAGTTGTACGACGTGTAATAACTTTGCAGTGTTCTCCAAAAATAAAACACTTGTGTGCTGAAAAATTCATGAATGATTTAGCAGTTGTTGTAAACAATTGAAAGATATGAATAGGTGTTTCATGGTGTGATATGAAAGGAATCTGGTTCATTGTGAGAATGGCTTTTTTGGTTAAAATACTAATTGCGATCTGTCCTAATAATTCGGTGTATTGGGAACAAAGGCTGTCCATTGCTAGGATCATACAGTTGAGATGAATCATGAATAAAGAGACCTAAGATGCTTATTGCTGACAGGTGCCTTTCTGCGGAGGTCAACAATGAACCAATTGTTTATTTACTGATGTGCTTCATTTCCCCCCAACAATTTTCATTTTGTTTTCTGCACCAGATGGTCTGTTTAATATTACAGCAGAATAGTCAAACAGCACTTTTAAATATTTTCATTTTGATGTAGAAGCTTAGGTTTGTCATATCACCTTATTGACATTTTTGTCAATTTGTTTATTATTATTACATCTCACACAAGCAACAGAGGGAATCTCCTCTGGGTGCTATTCCACTGACTACTATATCAGATAATGCCGCAACAGTCTCTGGCTGCTTTTATAACGCTCACTGGAGCACTGATGTCCTTCTCTCCTTTTTTTCAGAAATCACCCGAATGTCACTTATTTTGAGCATCTAATGTACAATGTATGACAAGAGTTGAATTTCATAATGTTTTGTCTGATTTGACTGCTTGTTTGTTTTATTGATGGGTTCATTTATACCAAATGAGAAGTTTGGCCAGCGGTCGGAAAAAGAGTCGCTTCACAATTAACTGATAGTCATTGTTTACATTGATTCGTTCCACCTGGTCCTCATTCCCAGAGGAATCTGTTAGGTTGCTATGATCTTTTTGCATCAGTAATCCTAGAAAAAAAACTACACCTTTATGATAAACCTGAACAGTCATACTGCAAGTTTCTTGGCAATATTCCCTTATTTGTCACTGAAATGGTCATTTCACTGAAGTCTGCCTTGAAATGGAAATGCTGAGGTGCACTCTTCTATTTCAAACTCAGCCTATGATGTAGTTCTGTTAATTGATAACTATGACAGAAGAATGGTCACTGCAGGAAAGGTATCTCAGAAATAAACAGCAAATTATAGATGAAAAGCAACTTAACTTGTGTTTATGTGATGAGACATTTACAGGTGTGGTTTAGATATATAATAAAAGTTTTCCTAAAAATAACATATTACATGTTTTCTTTTGACAATTACACAACTATATATATATATATCACCTGCCACAGGGCTGCACTCAGGTTCTAATCCCTGAGGTGGTTTACTGTGATGTGGGTGCAGAAATGCGCTGTAAGCACATGCTCCTCACTTACCTCCTTACCTCCTATTTACTAATATTTTTTATGTATTTGTAAAGAAAACAGCAATACGAATGTATTGACTTACGAATGACTTATCTAGTTTTCGTCACATAGTTTTTTGGTCCAAAACTTCATTCCGTGGCCAGTTGCTTGTACACTTCCTCTGGTGCATCCCTATGAATCATCCAGCAGTAATCTGCTATCATACTGACATCCCAACTTTCCATGTCCTTAATATCCTGTGGAATCTTTCACCCATACACAGGTTTGATGTGTTAGCCTCATGTGTTAGCGTACGTATCTGATGACACACAACCTATTATCCTGGCTCCATATAGGGCACTAACAAACCACTTATGCAAATGCGCAAAGTGCCATCACAGAACACAGTGCAATGCCGGTCTTGCCAATTAATTGCGGTTTTAACTTTGGTGACTGGGGGGGGGCACTGCCCATGCTTTCAGCCTGCTCTTCACTCATTTTTCAGGAAAAATTCCAAACCCAAATCCAGAAGGTGACCATTGTGATTCCTCATTGGCAACTAGCATTTAATCATAATTTCATTATAGATTGGATGTTTACAATTCTTTCAATTACTTCACTGAATGAAACTCAAGCCTGTTCTTCCAGGTCATTCATTGCACCAAGTCAAAAATCAGTTTTCTACTATCAGGTCTGACAAAAATGCCATCTTTCAGTTTTGCTCAGACCAAACCTGGACGTTTTCAGCACAAAAACATAAAACAGGCTCCATATTTTCAGAATCGGAATCAATATCTTTACAGCCACACGAGCAAAGCTGTTGGAAATTTGTGTCGGCACTGCTTGCTACAGTTGGACACACTGTAACGATAGACAATTAACAATTAGGCATAATGTGGAGAGAGAATAAATATGAGGCAGGATACACAACATGGAGGTATAAACACAAAAATTGAAAAAACCATCACTGGAACAAGGAGTGAACCCAAGACCCAGATGTTAACAGCACAATGCTCCACTGACTGAGCTGAGGCTCCACAGGATTTGACAAACTGCTTTATTTCACCATGAATAATATGAAGCAGCGGCCGTACAATTCTATCTGAATACATGTCACTGCAGTAGGTCTGATGATGTTTTGGTCACCAAACTGTAGTTTTTTCTAACTGCCCTTTCCTTCTGAACTCAAAGTTTTGGCTCTACTGTCTCTCTCACATAGAAAACATAGAAATTGTGTATATCCTGGATGCTGCCCTAGAAAGACACACAGAACTTTCAGCTAAAAAATGTGTTCTGTGAAAAATACTATGTGATAAAGAAAAATGGTTTTCATTTTCAAATTCAGAGCCCAAAAATACATAAAAAGCCCATGAAAAAATTACATTTTTAGTGTATACTTGTGTTATTCATTTGTATATAGCTAGTTGTATATAGGCAATGATCATGAATTAATTAAACGACAAACCACTAACAACCTTATTTAACAGTTGTTTAGATTTCGGCCAAAAAGATCTTGCCACATAGTAAACCCAGTTCGAACAATATCAAATTATTAAGACAGGATTCATAGTGGTAATGGACGGTTCAGTGAATTTCGTACATTACTGTAAGGTACTGCAGAAATCTTTTGAGTTACATCTCACCTTGCCTGCTTTGTGAAGTGAACTGAAACCAACATCTATCAGCTGATTGAAAATGAAGCTGAGGAAAATACTGGAGGGATAATGTATTCACAGATACAACAACAGGTCTTTTCAGCTCCCGCACTCTGTATGTGAGAGCTTATGAAATCAGCTTAACGGTAGATTCTGACCATATAAAATACACAGCATAACATGTTCAGTATACAAAAATGGTTGAACCTTGTGCGCAACATATATGAGAAATACATACCAAACCCAGCAGATTTTATCAAAGTTTGCTGCATTATTGTAGCACAAAACAATCAGATAGGGTAGTTTATGGCAAAACAATTACTCCAATCCACCCCAGTAATACTAAATCCCCAGCAGAGAAAATTGCAGTCTGTTTTTGGCATAGATGAACTTAGGCATTAAACCAGTATCTTCACATGGAGATAATTACAATTTAAGAGATTTATTGCAATGCGACAGAAGAACGGTGCATTTGTTCAATAAGTCAGAGGTAATTTAGGCGCAATTTTAGGATTCCAGGTGATTATGAAATGAAGCAAGGGCATTAACTCTGCTTTTAGCAAATGGCAAAAATGGGAAATTAGAATTTCCCTATATGTACCATACATATATACACGTGCACACACACACATATATACACATGCAAGCTTCAGAATAGTTTTGCTAAATAAAAGAGGCATATTCATATTCGCAGAATGACTGCACTTTGTCATTATATTGCCCTCCCCATCAGCCAGAGCAGCAATCAGAGACACTGAAAAAAATATCAGACTTGACAGAACGCAGTGGCGCAGCAGTCGAGGGTAAAGTGAAGTGACTTCCATGAGACAGAGCTGGAGGGCTAAAAGCCGGGGCCAGCAGGTGAGAACGCAGCCAAAAAGGCTCACGTCCCTCTGCTCCACACACAGGCCTGTCACCCAGCAAAAGAAGGCAAGTCCAGGAACCACTCATCATCCTCAGTGACACGTCTGTGACTCACTGGACGAGTGAAGCCCTCCCACTCAAGCTGTCATCTCGGAGGAAAAAGCATCAGCCTCTAAGATGAATCGAGCACTAACCCTGATATACCAGGCACAGTGGCACCATTTGGAACAGTGCAAGGAGTGCGACCTTCACCGAACAAGCGCCAGAGACACTAGTCCTTCGAACACAGACCTCCATCGCAGTGCGATGGCTGTGAATGCGCGGATGAGCATTGGAGAGCCCTTCATCCCTGTGATGTCGGCGGCCAGCGGTCCCATCAGAATCGCACTGAAAGTCCACTGAGTTACTGCTCACCTGTAATCTCCGGGGAAAGGTCATTTACACAGGAAATTCCAAGGACATGGAGTCATATATCTGGCCCTTGACCATAACTCTTGGGATAAATATAAATGCAACTATCCATCCATCTTCCATACTTGTTTATCCAATACCGGTGCCCTGAGAGGCTGGGGCTGATCACAGGAAGCACAGAGCACGAGGCTGGACACACCTTGGATGGGAAACCAGTCCAGTGTAGGGCACACGCTCACACATGCTGTCACACGCCAAGGACGATTTAGAGATGTGGGTCTTAAAACAGTGGCACAGGAAAGCAAACCAGCCACAAGGGGTTCAAAATGTTTGTGTTGCTGTTTAAGAAGCCCTGGAGAAACTCTATTACATCAACAACCTAGGGTCTTATCAAACAATCAAAATATTACGTTTTTTTTTTTTACATCTGAAACAAGATATGTTTACTAAGCAGTGTATAGTACCTGAGGTCAATGCTTATAGTAGGTCATACGTTGAAGGTAATTTAACATGACAGGCAGAAGCTGCATTCAGACCTCTTACCCCTTAGGTGACTTTCACTGGGAGAGCCACTGGACCACCTCTTTAGTCAGTGTTGCAAATTTTGTTTAGGACTTAGCAATGCAAGCAACACTAACACCAACATTTAATAAATGGTCAGGTCATATGGTTATAGTGACTCTACAAAATCCAAGGCTGTGGGTTTGATCCCTAAACAGTTCATGCCTTTATCCTTCTAATTCTGACCCTTTCCATCCTGCCAAGATATATCTACTTAGCAGGCAAAACCCAAACATAGCCTGCAATGTTTTTTTTTAGCATCCAATCTATGTTCCATCGTTTTGTATGCAGAGAAAACTCATTAAAGACACATTATTGCAAAAAAGAACAGGCTAGATGTTATTTCCCCATAAAAATCTGCAATAAAACAGCATGTTAATGATCTGGCTGTTACTCAAATGGTCCGTTTACATTTTATATCCTTTTTAAAATACAGCCAGACACAGAACCCAGAAACGCAGGTCAGAGATACATTTACAACAACAATTACATTTTCACATGAAAATACTTGTCTTTTGCAGATTTTGTAGGCATCATTCCAGCAATTTTAAACAGCAAAGATTTTCCAGAGTATTTTTTAAGTAAAAGTGAGTCCTGTGTTATGTAGATCAGATTTTGCCACTTAGCATATGAAATATGTTCTTGGACCAAAAATACTTAAAATCACAGTTTGAATCAAAAATAAGTCAATCGAATAAATATTATTACTTGAACCATGTTCAGATTCTATAGTAAAACTGGATACAGCCATGCTAAATACTAAAAGTGTTTCAATCTGAAACACTTTTATCTTGTGTGTGTGTGTGTGTGTGTGTGTGTGTGCGTGCGTGTATATATGTATGGTACATATAAGGAAATTCTAATTTCCCATTTTTGCCATTTGCTAAATTTATCTTTAGTGCCGTCTCATAGTAACAAGATTAAAAGCAAATCAAAGAAAGAAAAAGTAACATTCTAACTCCTAACTTTTGCCTTAGTTTATACTTTATGAGAGGCTGCCATCTAGTGATGGCTTACACACCACAAGATAGAAGACACTGTACAGTAAACTGCCGTCCATATCACAGTATTCTACACTGCTGGTTTTCTGTTGTGTTTTTCAAGCATGTACACTACCAGTCAAAAGTTGTTGCACACACCGAGATACATTTGCATGTTATTTAACATTTACTAAAAATACACTCAATATTCTTTGCTCACAAATAATTGTAGGCCTACAGCATGTTCACCATTTGAGTACCTTTATTAGCAAGAAAACGTCATGTCTTTGAATTATCAAAGTAACTTCCCATAGCAGATATAACACCATAGAAAATAAAAGGCATTCTTTCAACAGGGTACGTCAAACACTGCTCTGTCACATGGGATGAAAGTGTTAACTAGAGCATTTAAAGTTAAAGGACAACCTAGAACCTGACTCTGCCATCACCACACAACCAATTAATAGGATGTCAGACACGCACTGTTACATACCCTTCCATGTTATAGGAAATTTGTTTTATTTGACTTATATTTTCATTTAAAAATTGTTTGCTCAACTTTCCAGTGCTCAACAAGAACAACAACACTGCAGTTTATGAAATACATGAAAAAGTGAATAAAAGTTTTTGGTGTGCAAAAACTTTTGACTGATAGTGTATTTGTCACAGGAAATGTAAAGGCTGCTTGTGTGACCAAGCGATACCAATTCTTAGCAAGTACGTGATGTACAATACTGTGCTAAAGTCAAAGAAAATTATGTTTAAATGATCTTCATATTGGTGTAAAACTATGTGTATCGAAGTCTCAGCTTATCCATTTCAAAACTTCTCCCAATGTCACCCAGATATTTGAGGTAGCCATCTAAAATACCTAAAAATTTTTTTACTTGACCACCACCCCACCTCGTATGGCTATTCAATATCTGATTGTGTCAGTTAATTAATGTAGCTGATGGAGGAATTTAGTGAATAAATGGAATGGCTGAGGTTTCAGGATATCAGTAACCTTTTGGAGAACAGAAAAAATCCTTATTTGTTTTTTTTTTTTTTTTATTGTGCTACTGTTAATTTGTATATCTATGTTCTAATGTTAAATTGTCTTTTTTTCCTGAGCTAGTATACAGTTACTACCCATATAAATAGCCTTAAACATTTTCTCTGACAGCCTAAATCTTTTGCACAATACTGTATATCATATTTCTGTGTGGTCGTTCCTCCGTTTGTCTTGATTCATATATTATCTGTTTGTATATAACTTGCATCTCCAGAAAGGACACTGACATCTTCCACAGACCCTTTTCAATAACACTAGCTAATACGAAAAGTTGAACATTACTGTCCAGGAAACATGGATTTCACTACTTTGATTAAACCAGAAAAAAAGTGATAACATTTCCTAACACTACTAATTGCTTAATTTTATATAGTGTAATTCACTTTTGGCTGTTAAAATGTTCAGTAGTTAAGAACATTACAGTGACCCAAACAGGTCATTTTGAGTGTTGGACAGACTGCAGTTTATTGCTACCATTGACTACGAAGCCTGAGTCTGCCCATCCCCCGCTGCATACGTCCCCCCTGTAAGTATGAAGGGCACACAGAGCTTCAGGGATGCACGTGCAGCTGCACAATTGGGCGACAGATTGTCCTTGTGCATCTTTAAGCAGAACTTAAATCTTACACCCCTCCCGTTTTTGTGGGATTGCACATGTTCCTCTAGCAGCAGGTGCCTTCACTGCCCCTCTGACCCCTTCCTTTTGTGACAACAGAGTGTCTTTTGTCCCCCATTGGTGGAGCTGTCTAGACAGGCTGGGATAGACAATGACAGGCTCACTTCATATGACAATGTGCTCTTGGACATTCCTATATAGCACGCGCTGCTCACAGAGGTGATTCTGTTTTATGACTACTGGCTATTGTGGATTAACGGCTTCTTGTGGATAAAATGGAATAAAAAAGGACAGGTGTCAGCACTTTGGTGATATTTCAAGCACATATACATACACAGAAACTAAAAAAGAAATAATTACGCTGTCCCAATGAACACTTATGTGTTTTCACAAAGACGTCTTATACACGGAGAAGTACCATCCCTGAATTATTAATAAGCAGACTGTACATAATTACTCTAGGTATATTTATTTTTAAGGGCAACAGAGATTGCCTTTTACCTGACAGAAAACATTCGAAATGAAATTGCAGCTCCCCGGTTCTTTGTAACACTAAGGGTCCAGATGTAAGCTTAATAGTATCAGTCCGATTTACATGTGTGAGGCAACTTCAGCCAACGCAACATGCAGGCAGCTGATCTCAGTACAAGTTTGGGGTGAGACCCAAACGGAAGAGATGAAGTTTGACCACTCGGAAGCAGAAAAGAACAGCGTGGCGCAGAATCGCAGAGAGCTGCTTCGTCATGTTTCATGATTGGAGTTAGTTTACGCAATCGTATAAATATGCTGTCAAGCCCAGCTGTAACACCTGCATGTAATGTGTGTGGGGATGTGTGAAAGAGCGACCTCTGCTGGCCCGGCATCCCATCCAGGGTGCAACCTGCTTCATAACCAGCCTTTCCTCAAGACTAACGGCGCACTCTGAAAACACTACGAAGCTGCTACTGAATGTGAACGGGCTAATTTCCGGAGCGTTTTGTGGTATGACTATCCAGACACAGGCTTCAGGAAGATTAAAAACATTCAGGTCAAGGATTAACTTCTTACAATTTCCACCTGCAAAATTTGCTCTAGGGAGATAGAAATCAGGCACGTAGCCACATACGAAAATTATGGGTTTGAACACATCCTGCTCCTCTATTCTCCTGAACCTCCCATAAATCTGCTGGAATCCCCCCCCCCCTGAATTTCATTTCAGGTTACGTGCATTATGTGAACTATGTGATTTGTGGGTGGAAGGAAGGAACAGGGACTTTATTTGTACATGGGAGTGGAGGATATAGTGAAACGGTAAAATGGCAACCAACAACAGTGAGCAAAAACTGATGCAGTAAAGGGACCACGTCGCTGTTACAGAGATATGGATAGATCAGTCGACAAGTCAACACACACATATGCAGTGTTTAAATACATTATTTATTTTGTTTTAAAATAGTTTCATTTTATACTACAGAATTAAAATTTCAAGGAAGTCAGGGACTTGCACAAGCAAGAAAAGTAACACACTCATTTGTTAACTTAAAATACTGGAAGTTAAAATTAAAACAATGAAGTACACGGTGGGTGAGCTATTAGGGACAATGTTTAAATGCAAGCAAGAAAATAACTTCCATTTAAATGCTTATTATGTATGTGCATCATGCTTGAGCTTTGATTACCAAGTACTGTAAACTACTGTACAATAATTAACCACCAAAAATAAAGATGTTAAAATTAGGATTGTTGCACTTTTGTTCTCCCTGCCCATAGAAATTGTGGTGCTGGATGGATCTTTTTTTTTTTTTTTTTTTTTTGGTTGGTTAAACAAATATTCCACACACCATATCCTGAAAACATCAAGGTCACAAAAGTTAGAAAGTCACACTCTGATCTCTGCAGATGAGCAAGTTGCAAATTCAATGTTGGTTCCCAATAGCAGGGTGTGTGGACTAGTATACAGGCCAGCGACAACACAGAAGTGCTAGCAGAATCCAGTGGTTAACACTAAAAATAAAAATTGTGTGGGCTTCTACAGCATCTTCATTGGAGGATCTCTCACACATACATCCTTAACAGCAGATTTAACATGAGGACTTAAGAAACATCAACATCCATTCCTTTCAGTCAAAGATGCTTCAGCTGTACGTTTCAGAGTAAGTCTAATTCAAACCAGGGAAGAGGGATGCAACGTTAGCTGTGTCGTGTGAATCCTATCCCATTTGACTAAAATTTAAATCCCCCTCCCTGTTAAAATGACCTAGAGCCATAGTTTGGTGAGAAGCCCCTGGATTTCAAGTGTGCCAAGGAATAGTTGGATCCTGTGCTGGTAAATCCAATAAAGAGGACTTACCGATTCCCTTTATGTATATACTGAACAGACTTCTGACATCTCATAAGTAACCCTTTCTTGCGCATTCTCAATTCAAGTCTGTTTAATGCCATCTGGAGCAGAAACAAAATTGCAAGATGCTTCCAAATTCAAAATGAATGTTCTAAAAATTCTCCAGCTTCTTCAAGCCAATACTACGTAAAGCAGAGACTCCCGTTTACACACTCGGACAAGCATATCACTCAGCATCCTTAAGTTCATCTGACACACCCTGGTCTGATTTCCTGATATTTAGGTAACACACATCTATTACTAAAACAAAATGTGTATAGAGAGCAAAAATGATGCCATCTAGGGTGACTGGGTACATAGATTCTCAAAATGAATAGTGCACACTGTGAGGTGATCGGCCGGCAACATTCCGCAATCAAACGCTGAGAGCGGAAGGTGCAGCATACCCTCATGTACGTAAAGGGCTGTCGGGGAAGTTGAGGTAAGGCGCACTGCTCATGCTGGTGTTAAGAGACAATCTAGTTCACGTCCGTCAAACTTGCGCTGAGCTGGTAAAGAGACGAAGCGTGTCTGTACATTCACTTGGCTAAAAGCAACCACTGCAATGTTACTGAGATATTGGGACAAAGCATAGTTTGAGTAGCATGGGCTCAATCCAATGCCTGTTTCTATGACAACACACACTGATTCCACACACAGAACGTGTGTATGACAGTACTGTGGGTTTACTGGGTGGGGGTGGAAAATGATGCTCGTCACCCAAAACACACATCACAGTGCTTTTCTCCTCAATTATTAATCACAAAGCAATGGGAGATCTGAATTTGCTAAATGTTTCAGTGTCTGGGGCTAAAAAAAAAAATCAAATCAGTGGTCTTCCAAGACTGAGGTGTATTTACTAGTCGATTTGCAGATGCTTTAAAATATTTTCAGAGATTCACAACAGTAATTTATTAGCTACTCTTATGTAAAAAGCTCTCACGCAACTGTACCACGAAACCATGAAATTTAGCTCACAATGAATTTCCAAAATTTTTTAAAACCACATCAAACTTCATAATATTTCACAAGTGTCTTTCCTAAATCAATTTATTTTGCAGGTGAGTTAATTGCATGTAATGTAACTGCTACCAATGATAAATTAGATTAATTGAATCTGAGTATTTGTAGATTTGGATGCTTGTCCACTGGAGAAACAAATTTAAAATGTATGCCTACAGTACATTAACATCTGTGAATGATTAGATGATTTTGTCCCATTTTATAAAATTACATTCTCTTAAAAACAGCGATGAAATGCAGCTGTAACAAGCAGGTGCATCACAGCATATTACATGTGGAGCCAGCATCCGTATTGCAAAGAAAACTAACAGCACATGGCAAAAACACGTCTATCCTACAGGCTATGCCAATCCCACCTGCCTGAAATGGACACTTCAGATAGCACTGCACTCGCAGCCGAACACGGGCAGTGGTGTCACACTGCACACTGCATCGCCCTCCCTCAAATGTGTTTTGTTCCATGTTGTACGAAGCCCAAATGACAGGGGTGCTGCCTGAGTTTCAGTCGCCATCCTGTAGTGTAGCGTTTTTCCGAAAATCATCCAGCTGTCTCGTTATCTCAGATGGGAAGTTCTTACAGCTCCGGAACTGCTACTTCACAAAGCCTTGTGATATTTTTTTTAAACGCAGCAGCTTAAGTTGTTTTATTTTTAATTCTTATTATAGCTAGCTTAAACAGTGCACCTACTTAAAAAGATACCTCTGGGTCACAATAGTAAAAAAATAAAATAAAATATTGCTATAATTACCATATAATCCTGTGCATAAGTCATGTCTATACTAGGTCACTCTGCCCTTTGAGACAAAAAAAAAACTCCATAGAAAGCAGACTTGTACACCAGATTTTACAGTAGGTTCAAAGTAGACAGCACTCAGAAAGGAAGTTCTAACAAGTTACAAGTTATCAGTAACACCCAGACGGGCCTCCTGAGAGGGAAGGATTTCTTCAGCGCACTTCAGGGAGGTGGGGGGAGGAAGATGGGGGGGCTCATCAGTGCTTTGGTTGCTCACAGTAGGTATTTGCATCTGGCATCCTCGTCCAGAGTGAGGTCCACTACTTCAGGTGGGGGCACCCAGTTGGGCTGGATAGACACTGCTGTCCACAGAGGAGGCTGCCTTGTGCTGTTGCACTGTGAGACGGGACCATGTTTCCATGACGACACGCTCTGGATCACACCTCCTCTGGGGTGAACGCACCTGAACGCAACCAGAGAACACACCTAAACAGCATGTTCATGCAAGATGGTGTTGGATTTTTAAACCCTTGAAACTAGCAGAGAAAATACCACAAAACACATCTACAGTGGGAGCCCCGTATCGGGGGCCTGAAGAAAAAAAAAGTTGAAATATTTAGGACGGTTCATGATTTTCAATCCTTGCATGGATACAAGTTGTAAAACAGTGAGTACGGTACCTACAATAGGCCAAGATATTTTTAAACATTTTTTTCATTACAAGTTATGTTCAGGTATAATACTTTTTGTAAAATGTGTTTATTCATTGTTCCTTCTTTCTTTGTGAAGTATAAAAAGCATGATTTTCATTGCTCCATCATCCAGTGATACATGATATATCTTGATTGCTATTATCTAGCAATTGATATATATATATGATTGATATATATCTTGATCATCTTTTGAAGATTAGGCTAAAACATCAGAATCTCATTCACTCAAGAGAGCACAGTACAGTTCTGTATAATGCA
>JAABNY020000119.1:9603371-9622325 GCA_015164015.2 Brevimyrus niger | reverse complement strand
TTTTTTTTTTTTTTTTTTTTTTGTTTGGGGGGGGGGGGGGGGTTCAACATAGACATTTTGAAGAAACAACACAGTTTAACAGATCTCAAAGGCATGTCATGCTCCGATTCAAAATGCTGAAAACTAGACTGACTTTTCTTTCCAGGTCAGTGCAGAATAAAACCAGAACACCTCACCCAATTCACAAAACAGACACGATGCAGGATGCAGGCAATATGACAAGCAGCGCCCATTGTTCAGGAGAGGAGGAAAACCCTCACAGACGACCAGAAGTTAGAGATGTGGCATGTTGTAATTACAAAATCCCATGCTTGAAATGCCAGAAAGGTAATGCCATGATGACGGTTTCAGACACTCTGGGTTGGGGGTTGGGGGGCATCTTCATTTCCATGCTTTAAATAAATGCGTCGAGCCAAGTGAAATGTACGAGACATCGCATTTACACACATACATAATGAATAATTTTCTCACTCTAAAATTGGGGTTTATATGGCACTGGTGCAAAATTACTGCATATAATGCAGGAATAACTGTACAATACACATGCATAAGACCCATGCAAATTAATATGTTAACCACCTACCCAGAGTCACATCTGTATTTGGACATTACTGCAACTCTTCATCAGTAGCAAAAGTAAGCTCTGCAAGCAGGACACTGAAACACTTCCTACTGAGGCCTTACAAGGTAAAGAAGCACTGTGTTTCAAATCATCATGTTAACCTGATATGTCCTCTCACACGTGCGCGCACCACACACACATTTCTTGGCACACAGTGCAATTATGTTCAGACACAGTACTCATCCACTACAGACATGTCTTACAAAAGAATGGGCCGAAACACAGGCTAAAATGAAATTCACAGTAACTCACAACTAGGGTATGAAGCGGTAATAGCATGCATTAATGTGCTAATAAAACTGCTAAAATCATGAGAAGTGGGCAACCAGTTTTTCCCCTTTGGGGCAAATGAAATTTACATCTTGGAAAAAGTGTAACCTTCCATAATGAGCATAAAAAGATACTTCTGAGAGGCAAAAGGCCAACTGCATCAACAGTAGGTTAAAAATGAGTCATCTGCAGTGTTTTGAAACACCAGAACCCAGATTCATTTTAGCTTGTTATGCTAATGTTTAATAAGTCAAACAGCACCTACGCATAACATTCAGATTCACGATGCATGTCCATACCTTAAAGTCTGAGTAAATCTGATTCCAATATAATACATATGTCTGACAGGTAACCAAAGAAGAGTTCCAAACTGCATTTATAACAGACCAGGTATCGAAAAATTTATGATATGTTTCATAATTTTTAAAGGCTTGATATCATTTGGTTGGATAGTGATTCCTATTGTACTAGATGCAGTGTTTGGCTTATAACTTGTACCAGTGACCGGAAAATCACCAGTTTGAATACCGGGACCCCTGAGCAAGGCCCTTAACCCCCTTCATCAGGGGGGTGCACTCAGCATGTAACATCTGTCACTTGTGTGTCTCACTGAGAGCAAAATTGGATTTGTGAAAAGACTCCACAATGATCAATAAAGTAACACTATTCTGTTCTACTACACTACTCTAGATGAGAAATCTAGGGACCCCACCTGAAGATCTAAAATCCTTTTTTACTTTTGTGACCCTTTTGGAAAGAGGGACAAGGATCTTTGCTGTTACAAACAACCTGATACAGACTGACCAGATGTGTGACAGTAACTTATAGATGCCACACCAAGAATATTTGATCAGTCTCTCTTTAATCTTGGTTCTCTCTCACTTTGGGTCTTTCTGAGTTATTGCCCTACTATCTTCAAAAGTTCCTTAACGGTAATAATTTAACACAGATGTTAATTGAGCCAGAAACACCATCACCTGAGGCTATAAAAATCAAATTTAAAAAGTCATAGCATAGGATTCTTCAGCACTGGTCTATAACAACTTGATTCACTGCAGATTTACAACCTTTCATGCACAATGAGGAAAAATAAATTAACATGTAAAAGTTAGTATTTAGTTTCCAGATTAAAATGTGACATTGTGATTAATTAAGGTAGTGGTTCAATGCCTCGATCTGTAAAGCCAGAACTGATTTTTCCTGGTAAAATAAAGATACTGCTACTTCCAAACCATGTGCTTGAGTTCACATGCTGCAAGTAGACAGACAAAGCAGAAGGCAGGAGTGCAAATCTCAAACAAGGGACAACAAGGGAATGCTTATTAATATTCATAAATGAACCACTTCCTGATGATCTTTACGCTTGATAGTATTGGGAAACTTGCCCATTTTGTAGTGCAGAAGGCTCTCACTAAAGGTTAAGATAATCTATGCTACGGTGCTTGATTTGTAGCGTGAAAAAGCTGTTCTTTTAGCAAACAGCAGCACTCAGAAGTAGCTAACTACCTAGCCAAGTATGACAAGAAATGCTAGCCTTAGGGATGCATGACATATTGGTTAAAAACTGGTGTAAAAAAATAAATAAAAATCTAATAAATATCGGTCTGATGTGTCAACGTTGATCCCGATATTGCTGCCCGATATTTAAACTTTTGTCATCATTCAATGTTAGTGGCACCAATAGGTAAATCAGCTCATAAGGTAGTGTTTCCTTTAATGTCATTGATTTATTTCTGTACATTTCAGTAACTTGGAGCCAACGATTTACACCCCTAATATTGATATTTAAACTTACAAATGACAATACTGAAAAATGTCACTGTAAATTTAATAATAAAAAAAAAAAACTCAAAATCCTTTGAAGTAGAAGCAACTAAACTCAGCTACAACTTGAAAATGACGATGTGGAAAGGGGTCAGATTAATTTTCTGGGACATTTCTAATACATCTACAGACAGGACTTCATATGCACCACTTCTGAAATATAAATGTTTTCATCCATCATACCACAAGTGCAATCTAATCTCCAGCTGATCTGACCGTCTACCACCCTGAGTCATCATAGGAAATGGTCAGCTATGGCATTCGGCTCAATGAGAACCATAATTAACACTCAAAAGGCAAGCTCAACTAAAGCAGCACCGTGAAACATGACAAATACTTAAAAAACATCAGTTATGTGACATTAAATGTTATTTTCTAAATAATACAAGTAGCAAAATTTTAATGAATCCACTATAGATATATGCGGAGTATCTTGAAGTGTCAGCAGACAGAAAATATTATGAATTTTTGCTTGAATTAAAGAATGTAGTTGTTAAATGCAGTTTGCTTGCACGCCAACAGATACACCCCCTTTAACAGCATCCAACATTCAAGACTTACACTGAAAATTCTTTTTCTCTCTAAAATTCAAACACCTTATATAAGGACTGCCACTACCAAGTATTTTACAATGAATTAACCTATAGGCAATTTTACAGATTTAACGATTAATTTTCCTCCTGAAAATAAAAATGTATTTTGACAAGAAACTATCATTGCAGGGCTTTAGATAATTGACATTGGCTTTTGAGCAGTATACGGATATCATTTTCACCCGCAGTTAAATAAGGAGATTAATATTTTATACATGCTTTTAATCATATGCATATTGTGAATCCCAAAAGTTAGCAATCTGTATAAATTCGGCAGCACTTTATTAAATTCGGTTAGTGGAGTTCCCTAAGGCTACCATTTTATTAAAGCATGGAAACAAACACTGAAGTGGCAGTAAAGAAAGGGACAGCTTAGCAAGCACAACATTTTTTAAAGGAGTAGACATTGTGGATCCACAAGGTAAAAAGATGCTGGTGGTGTGGCAGTATCGTTTGCTGATTTTTTTTTTGGTAAATAGTTTTTTTCTTTAATTTGCTGTTACTGTAAACTAAAACTGACAACAATCCCAACAAGCTGAACGTGCACTAGCACACAGGCACTGTCAATCAACGAAGAATAAGCTCCTAGCTACACATTTTCTTAAACACTAATTCAATGGAGATTCTAATGTAGCAGGCACACAACTTTATGGCTTTAACCACGAGTATATTTAATAGCTACCAAGATATTGAATATAATTAAAATATTAAAAAGCTCTCAAACTTACTTAATCATGAATATTAAATTAAATCAACAACACAGTGACTTTTGCCTTTTCTGGAGGTCCATCGCCCAGAAGAGCACTGTGCATTTCCTCTTCAGATGCACTACCTTTTTGTTTAGTGATAATTTTGCTGTCATGGGAGTTCAAATTAACATGGAAACAAATAATGAATTGAGGCGTTTAAGAAATCAAAAGGTAACTGCATTGAGATGGATCAATTTAGAATATTGCTGTTGAAGTATTTTCAGTGTTGTCATTTACTACATCGACTAATCACAGCAGCCCTACCAAATACACATACATTTTTATACAAAGATTAGTAGTGGTACCTCAGTTCTCATTTGAAGTCGAAAGCTTTAAACTGTGGCAAAGGCACAATGTTTGGATACATTTATTTTCTTACGCTACAAATTACTGTTTTGATGAATGTGCTTAGATGTGTTTAGTACAGTATGTGCTCTTGTTTTATCCAGTTCATTTTGTGGGAAAAAAAAAAACAAGTGTAATTTTTTGGGGCTGGGAACCAATTAATCGGTTTACCATCATTTCTTATGGGGAAAATTCGATCACAACTCAAACTTTAATGGATTCGATCCAGAGTTCTGAACGGATTAAATTCGAGTTCTGAGGTACCACTGTAAATGTTGAACACATAGTCATGTATAATAATCATATTTATGGCCTATTACTACATGGTAACTACCCCAGTGTGGGGCATGCATCAAGTTGTAGCTCATCTTCCAATTGGTCGTGCAGTAAAAAATGTAAATTGCTGTCAACTCACTCTAAAACGCTCTTTCCTTAAATTGACAAATAAGATTTTTTTATTTAATTACAGGCAGAGATGTACAGTCTCAGTAACAGCCCCACATTTACTGCTAAACATGAAATATTTATGCACTGTATCAAAGCTTCCCTTAGAAAGAGTATAAATCAGATATTCAGAGCAGAAAAACCACAACCCAAGTACAAGTAGACCCCCGGATGTCTCAACAACAAACCAAAACTGTATTACCAGAAGACAAATTAAGTTTTATCAACCAAGTCCGTTTTCATTTTTTCAACAACCCAGTCTAACATGCAGGAAAAAGAGGGGGGAAAAAAGACAAAAAAAAAACAAAAAAAAAAACACACACACCTTTCTTGTAGTTCTAGCCAATGCAACATGTCATAGCCTTACTTGCTAAACGGAATTCTGGAGAACTTTCCCAAATGTACATTAAAAACAGTTATTCGTTGTGGATCTTTAGTAACCGAGCGTTAAAATTACTACCAACATAATTACTACCATTTAGGGCAGACTAATAAAAAGCCATGAGAAACTGACATGAAACACGCAGAACAGTATTGCATGTCACAGAAAAGCACCATGCCATCTGATCATAAGTAAAAGGACTAAAAACTGTTTCCTTGAGACACACAAAAAGGACATAAGCAAAGGATTCAAATTTAAAGAAAATGTACGGAGATTCATTTTTTTCTTTTTAATCAATCCTCCACTGAAGTGGGGACTTTACTACAGCCCATGTGCAAGCCATAAAACTAATAGAAAAAGTTCTCAAATTGGCACATATAAATTTATAGCTATTTATAGCTCAATCTGAAAGTGCACTGATGCAACACCAGGGAAGCAACTTTTGAATGAGGGCAACAGAATCAAAGAATCCTGGAGGGATCCCCTCCATACCGAAGGGTAGTAGACAAATACATTATCCCCAATTTGAGCATCACAGTCTTTTATTGAATTCTAAATCAAGAATAAATGCGCTGACAAGTTACAAAATTATCTACAGATTCAAAAGCATAGTAAAAATAATGTTAAAAAGGCAAACAAAAAATATACAAAGGCACTTAATGCACCTTCAACCTTTTTAAATGCAGTTCTGCATGTCTGGATACAAAAAAAAAAAGTGCATCTCATGCAACATCTGCCGAGGGTGAAACAACGCCTCGGGCCACAATACATGTCCATGCAGTATGCAAAACACAAACCAAGCATGTCAACCATTTCACCATCAGTGGCACTCAATACCCCTCCCCCCAAACCAGAATGATAAAGGGTAATATAAACCACTTCCCACTGCAAATGCCCTGAAACATTACTGAACGCATAAATTATATTTATCAAGTATTAATCTTTCATTCTTGACATGACAGCTTTTCGTAATTTAATGAAGGTAAAATGTGTTAAAGCGTTAGGACAGCAGACCTTCCTTGAAACAAACTTTATTAAAAACTATGGCAACACAAGGTATTAGCACTTAGGGGCCTCAACTATATAGTACATCTAACTGAAACAAAGATCTTAAAATTGTCTAAATTAACATCTTACCAAAAATGCACCTTTATAGAACATAATCTCTTTAAAAAAAAATAAAAAATCAGCAGGAGTGAACGACTGCGGGTGTGTGCACGCATCGGTGTCCGTCAGTCTGGGCAAACAAACAAGGTTGTCAATAGTCGACTACTTTCCTTCGGCTTCATTTCTTAAGATCAAAAAAATAAAATTAGTAATGAGGGGGCAAAAAAAAAAAAAGCTTCTTTGGTGGGGGAGACTGATAAGCACACCTGTCAATGTGCACACTGTACGTGCTTGACTGTTGACCAAAATAAACACGAACTGAGCCCAGGACAAAGGGGAAGAGCCATTATTTAGTCGGTAGGTAATTTTAGTGGAGTTTCTGGATTTAAGGCTAGAACTTCCCAAGTAAGGTATAGGCTTCACAGAACGTGCACAGTTTAAGTTTTTGGTACCTTAAGTACCTAATTTGGTACAGGCCAAAATAAAGGTTTACCATCTGGTGTGCTTTGCTGTAGTGAATTAAATTTAAACTGTAATTCTATCACATTACAGGGCAGGTAAAATTGCCAACTGCTGTTAAACAGGACTGCACAGTTTGAAGTTTACAAAGCCTGACCTACTGGATGTTTTAAACTGACCACAAACAAGAATTATACTTAAACAATTCTAAACCTATGTAAATCTGAGCAGAAAATTTGACTGTTGCATGTTTGCATAAAGATCTATCAGCAAAAGTCAAGAATGTGGCTTTCTACCTACAGTGCCCAGCCTTAGGGATCCACTCTCTCATTGCTGCTCATCAATATTACAATTTTAGCAAAGCGAAACTAGTTTAGGGAACACAGTCTTTATTCTTTCCAGACTACTAAAGTTTCCACTAGAATACCTTCTGTATTCGTACCTACAAGTCCCAAAAGTGACACACTGTACAAACTAAAGTATACAGTCTGCATCAGTGCTGCAGAAGCTGAACCACAAATGTACAGAGTAACCAAATCAAGCATATAAAATGAGAGAACAGGTAAGGCTTCAGTCACGCTTCCCCCAAATGCAGGTTCTCACAGTGATTTGGTGACCAGGTGCCCCAAAACACATGCAGTGGTTAGGCTGGGTCAATGAACTTAGTGCATTTCAGCCATTTTCATACTGTAACAATTTACACATGAAAAGCAACTTTTTTGGTACAGAGAATGGTCATTTCGACCTATCAGGATTAATTGCTGCTTGACCAAATTATTGTACAAAAACAGCCTAAAAATGCAACACAAGGGACTTATCCATTTAAAGGAAAAGGCAGCAATTTGAAGGTTAATTAGTTCCCACTTCCAAATGTTTGCAATATAGCATGTTTCCTACCACATACTAAGGAGACTGACAAAATGAAACGCAATTCCATTATGGTGACTAATTCACTACATGGGATGTGGAATAAAATTTAAATTTAAAAGATTAACAATAATAATAAATCCACAACAACTCTATTATTCTGTAAAGAACCTTTTCACAAGTGGCAAAGCTTGGCATTTTCTGTGACGGTAGCTAGTACTGATTTCCAGACAATGGATGCATATTGCCCTGTGTCCCCAAGATCATGCTTAAATGTTCAAAAGATCGGGGTCTTGACCAGGTGGGTTTCCATTCTGGGAAACCAGCCCCGACGGGTTGTTGTTAAGAGGCGAGGGGTTCACGCCTGCATTCTGCCGGGCCATCATATACGCCGCCAGAGTCTCGGCTGACTCTGAGGAGGGCAGGAATGAGCTGGGCGGGGACGGACGAGGTGCCCTTTGGCACCCCGAGGGCAGTTTCGACTCCCTAGCATCACCAGAGTTCTTGGACGAATCTTCGTCCGAGTCGAGCCGCGTGAGTTTCTCCATCCATAAGCGGAAGCGCTCCTCTGTCTGCCGCTGCATGGCGGCAAAGCGCGTCATGGCCTCCTCCAAGACGTTGCCAATGCTGTTCCGGTCCCAGGTCGCGCCGCTGTCCAGCAGGCCCTGAATATGACCGCTCACTCCTTCGGCACGACGGAAGCCAGCTTTAAAGACATTGAGGCCATTCGAGAATTATTTCAGCATTTTGTTGGTAAAACACGTTAAAGTTTGGTTGCAGCCAACCCCACCTAAATAAACCAGTGTTCTTGCATGGTAATAAACATGCAAAAAACACAAAAAAAGCAGCACAAAAACACTTGTTTGAAGTGTGACTGCACGTGTTGCAAAAAACTGTACATTCTAAACTAACATTGTATAGAAAATTAAGGAAAAACTACATTAAACTGTCAGATCACTAAACTAACCATGCTCAAAAACTTCTTTCAACAATAAAAATCTTCAGACTTTGATTCACAACTCAAATCAGCAATAATCACATAAAAAAACAAATCAGTACGAAAGAATACAATTCCAAGATGCAAGTAAAGCATATCAGTGACCAACAAGTGACCACAACATTCAGTGCTGTGACCCTTAGACCATGTGTCTCTGTAGACAGTTCCTTTACAAAATGTTTCAAAAATTTACCCAAAAAAAAAAAAAAAAAAAAAAACTAATTCCAAGGTTAAACTATCCAGTTTTCAAAACTGAGCATGCAACCTGAATCAAAGCTGCAAAGTGTATGCAGTACTGATGGTGTTAATTTCATTTTCCAATGAGGTTATAGAGCATGAAAGTTGACCAAAATACTAAGGATACCAGCAAAAGTTTGACTACAACTTGTAAACTATATTGCTATTAAATCAACCTCTTTCAAGAGAAATTAATTTGACAATGTCCTTAAGTTTTGATCACACCAATTAGAAAGGTGTTAAAAATCAAAGCTAGATTTGTACGACTTCTTTGATGACAGAATCCTCTCTTGGAAAAGAGAGAGAGAAAGGGAAATGTCCTACATTCAAAACAGGAATGTTGTACGACTAGTGATAACATACTGCAAATTACCCCCCTCCAGCACTGTACCTCACAAACCATAATCAGCCAGTGCTACCTATGCTTTCACCTGCTCCGTAAACAAAGAAATACAAATCAAAAGTTGCGCTACGTTTTAATTTAGGTCAAAGTAAATTCCATTTATAGAGTCAATTTTCAATAGCAATTTATAGATCAGACAAGCACTTCATTAGCTCCATGGGGAAGAGAACCCTTGCATTTTCCCCATTTGCCAGTGATGTTAAAATAATAATAAAATAAAAAAAAATTAAAAATCATTCTCTGATAAAGCAACCTTACCCCTACACATGCGGCCATTTAGGAAATTACAGCAGGACATTTAACCAGAAAGTAATTATGCTTCTTACAGAAGTCAAATGGGTTGGGCAGTGATCATTTTGAAGCGGCTCTCAAACCATGAATTTCAGAAGACACTGGCAAAATACCATCAGTATACGGAAGCTTGGTGTTCACAGGGACAAGGTGACACGGTAATATCCGAGTGGGTTTGAGTAACAACTGTGACTCAAACCCACTTCGCATAAATCCTCCCAATGAGTCAGCGAATGGCCAATTATCATGGAGACCACAGGCCATAAGGTGGGGTACACCCAGGACCCTTTCTGGTCCAAATATGTACACACATACGACCACAACTTTACCTGAACAGTATCTCTTTGAAAAACTGGACCATACCAGAACATTATGAAAATTCACATAGTAGTAAGAACACGCAAACCCCCCATGCACAAAGCAAAAATCCCAGGATTTTAACCCCAAATTCCCAAAGCTGTAACTGCACAGTGCCACACTGAAACATCTTTACAAATCGATTTCAGATGCTGAATAACTGCAATAAAAAAGCAGAAGCAGCAAAGTCATTTAAATTTCTCAAAAGTGTAGGAGACACAGCACAGTACAAATCTAAATGCACTTGAGGAACAGACCTATTTTACTGATCGCAGCATCTTCACTAATGTTTTCCCGATGGAGTACAAGGTAATACCACAAAAAAATCCATGTCAACTTAGGATGACTTTGCAACAATGCAATTTTCTTAAAATCCTTACCTTTCTCATTTCATGTTGTCAGTAGTAATGCTTAAAAGATACTGTCACAAGAATGGAGGCCATGACTGACCAAACACATGCACAAAAACTCAGCAGTGACAAAACCAAAGGGAGCATCTTTACTGGGTCGACGTGTGAGGTACCTGGTATATCAGTGGTGATTGTCTTGCTGCTCCCTGACACCACATCTTCATCATCCGAGGAACTGGTGCTGGACTCGCACGTCAGATCGCTGTCACTGGTACTGCTGTCCTGCAGCAGGTTGTACTTTTTCCTGGCGGCCGCCTCCCGCTTCTGCCTCAGCAGCCGCATGCGCTCCTTGTGCTTCTGGCTCCGATGCCCTTTGACCTTGGCCAGCCGGCCGTTGGGCTGCCTGTCGCTGGGTTGGCAACGATTCTTCTTGGCAGCCATTGCCGAAGACATTTCGCTTTCGGAGCGCAGGCGCCGAGACTTCCTACCCCCGACTGCCACTACCTGATTACTGGCCCCTTGGCCGAGATCGCCGGCCTCAGTGGCACCACTAGCTTCTGCCTGCACCGCACTGCCCTCATCCCCAGATGACAGGGTGTCAGAGTCAGCCAGGTGTCCGCTGGAGGAAGGGGAGAGCATGCAGGGGTTGGAGGAGTCACTCTCATAGGCATGGCCTGAAGACGGAGGCTTCTCGCTCTCCGTGGAGGCCTGCTGCGACTCCGGCGAGTCTCTCCGCAGCTCCTTCAGCAGACAGGGCATGGAGAGCAGGCCGGGCTCGACCTGCAGGGGGCTGTCGCCTTCCTTCTCAGACAGGGAGGTGGTCTCTGTCTTAAGGGGCTCGTCCTCTCCCGTCACCACAGCAGCTGCACCTGTAGCCGCATCCTCCGTCTGCGGCTTGGAGTCCGCCAACTCTTCAGGCTTCTCAGTGTCAGCCATCTTCATGTCAGTCAAGTGGAGACGCCCCCGTCTGTCTCTGGTCTCAGAGTACAGGGCGGTGGGGTGCGGCAGCCGTGGTACCAACAGGAATATGCCTGCAACACAGAAGAAGTACCACTGACAGGGTATACACAACGGATCCGCTGATAAGATGCCCAGCTTGTGGAAACACTTCAAACTGAGGACCTGCATCAATAAACAAAGCAGCTCTGACACAGTTGTTACTTGGAGAATGGGCTGTGTTGATGCAGACATAGCTGCCAATCATCTAAGCATTCCCAATATAGTCGGCCAAAAGGCAAAGGATCCATTTCATACAAGAGATAAGAAATACTAGCAATATCAAAAGGAAACTACCCCCATAAAAAGCGCTGAATCTAAAGGGATTACTGGTTTTCCTCAATTTCATGAACAAGGTGACTTGTGGGGAACAATTCCAATATAGAAGCTATGGAGGGCATAAACAAGGTCAACCCAAGACACGACATTCGCATTAACAGATTCAGCAACAGACAAATGGGCACTACACAAGAACCAATTCAGGACAAGGGTGGGACTTATTACCAGAGGTTATTCATGTACTGAAATACGAGAGGGTTTCTACCAACTTTTGTCTCCAGAAATTTCAAACAGATGCAAATATTCAAAATAAATTACTGAACGAGAAATAAACATTTGAAGATAATGTGGGAAAGTAGCAAACAAGATTTCAAAGACTTTTAGAGAAATGATTAACAGTAAACCAGAACAATCAAGAGTCAATAGTCTGCCATTAAAAATGACAAGGAGAAAACGACACACTATATATTCACACAGGTTTCCTTGAAAGGTCAAGGCCCTCAATACGAATAACAGTTTCTGCAGGTCCTTGACTAGCTCCAATCACCATCACATCACTGTGTATCCTTTTGGCACAAATAACCTGCCTGTAACAGGTGTTCATGCCCTCTAATTGTTTGCAGAAATAACAGTCTGCTTTAGCTACAAACAAAACCTATATATTTATTTATGCACCAAACAGAGGCACATCAGGTAGCACAGCAGATTTTAAAACTAAATAGGTCCAATAAATTGGCAAAATATAATTCACTTTAGATGAAGGCATTAAGGAAGCAATCAAAAAAATGCTCAAACACTTGACAGTATGAAAATGGATTTCTAAATGTCCCAAATTACCTATTATTTACTAACGGCTAAGTCAAGTTTATACAAGCCTAAATATAAAGGTTTAATGTTTAGATATTTGAACATAACAGCATGGCAACCCTTCACAAAAATGTCAAAGTTGGAGAGAACCATGTGTTTGAGTTCAGGAGGCTAAACATGTAGTGAACATTGGTCACAAGTAAGCTGTGATCAGAAACAGCCTTTGTGGACAAAAAGCCATTTCTAAATTCCACATATTAACCTCACACATGCTAAGTGATGAAAGAAGCAATTACTTATTTATTGAATGAATTTAGACTTACCAACAGCAACATTGTTACTACAAAAGCAATTCAACAATTGGGTGCTACAAACTTCAAGCAAGCAAATACCATTTACTGATGCTACTCAACGTAGTAGCAGTATAAGTATTGGTAGTTTAATATTTGCAGGTTTAGTTCCTGAATTTTCTTCTAATTAAAAATCAAGAGACAGGGAACATACAACTAACAGTGAATCGCTTCTTTTTTGAGCACTCCCTGTTTCTGCAGGCCATGTGACAGAAGGCCATTTTAATTCAGAATTCCATGCAGATCACTATAAAAACATTACCTAAAAAAGATTCTCCACTTTGAGGTCTCTAGTTTTCTAGTATTACAAGCTATGGAACAACTAAAAAGGACGAAATACTGAATAAATTATGGAAAACAAGTTTAAAAATTAAATTACGCTACTCAAGGTATCCACCAAACTTCCATACATACAATCTAAGAAAGTTACAGAAGCATTAGGCTTTAAAAAAGAGGGATTCCTACACTCTATAACAGTTTATGCACTGTGGGGGGAAAAAAACTGTAAATACACCATATTCAGATACCTTTAATTGTAGCTGTGTTACTGCCAACTAAAATGGCTGTAAGCGAACGGGAAACACTCCGCAATCTCTCATAAAAAGCAATCTATAAAACACATTTAAGTCACTGAATGAGCTTTTTTCGTTGTATAAATAACGATTACTTTAAACGACAGTTTGGTGCAGGTTCTTAGGGGTGCCACGTCTCGCCTTCCCCCCGCCAAATATACAACAGTTTTTTTTCTGGCTCTTAGTTTGGATGCTCCTAAACGGACGGCGTCCCAGACGAAAATACAGTTATGCCGGCGTTACTGCGCTATAACATTCCCGACTTCGGATGCCGCGAATACCCGGGCCTGCAAAGGAAGCTGACGGCGGTCGCGTCGCCTTAAGTCGAGCTCGCTGCAAGTCGGCAGGGGTAAAAATGACGCACTGCAACAGCAACCGCAACATCGGTTGCTATTTTTGCCGCGCCCAAGCAGACCGCCAGCAATTACGCCAGAATAGCCAATGACCGGGACGACGGAGCCTACGTGCCCCGGGAGGCCGCATCTGCCATATAGCGTTTGAGAGCCGCTTCAAAAGCCCAGCCTCCCCTGGGGGGCAGCGTGTGACTATGCTTTTTTTATGGGACAACTTCGAACAGGTGAAATTCAAGCGTTGAAGGATTAAATAAAAAACATTTCTCTCCAGGATGCTGCGGATCATTAGGCCTGCCGTTAGGGGTTCGCCGATATCCACATTCAGCCGCGCAGTGCGCCTTCAGAAGTCCCGAGAGGTTGTTTATCGCTGCTGGCACCACTAAAGTCCGACGATCTGCAACACGGAATATAACCTGCAGCCACCGTCAATCCTAGGGCAACACCCCCCCCCAATCTCACTCGGTAACTATAGTAAAAACACGGATGCAAATATACAAGCAGCTTCACTTTATTACCGCAAAAAATCGGAAATGGAAACAGCGCGTATCGTGCGCTTGTCAGCTACATTAAAATGCTGTCGTTCGCACATTATTTTTGCGTCAACATTTAAGTTTCGTACCGCTTACAGTTTCAGTTTTAACTGCAGTTACTAACTTCACTGCGCACTAGTCTAGAGTTATGAAACAAGGCCACCGACCTCTTTCATATCAAAAATCCTTCTTCGCGTTTGCTTCGGCTGCATTTCGAAGTTAGACGGCAAATAATCGCAGCGACAAAATGGAAGGGCACAGCTAGCTGCACGGCTAAAGGACTGTATGCTAGCCCACATTTCAATATCGTATACTAAAACAACTTACCTGATTATTGAAGTGTTCGTCTTTACGTGCCCGACGTCTTTAACATCTTATGCTGTCAATTTTTATAGCTTTTTACATTGTTCGAAATAAACGCTTAATATCAACAAACAGCGTTAAGTTAAACCTCTTGCTTAAGTACCTCCTAGCACCTTGTTCTACTTTATTTTAAAATGTCACCACCGGCCGTTGTTCACGTCATATACATGCGTAATTTCCGGTGAAAGTGCCCATGGTTGACTAAAGGGAAAATGGGGCAGCGCCCTCTCTCAACGAGGTTAGGAATAAGCATTTAAACCCATCATGGAATGGTCCTCAAAAATGCCGCAACTCAGACATCAATCTCACGAGTTCCGTGGATGAGATAGAATGGTTTTACCCCAAATGAAAACTGGGTGCAGAATTCCATTTCACTTGCATGAACAAGCAAAGGCAATATAAACTCCCACTTTAAGGGAGCAGCTGACAAGATTTGCCATGTCCACATTTTGATATCGTTTTCTATATTACGAATTTAAGTGACTGACGTGTGTATTAGATTATACCTGTGTGTATAAATATTAGGAGGAATTATCTTTCTTGGCTAATTACACACTTATTCTTCAACTTTCCCTACCATTACACAATATTAAATAAACAAAAGGATAAAATCATATCTGGAAATTAAAAGGTGTTTATATTTACATTAAATGCTGGATATTTGAACTAAATATAAAATATCAGACAAATGTTTTTTTTGCATCACTCCATTTATTGCAGATAAGACAGTTGCAAGGCTACAAAGACATAAAAACTGACTGAATCACTACGCAAGTTAACATATGCTTTAGTTTAAGTTCAGTTGAATAGCCCTTTTAGGACAAACATGTTCCAGTAAGGCAGTTAGAGACTGATAAGTACATTACTTTCTCATTATGTTGGAGAGATTTTATAAATAAACAAGGTGTTTAATACATTTCAAAAGTTAGTTACACAGGATTTAAGCACATACACACACACAGACTCCTCCCATATACAACCCCCTCTGATGACACTGGCATCTTCATTATCATACAGCAGTGTCCTGTACTACTTGGGAGTTAGGTTCATGATGTCCACCTTCATTTCTAGTTCGGCATCAATCACAGCCTTGAAGATCACAAGAGAAATGAATTTCCTTTTGTCATTTTAACATCTGGTTAACAGTTTTGCATTTCACAATATGAAACTTAATTCATTTCATCGAGCAAGACAAATTGGCACTGTTGACAAGATTTAAAAAATAATTCAAAAACCACCTACCAGCTCTCTTTTTGCCTCTTCAACCTTTACTTGTGCAAGGGATGGACTCTAATAAAAATGAAAATTCGCAGGTTACCAATCAGGTTTGATACAACATAACATTCCACTATCAAGGCTGGTTTGAGGGACAGCACAGGTCTGCACTGATAACAGTTCCATTATTGCATGTTTTGCATAGGAGATCTTAATAAGTACTGCAATACTTAAATACTTAATACAATACTGCATATTGGGGATAGGCAATACCACTGATTTTCTTATCAATCCAATTTGAATCAATACCAATGTTCGCATCATTGATACTGATCCCGATATAGTCTTTTGTGTGCGTTACAGCAAGGACAAAAATTATGAATGGCTCAAAAAGTGCATGCAGAGCTTTCGCAAAAGTAATGGCGGTAAACTGTGGACTGATTTTTAAACATGTGCTGGATAATCATTAAAACTTCACAACTTGCTAACTTGTGGTTTCTGTAGCATACAGCCTATATAGGCATACATGCAATGTAAGGTAGATCACCATCATTAGGCTAACAGCCAAAAAACAATCATGCAACTTCATAGACTAATAGATGGTAATCACTGCAGTGTACTAAGATAGGCAGTATAGGTAGTAACAGAAAGTTCTTATGCAGTAGCTTAAAATATAGGCTACAAGAACTATGAATCAATTATCTGCAACAGACACTTAACATTACTTCACATATAAAGGAGTTTGCTAGCTAGGCTTAGAACTATTAGTCAATATGAATTAATTTCAAAATGCTCTTTTGACAGGCTTGGGTGGTATTAAGGTAATACAGTATAATATGGTATTCTGGGTTTACTAGTACAATGCAAGATTTCAAAATATTGCAGTATACCAAAAATTTTTCAAAAAAAGGATTGTACAAAGCACTGTACTTTTACAAACATCAAAATTTTGCTTCACGGCCATCAATCAACCCAGGTTTCAGCCTAAATGTCTTCTCAAACACTTATTCAATGGTTTCAAGTAGCAGGCAGACATTATGGTTAATGAGTGTATTTAGCAGATACAAATACAAAAGATTAAGAAGTTCTCCATACTAATGGTAATTTAATACACATGAATAAACTGCATTTCAGGCAGTTTTGCATTTTCATTGTGCTCCATCACCCAAAATGGCACCTGTGCGTTTCCTCTTTAGCTGGTCGTACGTGGTGCCGGTGTCGCTGTGGTATGCCCTCACACTTTGCAGAGTGTAAAGTCACCTTTTTGTTTTGTGACAATTTAAATTACTCGCATATTGGAGCCTTTGAGTAACCATGAAGGTAATTTCATTACAATAAAAAATGATGATTGATGTTATTGACTAAACAGCAACCCTATTCATGACCATCCTAAAGAATGAAGTAACTTTGCATTTTCTTTCCATGGGTTCAAGAGAAGATGCACATATCATACATTATATAAACACACAAATTTTACAGTTGCAGTCTTTCTGGGACCAGCATGAGCCATTGGCTAAACAAACTTTAAAGCTCAGAGGACAAATACTGTTTCTTCATCTGCATTAAAATCGTCTTCAAATCCCTCTAAAAAAATCTCACTAGGAAAAACAACTGATGTTACTTGGCCCATTATTAGCAACATTAAATTTTCCTCAGGACAGTTTTTTGGATCTCAAACCATCAGTAAAACCACATTTAACGACCCACACAGGCATTATTTAGAACGAAGACATTGTTATTCCACAATCTTTTAATAGACATGGATAAGTCAGAAAGCCGATTAAACCAGGTCAACTGATGGAAGCCTGGGATTTTCATCCATCCATCTTCTGAAACCGCTTATTCGAGGTCACAGTGGGTCAAGTCTATCCTGGAGACTATGGGTGCAAGGCAGGGAACAACCCAGGATGGAGTGCCACATACCAAATTGCCCATAGGCATGTGTAATTACAACTAGCCTCAGCATGATTTTAGACTGTGGGAGGAAACCAGAGTATCTGAAGGTACTCCATGATGACATGCATAGTACATGCAAACTCCAAACACATGGAACCCTGGCAGAGACTTGAACCCAGGTCCCACAGGTGTGACCTGACCTATACCTGACAATATACCTCGTGCTAAACAGTGCTAACCACTGTACCACCGTGTCGCCACCGTTATGGTCAGTCCAAACAAATATTATAGTCTACATGAATTAGTACTGAAAGTTACTAACCTGAAGCTGACGTAACCCAAGACTTCGCTAAACAAGTCCAAGATAATCTGGTGGATTCTAGTTTAGCTAAACAGTATCTGGTATTTATGGTTTGGGGAAAAAAAGCAGGGCTCAAATTTAACTTAAGATATTAATTTCTTATCTGGTAAAGTAAGAATTGATTCTAAATATTAAACATTGGGATCGAAAGATTTATTGTCAATATCGATTCACATATCTCTAGTGTACATATCAAAGTATAACCTTAAAGAGTGAATTACACCAGTCATGTGAAACTCGCATATTATATGCCAATGTGAAATTCTCAACCCTCTCCCCCAAACTTACAGGAGTCAGGTCTCTGTAAGACTTCAACTTCTTCTGAAGTGGCAACATATCTTGTTTCAATTTTGCAATTTCCTAAAAAAAGAAAAACAGTTGAACAACATAAATATCCACACATTTAACAAATAACAATAACAACAATAGATATTCAAACAATGGTTGCTATGGAAATATTTACTAAAATTTCATTTTACCTCTGAGACCTCAAGTATTGCTTGATGGGTTAATGAATAGTCCATTTTCCTAGAAGCAATCTTCTCCTGATGAAGGGAGCAAAGTCGCAGTACCAGGAAACATACCAAGCACTTAAAATCTCAAAAACTAAATGTAAACACCAACTCATGGGTTAATTTTATTTCCCAGGCACGGGTGTTTATGTAAAAATTAAGTCAAATTTCACATATCAATACACAGTACTGTAAAATTCAATGTTTTGCTATAAAGTTCCAGTTCACCCCCTTAAGTCTGACTAGTTTAGGCTGGGACACTAATGCCTTATTTGTAAACACTCAGTTTCTTTTGTTGTCCAAAAAGAATCTTGCACCTGAGCCCATTCTCCCCCCGCCCCTCTCCCCCCCCCCCCCCCCCCCCCCCCCCCCCCCCCCCCCCCCCCCCCCCCCCCCCCCTCCCTCTCGTCCCCCTCTCCCCCC
>JAABNY020000119.1:9591814-9603361 GCA_015164015.2 Brevimyrus niger | reverse complement strand
CCACCACCACCACCACCACCTCCTCCTCCTCCTCCTCAGACCAGTCTGTTATCCTACCATACCATAATGAATGAAATATTTTGGTTGCATGTCCAAATAAAATAATTGCTATTAGGGATTTGTGGAAAACATAGCCAGGAGTGTGGCATCATTATTCAGAGGATTCCGTTACATACCACAGCCTTCTACTGTACTTCCAGCTTACTGGTGAACCAAAAAAAAAAAACAACCAACAGTGCTTGATTGACCAACCTGAGCCATCTTGATTGTGAATGAAAAGTCCTTAGATTTTGCCTTAATGAAGTCCATGTTTAGCAGTCTTTCCTCAGCTTTGGCATTCTCAACCTCCTGGGTTTTCACCGTTTTACTCAAATCCCTGACAGATGAAGTACACATTACACCCAATTCATTAAAGGGGGGGGGGGGTAAATTATTAGGAATTAAAGCAGGGGTGTCAAACTCCAGTCCTGAAGGGCCCTACTCAGTTTTGGGTTTCCTCTCATTTAACACACAATTCAACTCCTTGCATCTCCTTGTGCTAATTAACACACAGCTCTGGAGTTGAATCAATTGCGGTGGAGCAGGGAAAGAAATAAGCTACACAGGGCTCCGGACCTCTAGGACTGGAGTTTGACACCCCTGAATTAAAGGATACAAGTCTTACTCCTGTAAGGTTTTCCGAAGCACTAAAATGGCTCCCAATTTCTTCCGGAGAGTGGTGAGCTCCTGTTCCATATCTCTGTCCTTCTTTTCAGCTTCCGTAAGTCTGCTGGTCAGGTCATTTATCGCAGGTACAAAACTAGTCACAAACGCAGACACCGTAAGTACACTACAGGACACAGTTTCAAAGCCTAAAGCCTTAAAAAAACCTATGATATCAAAAACATCTATTGGAGGAAAAAAAAAGAAATATATCCCACACACATACACATCACCAATCATATTTATGATTAATAAAACTTTTAATAAAAACGTCCATCTACATTATTTTTTAGGAAGTCAATTTTTCCTGTTAATTATACATTTCCTTTAGCCGTTCACAGCAGATCACACGTAGCTTTACCTTGTCAGGGAAGTGTCCTTTAGTTTAAGGGCCATGGCGCAGGAGTTTAACGTCGCCATGTTATCAGAAGCTAATTTTGACAAACTCCCCGGCGACAAGCCAGCTCCTTGCAAAAGGACGTCCTGCAGGTGACAACCTAAGAAAACAAATCTAATTAGGCGCAAAAAAGAGAAAATTTAAAATTTACGTATAGTCTTAATATTGATACAACTACTGCATACGTCACTTACAATCGGCTTGATACTCAACAGCTTTCTGCTTATGGTCCTCTATCAGTAAGGACACCTGATTGCATCTGGCTTCACTGTACTCGGCAAGTTGGTACAGTATGTCTATAGTCTTCGTGTTCACTTCATACTCCGGAATTGCCTGGTCCCCAAATACTTTAGTGAGCCACTGCATAACCTAAAAACAACCATTCAGGATTTAACTTGAACTCTTCTTTCAAATTACCCAAAAGTATATTCAGCAGAAAAAACAGAATCCACTCTAAAATAGAACTAAAAAATCCTACTAAAATAGAACTTACCTTCGTAATCTTATCGCACATAGTTAAATGTGAATGGCTTTAAAGAGCAATAATTTATAACAATCGTTCCGTAAACCATGAACGTAGCACTCTCAACTCACTCCCGCGTGTTTCCGCTGATCGCGCTCCGCAGGCGGAATATGGTATTGGTCCTTTACAAATATGAAAAGCCAATGAACATAGCGAGAAACTGACAGGGTTACAAAACCACGCCCAAGTGCGTGGTGATTGGTCTTCCCCAAGAGACCCAAAGTGATCCGGTGTGCGGCGCGAATACGGAGAAGGGTCGAGTGGCAAGAAACGCAACGGAACGCCCCTCATCGTTTTCGTTGGTTATAATACCATTCGTTTAACACGAATGCCTACACTGGGTAAAAAAGTTACCGTCAGCTTCATATATTTCGCTTATATACAATAGAAAGGTTTTCTTGTGAGACACCATGAATATAAAAAGTTCTTACTGGCTTACGAAGCCACTACTAGTGCTTAACTTGGTTGAATACCGTTCGCATTATGATACCGCTACTACTGCTTAACTCAACTGCCGTTTGTATGACAGCGAATATAAAACATCAGACCACTGGTCCTCGCGATTTCCTTACTCGACACACCTGATCCACCTACTAATTATCATTGAAGGATCAGGTGTTTAGGAAATACCTGCGTAGGACAGGGGGTCTGAAGGACAAGGATTGTTACCCCGTGATCGGGTCATTAAAAAACAGTGAGGCTACTGCGGAGGTGCCCATTCCTGTTTCTGGAGCGCAGTAACATAATAAAAAGGTGTGAAAGATTACGGTTGGCTCTATAATTGTAAATTATTCAGTACATCCATAACCAATAACTAAGTGTACTGCAGCTAACAAACAAGACTGTAAATACAGTATAATTATGCTGTAAAACAAATCTCTTCAAATGAGATGTAAAACTGAGATTCTTACTCTCTGAGATCATAAAAGGGTAGAGGTGCTACCCCAATGTCTGGGTTAATATTGCCCATTGCGGCTTCCTGGTCATTTCTTGTATCTAATTGGTGAGTTCCCTTGCATCACCTACAGTGCGTAACATAATTCAAAAAGATTCGAAGAATCTGCAATAATTTCCGTACATAAAGAAAAAGACACAAACCTAAGGTGAATAACCGCAGCGTTGCCCCTACCATTATATTAGGGGGGCGCCCAGCCCTCCACCGGCACCTCACGCTCCCCCTTAAAGGTCAAGTTTATTTTATTTTATGTATAGCGCCAGATGACAACAGATGTCTTTTAAGTTTACCTTTCCTATAGAACAGTTCTATACATTGTCCTTTTATTAAACAAACGAGATAGCCTTGTGATGTTTATCTTATTTACACAACAGCTTGCCATTTTTCTCTGTACAGGGTCGCGCGTTTACAATTCTCCCCTTTCCGTATCGCGCGTGGCGGAGTTCCGCCCCGATGCGCGCGCACAGACACCCCACCAGCGGACAGAGAGCGCGCATTACGACACATGGGATTTGCAACAGAGTTCAGTTTCAGGTCCAGAAAGTAAAAATCCAGACCAGGTTTTTGTTTCAATCAACCAATTGAGTCTGAAGAGTCACTGTCACAGAGTGCTCAGCTGGTTGGTTGAAACGAAACCATGGTCAGGATTTATACTTTCTGGACCTGAATTTTCCACCTCTGATGTGTAAGAAGAGGGTGCGGACTGGCCTATCTGTAACCCCAACCTATCCCAAATAGGCATGATAAGTCACAGTCTGCAGTCGATTTCCAGGATTTTTTTTGCTGTTTGTATTGTTCTCTCTGCCAATGTGATGCTCTTCAGGTAATGTGGGCTGTAGGTGATGTGGCAAACTGCTTAAACACTTGCGTGTTGCATCATGGCCCATTGTCACTGACAACTTCTATCTGTATTCTGTGCAGTGCCAGTGATGCTGTTAGTGTATGAATGCCAGCATCTGCTGATGTGCTTGTGTTGTTCAGGAGTTCATCTACAAAGAATATATTCAGGCAATCAACCATCACAATGTAATTCTCAGAGTTCCACGTGAAAAGGTCAATTCCTTCAGCATGGCACAGGTGTTCTGGGATTGGCTGTGCCTGCATTTGTTCTCAGCGTTTGCCCTGCAAAGTTTTTGACATTGCTGCACTTACTTACTGTTGCCTCTATTTTCTTGCACATGCTGAGCCAGAACTACATCTATTTCTCTGTGTGTACTGATGTCCCTGTTTAGATGACTTACATTGATGCACTGCAACATGATTGCCCTGAGCTTGTGTGTAATGACAACCTTTCCACATTTGGCAAAGTAATTAATCATCCCTAGGATGGTCTTTAACCTTGCTTTACTCTGTAGAGGCTGCATGTTTCTGTTGCCATTTATTTTGAGGGGGTCTGGTTTGAGACCAATTGATGTTATTGCAGGTGCGATTCCTCCAGCCCTCGATATTAAGTTCAGAATATTTCAAGTATACTAGACAGTTATATGTGATATTGTGGCATGTGTTAGTCAAAGAAATGTGTAATAAACCATCCATTTTCTGAAGCCGCTTATCCTGGTCAGGATCACGGCAGGTCTGGGGTCTATGGACACAGGGCCGGGAACAACCCAGGATGGGGCGCCGCAGAGCACACTCACACACCAGTCACACCCACATACATACCCATGGGCAATTCAACAACCCCAATTAGCCTCAGCATGTTTATGGACTGTCGGAGGAAACCGGAGTACCCAGAGAAAACTCCACGATGGCACAGGGAGAACATGCAAACTCCACACACATGCAACCCAAGCGGAGACTCAAACCCAGGTCCCAGAGGTGTGAGGCAACAGTGCTAACCAATGCACCACCATGCCGCCCCTGAACTTGAAAATGAAAAGGCAAATTGGAAAATTAAAAGTCAAATTGGTTAATTTAATCTTAATTTTTAAATTTTTCTCATCTGACTCATGCATGAGTGGAAAATTTAAATGCAAAGTATGCTATTTCATTTTAATTTTTGCAGGATTTTTAATCACAGACTTTGGAAACTAAATTGCAAAGTGGAGATTGTATTTTCTTTTTATCATTTTCAATTTATTTTTTGCAGAAAATACCTCCCATACTGCAGTGGTGGAACAGTCCCAAAAGCAAAATCCTTATACTATTAATCTGTGTATTGGAAGGAATTTCTATATAAAAAGGCGAACCTAATACTCGCATACTATATCACATGCCACACACAACCCTTTACCCATTTTGCACGAAAAAATATCTCCCGGAATAAGTTATGTACAAAAATTGCAGTTTTTTTCTTATAGCTGTCCCATGTTCGTTTACATGTTAATCTTTCTAGACTTCAATTAAGGATTCACGTGCAAGGAATGACGCATCTGATGTAAAATTCAGGCCGTGAAATAACTTCCGTGAATACAATGAACTATAGCTATAACTATAGCTATCATGAACTATATTGATAACAGCATAGTACGCGTTAAAATTTAAACTGCAGATAGACAACTGTGCCGGCGGACCTCAGCAATACGCGTCGCGACTTGTATACAAGGTGACACAATGCCATCGATTGGCGCTTCTAAACGGAAGCAATTGATGAAGTCAGTGCAAATAATGTTACAAAATCAGTATTAAACTGCGAAAAAGCTCTCGTGTTATTATAAAAGCCAAAAACTTTTATTTGGGAGGGGGAAACTTTGTTAAACACGTTATATACTTAATTAAGATTTTAGTCCAGGTTAGTGCTTCCGGATCACGGGTGATTTTTTCCCTGTTGAGCAGAAGCCGGACGTCGTCCATTTTCTTCACTCTGCTCCGCTCAGCGCAGCCGCTTACAGCCAGGGGACGTGTCCGCATTTACACTGAACATGCTGTCAGTTCGGGTCGCCGCGGCTCTCGTCCGCACTCTTCCAAGACGCTCCGGATTCGTTAGTATTTTACTATTGTTTCTGCTCGTTGCTTTTTACTGTTTGTAAGCTTTCTGCGTCTGGTACGTTGTGAATGTCACTGAATGGCGAGGACATGCAATGCGGGCTGCCATCTTGCACTTAGCGGCCTGTGTGCGCGGCTGTTAATGGATAGAAAAGCCGGTTTAGGTTTTGACCTTGTAATTAATGCTTCACGCTAATCAGTTATCGCATTCTGCAAAATTTAATGAAATTACCGTTGTTTTCTTTCGCTACTGACCTTGTAGTGTGTCCGTATGCATGTAATTGGCTAAGTAGCATGATGGCTATTCAGCCCCGGCTATCGGTGAAGGTCAGATTATGATTGTCTGTCTGTCTATTGCTGAATATACTTAACAGTGAAGAATGTAATTCGGGTGCTTTCTGTTGTATTGAATCGCATTTTGATGTGCTTATTGTGCTGATCTTTTTGTAATGGCTGTTTGTAGCCAACGAAATAGGCGTAGCGATTTTCAGTATGGAATACTCTTCTAGCTGTATATGCAATGACTTTGACGATATGAGAGCAGACAAATAAGTCGTGCAAAAAGAATCTTTTTTTCTGGATTACACTGGTGTTGTAGTCCACTAGTAGTATCTACACCGGTACGCCGCCTGAGTGTGAAGGTCAACCGTCAAAATACATTATTGAAACTAACATGTCAGTAATCGTTAAATCGGTAGTTTCTTTTTTATTAACGGTCGTAGCACCAGAAGCTCTCTCTCTCTCTCTCTCTCTCTCTATATATATATATATATATATATATATATAATATAAATTCTTGTCTTGCAGGGGCTTCCGGAGACGTTTACCTCTGTGTATATGCCGTCATGGTATATATTTCGTTCACAACATGTGAACATGTTTTTGTTACATGTTTTGCTACAGATATTCAAAAATGTTGCCGCAGCTTCTGTTTGCGCCAAGAACCTTCACACCAACCGACCATGGCTGCAGAAAACTGGTACGCATGTTTAGAGGTTGCATTGATGGGCCCAAAGTCATCTAATGTCGTTTTTAACAGAATAAATAGATCCGTGACTGAGGCGCTTAGGGTCCTGCAGTAATCAGTAATGAATGTTAATTTTAAATTCAATTACCTATGATGTGTGCATTTTTATTTTTTTGAAGGCACTGCTGAGGTATCTTCCATTCTGGAGGAGAAGATTATGGGCGCGGACACAACTGCTAACCTTGAAGAGACCGGCCGTGTCCTGTCCATCGGTGACGGTATTGCCAGAGTGTATGGGCTCAGGAACGTGCAGGCCGAGGAGATGGTGGAGTTCTCTTCTGGACTGAAGGTATCCTTGATTGGTTTACGCACCTGGACTATAACAGTGCGAGTGGGCTATAAGGAATTCAAATATCTGTTTATAGATGAAGTATAATGGTTGAACTTGAAGCATTTAATCGGAATCCATGGCTGTATTAAATTATTGCCTCATGGTTCTAGAGATGCAGATTAGAATGCAGCCCTAACCCATCTGAAGTTTGAATTTCTTGTGGGATTTTGTTTCCCTCCACTGTAACCTATAGCTATTTCTTTCACTTTAATGGTGAAAATTTATTATTTTTAAAGCCTGTATTTTGTTTGCTCTGGATCACTCTGATTACAAGTAGCTCATATTGAGGAATCGCTGAAATAACAAGAAAAGTAGTTTTTCAAGCTCATGTGCCTTTTTTAATTAAATGTCTTCTGAGAATTAGGCTCCTTTTTAATCAGATCTTGGTCTTCTCCCACTAGGGTATGGCTCTGAACTTGGAGCCAGATAACGTTGGTGTCGTGGTGTTCGGTAATGACAAACTCATTAAGGAGGGCGACATTGTAAAGAGAACTGGCGCCATTGTGGATGTTCCTGTCGGTGACGAGCTTTTGGGTCGTGTTGTAGATGCTCTGGGAAATGCTATTGATGGGAAGGTAAATATGGAGGCTCCCGGCCTTTTCCTTTATCTGGACTTTGAGTATCTTTTGTATATTTGTACCTTTTTGTGACACTTCTGCTTTTTAAAGCTTGCTTTCTTGTCCCTCTTTTCCTACCATAGGGACCTTTGGGGTCCAAAACCCGTAGGAGGGTAGGTCTTAAAGCCCCTGGCATCATCCCCAGGATCTCGGTGCGTGAACCCATGCAGACTGGAATCAAGGCCGTGGATAGCCTCGTGCCCATTGGGCGTGGTCAGCGTGAGTTGATTATTGGTGACAGGCAGACCGGGTAAGATGCTTAATTCCCTGCAGCCAGCATTTGTAAGTGACATACGTGGCACATTCGCAAACGGTGCATTAATGCCCAGTGTTTTGCAGCAAAACCGCCATCGCCATCGATACAATCATCAACCAGAAGAGGTTCAACGATGGGACTGATGAAAAGAAGAAGCTGTATTGCATCTACGTCGCAATTGGCCAGAAGAGATCTACTGTGGCCCAGCTGGTCAAGAGGCTGACAGATGCGGATGCCATGAAGTATACCATTGTGGTATCTGCCACTGCTTCTGATGCTGCCCCTCTACAGTACCTGGCCCCTTACTCTGGCTGTTCAATGGGAGAGTATTTCAGAGACAATGGCAAGCATGCTCTTATCATCTATGACGACTTGTCCAAGCAGGTGAGTTAGCATTGTTTCCGATCCAGCTCTTTGCGGCTGGTTATGCATGAGCAGCTCTAACATCCACTGTTCCCTCCAGGCCGTTGCTTACCGTCAGATGTCCCTGCTGCTCCGCCGCCCCCCCGGCCGCGAGGCCTACCCCGGTGACGTGTTCTACCTGCACTCCCGTCTGCTTGAGAGGGCAGCCAAGATGAACGACAACTTTGGCGGTGGCTCCCTCACTGCACTGCCCGTCATTGAGACCCAGGCTGGTGACGTGTCGGCCTACATTCCCACTAACGTCATCTCCATCACGGATGGTCAGGTGAGCAGCGCTGACTGATGGCGCTTTCCAATGTTTCCAGTCCGGTTTCATGCTGGCTATGAGCGATGCCTCAAGTCCTGAAAGCCTGCCCGTATTTGCTCTTCACAGATTTTCTTGGAAACAGAGTTGTTCTACAAGGGTATCCGTCCTGCCATCAACGTAGGTCTGTCTGTGTCCCGCGTAGGATCAGCTGCCCAGACCAGGGCTATGAAGCAGGTGGGTGTTTTTGTGTTTGTGTTTTTACTAGAGGTGTATTGATGCAGTTTTCCCACTGTTTGTGTCAGTTTCTGGACAGTGGTGACGATACAGTTTTGGTATGTTAATAAAAATGCATTATCCTTCAAACAATGACCTCAATTCTCCATTCAGAAAAATGGCAGCATGACTAACTTGGACTAGTTTCTCTACTCTATGGAATCAAAGGAAAAACATTAAAAGTGCTTCTTAATTTTGAACCTTCTTGGCGTTTTGTCTATATTTTAAAATAAGTGTGTAGTATGTACAGTACCTGCACTGACAATATTAAATACATTTTTGGAAGAACTTTTAGAATATCAAGTCTTCATAAAGAATTTTTTATTTAACAAGAATGTATAAGAAGTTAAGCATATCTCTGTTAAAGTAACCACAGGCAATTGCAGCGCAGTGTAGACAGAGGATCAATATTACAAATTCCACACCCAAGAGCATGCAGTGTGTTTTTGGTGCAGCAGACCCACATAAAGGGGACCAAAAAAATGTACTGTGCCAAGTGGTCGAGTCATTAAAGGTCTTTTTTATTTTTGTTTAATACCAGCAGCGATACAGATGAGACCAAGTTTACATAGACAAACGCACATTCCACGGCAAACATAAATCTGCTGTTGCATTATGACATTTAAATTCTAACACGCAAATACGACGACCCCAGTTATTTTTAGATGTTGTTTTTTGGTTAGAAACACAGACAAAAACAGATTGATGGACAAGTTATGTAATCTGTGCATTATGTAATCTGTATATGCCCCCCCCCTCCCCCTCAGGTGGCTGGTACCATGAAGCTGGAGCTGGCCCAGTACCGTGAGGTGGCTGCCTTTGCCCAGTTTGGCTCTGATCTGGATGCCGCCACCCAGCAGCTGCTGAACCGTGGAGTGCGTCTTACTGAGCTGCTGAAGCAGGGCCAGTACTGTGAGTGATCTCATGGCAGCTGAATCGCCTTGTCTTGTGTACTCTGGCTCTCTTTGTTGCCCTGGCCTAATTGCATGTCTCACTGCCACAGCCCCCATGGCTATTGAGGAACAGGTCACGGTCATCTACGCTGGTGTTCGAGGCCATCTTGACAAGTTGGAGCCCAGCAAGATCACAAAGTTCGAGAAGGCTTTCCTGCAACACGTTCTTAGCCAGCACCAGGACCTGCTGGCCACTATCAGGTATCTTTGCATATGACCTGTTTGTATTAATTTTTAATTACATGTTGCCTGCTAAGCATGCTGTGATAATCTAACCTTTAGAAGCAGAATTACACAAGTGCTTTGCTGATGCTTGCCCCTCAACATCTTAGTCTAGTTTTAGAGTAGTGCTATTAGGGATAGAAGACATGACTAACTTCAGAACTGTTCTGTTACAGGGCTGACGGCAAGATCTCAGAGGCAGCAGATGCGAAGCTGAAGGAAGTTGTGTTGAATTTTCTGTCCAGCTTCGATGCTTAAACTTGTGTGGGTTTTTCCAGTGGCCGTCTTGTCAATGTTTGAAAAGTGCTTCAGTTAACTTTATATGAACCTTAATGATTGTGGCACTTCATCTTCAATGTACAGATCTCCAAACAGAGAATAAAAATGTTAACTCCAGAATATACGGAATGGAATTTCTTTGTTTTATACAATGCATGCAAGTTCCTTTCAGCTTTTCTTGTGCCATTTTCGGCCATCTGGAGGATGGGTGATAACGGTATTGAGATTGAGGGAATTGAGTTGGTAAAATATTTGAAATTGGGGAAAAGCTTATCAGTTCCATTGTTGAACGTCATTTAGTTCTCCATCTCTCTAGCATGTAATGACAATGGAACTGGGTTAATCAGGACATTTTAAAGTTTTCTTCTTTTCTATCCATACACATCAGTGTAAATGTCGGGTGTTTTCTCCGAGTTGAACTGTGTGTTTGATGTTCCTGAAATGTGTATGTTTTAATGGACTTTTCCCTTTTTTAAAAAGCTTTCATACCCTACAGTCTTCAGGGATGAATGTTTAGTGTTTTTGCTGCAGAATCAACCCTTAGTCTCATTTCTGGTAATGACTGCATAACAATTTGCTTTCAGCTTAGTCTTGGTCTGTTGTGGTATTTCATTATTAAATTTCAGTTAATGTAATCTCATATGTGACTCATCTTTAGTATGAAATGCAGGGGTGTATTAGACAGCATATTATTGGGTATAATGCTTCATTCTTAATTTTGAGTATGATGGAGGCAAAGACTTAAGAATCACCTGGTTTGGTACCTTGCAGGCAAATTGCATTGAAGCCATTATAAATAGCTGTTACTGGTGTAGATGGTTGTGTTCTATGGAAATGGAATGTGCTGTTAGGGGAAAAACTTCCTAAAAATGACTTTTTGCACACTAGTAACAGAATCTGGTTAATTTGGCCAGGTATGTTTGCACATGTATAGGAACAAACATACTTAGTACATGACTAAAAGAGGGGGGGGGAATCACAGGACAAGGGAGTTTTGGCTCCTCTCAAGTAGGGAAGTAATTTATTGGGGTCCAGAGTCACCTTGCTACGTCATGCTATGTATGTGAAGTTGAACAGTATTTTCTGAATAATGGTTGACTAGCTGTTGCCCCCTATAGGCCATACTCATACTTGCATACTCAAAATTAAGAATGAAGCATTATACCCAATAATCTGCTGTCTAATACACCCCTGCTATGCTATGTGGCAGCCCCTCTACACATAGTCCTGCAGGTGTCATGCTGACATTCTGGAGTCAATGGCAATATCAGATGTCTTCAAGGACTGAATACTACTGCAAAAGTTTAAATTGGTATATTTTATATATTGCTGAACATCTTATGTGGCCAATGATGGATCCCCGTCATATAAATAAATGTAGGAAAGACCTCAAGTAACAGGCACTCAAGGTAGTTTG
>JAABNY020000119.1:9576274-9590333 GCA_015164015.2 Brevimyrus niger | reverse complement strand
ACTCATATAGATTCATCTCCCATTTTGAAGTAAACCAAAGGCGAGTTATTATATGTCTATATCTCCGACCTTCAAGTACGTATGAATTACATAGCTATAGGTCTACAATTATGCTAATATAATAATAGTGTAGGGTAATTCGTAATTTTGATTCCTGTTAGACTTCTCTAAGAGCTGATCTGTTTTTATTCCTCACCGACCACTGTATTTAAAAAATCCCCCAAATACACGTTATACATGTGCATTTTTGCTGGAGAATTGTACGTAGGTGGTTTGTGTTTGGGCAACATTCTAAAGTAGACGAGGTACCCTGTTTTGGGGCCGGTACTTATTGAAAGTAAGTGTGTCAATGGGATGATGATGATGACGATCACTTTAAAATCCACTTGTGAAAAACATATGACCAAAAGTCTACAACCATTTAGAAGAGGAAGTACACTGCAACCGTAATCCCTTAATTGTTCACAGACTGATATGAAAAATACGTTTTTTTGACATGCCCAGAACATTCTGTTGCATGGTGCAGATGCAGCCTGTATCCCCGCCATGATTCATGCCGGTGGCCGTTCTTCATATTGTTGATAGGGTGCAGATATCATCAACACCGCCGGGTATGACACCATCATTCAACATCTGAATGATGGCAGGAGGACATGCAAGGAATTAGAGGACTTCATAAAGGCCAGGCAAGTATCTGCCGCATCAAGCCAAACAAAAGTGTGATCAGCAGTCTTCGCTGTTCTTTTTTCTCTTTTTTTGTAAGTTTCCTCTGTGCTCACACTTGTTAGCTGACGAAAGAGCACTAACAATAGCTATGATTAATTTACAGAATATAACAGCTTCTTTGAGTGTACCAGTATTGTTGTAACTGTGCCACAATAAACACAGGGAAATTTTCAATTGGATTACTCTAAATGTAAATTTGGATATTCTAAGTAAACAGCCCTTAACTTACATTTCCTCTTTTCAGCAAAGTTTCCCTAAAAGAAAAGATTAATGAACTTTATATTTTTTTCGTAGCCTAATTCTTTAAGGCAGCAGCATTATTACATAACATATTTTATCACATCAGTTTGGGCTTCTGTGTGTATTTTTAATGATAGACCTAACTCTAACTCATTATGCATAATTAATAATTCACGTATCTAAGCATTTTTTTACATTTCACACTGCGGTGTAGGCTGTGTTTTTTTCTGCTGATGTCCAATTAACAGCATAAGTATTACCATTGCAGCTGTATTGTGGGATGTTCATTTTAGCCTAAAACAAAACCCACGTGGATGTTGTTTGAGAGCTACCCCTCAAACAAACTTTCTATTCACAACCTGATTTAAAGCTGATTTTCCAGGTTTGCCACCACGTGTGGCCCTGCCTGCTCCTGGTTTTTGTTTGTCAAACTAAAAAACAATAAAGCAAGTGAACTCTCCAGTTTTTTCCTCATTGAACCTGAATCCGTTTAAGATGAATCTACACGTGACTGTTTTTTTGGATCCCAGGCCTCGTACCAACTTTACTCTGATAAGATGACTGTGAGGATAATATTGTGTCCTATATAATGGAATATGGTTGGTCTGGAAGGCACAACTTGACACGATGGCCAATGAATTTGACTAAGGAATGTGACTTTATCTGCTTTTATTTGTCGACAGTCTTTACTATTATAGAACAACAAAACATATTGTTCCAAATCTAAATGATGTGTGTATGGGTCTTAATTTTGTCATCATATAAATACTGTGTTTATTTTTATGTTATATTGTAGGGCTTCTGTAGAAGAAAAATATGCCAAAGAATTGATTAATTTATCCAAAAAGGTCTGTGGTCAAAATGAAATGAAGTAAGTGATTTTTGTCATGACTATATTTCCATCATATTTTTATATGTATATTTTATACACACACACACACACACACACACACACATACAAAATTTTAGATCATTTTCTGTTTTTAATATCATTAAGAAGGAGTCCTATATTACAGACATTAGGACAATATTTATTAAAAATCTTGGCCCTTTTCAGCCTTTTCAGATCTGCATTTTGGAGCAGGGGTCTCAGTGACTTCTGTACTCTATGTTTGTACTGTCTGTAATTCCTAAGAGGAAGAGTGTTATTCACGCAAACATTTTAGGAGAATGTATATATTGTAGATACATATATACATTTTGTATGCTGTAATTGCATTTTTTGTTGCCAGGCAGTAATCATATTTCTTTACTACTAAACATTAACATGTTGCTTCCCCTTCCATATTTTGGTGTCTTTCAGCACACTAAAGAGGTCACTGGACTTTTTCAAAATGCGTAAGTAATGTAGTTAAGCTTACTGCATTATTTGACTTGATTTGAAGTTGTTAGTACTATTGATTCTCAGTTGGACTCATATTTTATATTTCTTTGTTACATTTTTGAATGCTTTCCTAATAAATGGTATTTCATTCATTTACTTCTTTGTTTTTTGTTTTGTAGAAATTGAAAATGTAGGACTGTCACACCTTCAACTGGCCCAAACTATGCGAGATGAGGCTAAGAAACTTGAAGATTTCCGAGAAAGGCAGAAGGAAGTGCGAAAAAAGGTTGATTATGAATTTTAAATTAAAATGAGTTATACACAATACTAGGGGTGGCATGGTGGTGCAGTGGTTAGCACTGTTGTGTCACACCTCTGGAACCTGGGTTTGAGTCTCTGCCTGGGTTACATGTATGTGAAGTTTGCATGTTCTCCCTGTGCAGTCATGGAGGTTTCACTGGGTACTTTGCATGGTTTTCCCCCCACAGTCCAAAGACATGCCAAGGCTAATTGGAGTTACTAAATTGCCCATAGGTGTGAATGGTGTGTGAGTGTGCTCTTCAATGGGCCCATAGGCTCCATAATCCAGAATGATAAGCAAGTTGGAAAATGGATGGATATGTAATACTCCAGTGTTTTCCTTTAATAACCTTTATGTCACAACTATAGTTTTTGATTACTGTCCATATCTCTTTAAACTGTATACCTATTAATAAATTTAGGTTGAACAACATATGGATGCTTTACACAAGCAGACAGCAACACATTACAAGAAAACAGTTGAGGTAAGATGCATTTTTCTGAATTAGCAAATACGGAACCTACATTAAGAGTTAGGTTAGTGTATAATTATTTGTGTGGCTCTGCAGGTTAGGTGTCTGTGCCTATGTCTGATAACTTGTTGGTTCTAATCCCATGGAAGAATACTCATATCACTGTTGGGCCACTGAGCAAGGCCCTTAACCCCAGCTGCTGTAGGGCTGCTGATGCTGGTTGATCTCAAACGTTTCTTGCTTGTTTCTAACTTTGGGCAGAAGTGCCTGCGAAAAAATGTAATCGGTAATGTAAATATAACGTCAACTTGCCTTTTGGCATTCCTCTATGAAGGTGAATGGAGACCCAAAGATGGCTGCATCCTATGTGAAAATCCTTTAATAAGCATTTAACTATCGCTCTGTGAAGCTACTGTTCTCTTTGAAAAAAATGAACCTCAAACTTAACTAGCCAACATTTGTGCTTCTAAAAAATGGCAGGTGATAATAAACTGAGATTCACCTGACCCTAATGGACATGAAGAATCAGCAGTCTATCACCACTCAAAGCAGTTGAAAACTGGATTGATGAATATGTATCATTGTACTCAGGCTAAACTTTTACACTCTGTTAGTTACACAATATTTCTTATTGCAATATTAATCAAACTATGATAGTTTGTGTTTTAAAATACAAATATAGTTGTAGCAGAGAATTTGAAGGAGAAGGACCTGTTTATCCATGTGTTTTTCTCTACTGCTGTTTACAGTCAAAGAAAACCTACGAGCAAAAGTGTCGCGATAAGGAGGATGTGGAACAGACAATGAACAGGAATGTCAGCGCAAGCAACACCAAGCAGCAGGAGAAGGTAGGCCCTACTGACTGATAGCTATGACTTATGGACTTAGGAGTATGTTGCATGGTACCTTTAGCACCAGGGAGGTATGTAAGGAAGTGCTTACAGAAGCAGAGCACGTTTATCAGTGTGCTTTTTGCTTGTGAATGTAGGTGTTTTGCTCTTCAACGTTGATCATGGAGTTGCACCTGTCATTATTTTGTTTGATAATAATAATACGTATTCATAATTCAGAATAATGTTACGCATTCATTTTTCAGTTGTATGCAAAAACGCAGCAAGCAAAACAGACTGCCGAGGAAGCAGGTAACTCAGGTTTTAAAGTGTATTGTTGCACTTTTCACTGTGATAGGACAGGGATGCTTAGTAATCAATATTCATCTACAGACAGAATGTACAGCCACAATGTAACCATGTTCAACAAGATTCGAGAAGAATGGCTGAATGAATACATCAAGTCATGTGAGGTAAGAGGCTGTGCCCTGAGGGTGAATGGCTATTATCAATAGTTGAAATTTATGCATATTATTTTGCATATTATTATGCCTATCTAGACCTGTCCCATGTGATTTGTCCCCGTTTGGCCAGCAGGTGTCGCTGGTTATCCTGTTCCCACTGTCTTGTAGCCCTTGTGTGTTTCCCTACTCTCCAGGCTGCCATGTAGCTCTATTGGTTTTGTGACTGGCTCAGAAGCTGACACCCCTGCAGTTATTGGTTTGAGGCTGGTCTGAGGCCTGCTTCAACTTATTGGATTTTATTTTATCCTTAGTGTTTGGTGTTGTTTATCTCTGTCTTTGTGTCCTTATTTTTGGTTTACCCGTTCCTGGTTTAATTTTACTCTTTTTGTACCTATGTTCCTAGGCTTAGCCCCCAATGCTTGTCAATGCTAAATAGTTACTTGTGCTAATTTATTGTAACTTATTCCACCTGTTTGTGGTCCCGTGCCTGTCCTGATTGGTTGATTTGGATATAGTCCTCGCCTGCCCCTTGTTAGCACTGTTGTTGGTATGTATTTAGGTGCATGCCCTCATCCTGATTTTTGGTTAGCCATTATGTTTATGATGTGTACTTGTTACTGCATGTTTGCAGCTTTGGTTGTTCAGTAGTCCTGCTCTCAGTTTTGCTATGTTCCCTAGTATGTTGATTTTGTGGTTCTTTTTAGATCTCATTTCTCCCATCTAGTTTTTGACTTTCCATGGCCTTTTTATTTTGTGGTTAGTCCCATTGTGTTAGGTTTCTCTTAACCCCATTTTCTTGGACCTGCTCTGTAGATCATTCCTCTTTTTAGCACAGCTCAATGCCCTGCCGTGATCTTATTTGTTAACTTATAAGTAATTTGAACACATGAAATCTTAATGGCTCCCACAAAACTGCTTGGATTCGTACAATTTAAATAGTATTTCTTGTTCAATTACAATCAGCATGGCAGTCTTTTGGAAATAGATTTAATACATACCGATATCAGTGAAGGATTTTTTGATTGACTGAAGGAAAGCCAATTAAATAGCAACAAAATGGGTGAAAATGTTGGCAATGTGAAGTGGTTTTGATACATAGAACACGCTGAATAGATCCATCCATCTGTTTGTTTTCTAACCAAGTCAGGGTCATGGGTACCCTGGAGCCTATCCCAGGCAGCGCAGGTCACAAGGCTGGAGTACACCCTGCTTGCTGGGATTCCAGAATATAAATTCCTGTGTAACATGATAAAAAATGCCACTTGTGTCCTCTGCATAGATGTTTGAGCAACAGGAAGTAGAGAGGATTAACACCTTGCGGAACACCGTGTGGACCCACCTCAATCATCTCTCTCAGCAGTGTGTTACCAGTGACGAGGTGAGATTGAAGCACAGCACCTGTTTTCACAAAGCCTTTGTGTGTTTCCATGTCCAAATACCACACAAAAGTTCAGTAACCTTTGTGGCGATTAGGGCTGTCAATATCAGATTTTTTTCTATACGATCATTGTGACCAAAAGGCTTCACTTTAATGATATCGTACATTTCAGCAAAATAATAGTGATAATAATGCTATCAGTCGAATTCTTCCCTAAATTTGTTAGAGATTAATTTGATAATTTTAAATATAAAATATATTAAATCTCTTTTTTTGGCAAATGAAATAAACTAAAAATATGGGTGCAATGAGGTGGAGAGTCTATAACCATAACTATTCACAAGCGTACAAAAAGAACAATTACACTACCAAATGGAGAGTGAAAACACAACCAAGATTAAAAACCCCTTTTGCATTTACTGTTGATTGGCACTTCCTGTAGACTGGGGTCTCTAACCTCTCATCTGTTTTACGAAACCCAAAAAACTCCCACACTGGGGTATCTTGCTCTCATCTGTCATCTCCTCTGACAAAATTTCACACAGACCACACAGTATTGTACCTCACACACCTGTGCATCCGCAGCACTACACTTTACGGTATATTATATGTCAGTGCCTGACTTGTACCACTTCATTCCAGGACATTTTCATGACCCAATCTGATGCCATTAATATTTCTTTTAATGACATCAGCTTCATTTTACGGACTGCTAGTAAGCAATCTCCACCAGCCCAGTGCATGTTTGCATGAGTCCATGTTTATGGTGTATATGTGACTTTATATGTTTCTCACAGCTGTGATTACTGTGCTACAGCAGAGTCTGTAGATGATTGTCCTATTGGCATAAACTGGAGAAATGTATGTTTATTCTTTCCATTTTTTTCTGATCCCACTGATTTGGAGTGATATAAATATAAATATGCCTTAAAATGACAAGCAATGAAAATGGTAATTCTTTTAAGTAAGCAGAATTCATTAACACCGGTTCCCACTAAACAATAGTTGTAGTTTGCTGTAAATGAAAACAATACAGTTTACTGTAGATGGCAGAATAAATGGATCAAACAATGCCAGAAAATGTAATGTTGTGTACACATGCCCAAAAATGCTATGCATGCACAGATGTGTGAGATATAAATCAGGCAGGTGGTACAGATTGGGTAGTGATGGTAGCTGCTAGCTAGTTAGTTGCTGCATTGTCTTCTTTTTTATTTAATGGTGGAAACCAGCATTAAGGGGCAATACAGCCATCTGCTATGTTGTATCAACCAGATAGGTATTAGTGCTGGATTATTTATGTTATAATACATGTACTATTAACACAATTTCATATGTATTGAATTACAGTAAGATCAATCTTCTGCTTCTGGTTTTTGCATGAGGGTTCAGTGCACAGTTAAATAGTTAGCTGAAAAACTCCATTGTTAAGTTTTGTTAAACATTACTATGTAAATCAAAATATATATTTCCGATGTGTTAAAGGCAAAATAACAGAATGGAATGCAAAAAATATTAAGAAATAAAAAATAGGTACAAAAGTAACATGGTTGTATTGGCTAGGTAGTATCGTAAGTTTTGTATGTGATGACTTTTCTTTCAAGGAGAAAGTACTAATCATAAATATGGTAACTGCATCAAATATATGAACCGCTGTGATTGATTAATGATGAATGAGCATAGGCTAAGTACATAACTAACACTTAGTTTCTGGCGAATTAATACATTTAGTAAGAGTGGATTACTGCATTATCTGTACCCCCTCAAGTAAAGTGTTACCCATGCATTTTTGGTCTGCAAATCTTTACTCTCACGATGCTTGTTGTACACACTGTTCCTCCTACATAGCATGAATAATGAACGGAAGTGGTTTCCAGTAGATAGCAATTTGATGACTTTTCTTGGTGACCTCTGCTCTTGCTTTAAAAAACATGCTTGCTCTACCTTTTGAAGGATTGGATTTAAAAAATGTCTTCTTCTGCCAAACCTGTGTAATTATCTGCCACTGTAATTGTCAGTAACTGTAATTATCTGCTACACAACCCGTTGATACTTAAATGATTTACGCATCTATAAATAAATATAGCAAGCCTTGTACTGGCTTTGTGGGTTTCAACTCACAAACCCTTTCCTCTTTGTGTGTGTGTGTGTGTGTTTGTGTTTGTGTGTGTGTGTGTGTGTGTGTGTGGGTGTGTATGTGCGAGCGGGTTTACCTATCCTTATGGGGACACAGTGTCCCCATAACGTGATAAATATCCATTTTTTTCCCTTATGGGGACTCTATTTTATAAATATCGGTGACTGCTATGAAAAAACTAAACATGCAAAAACTATTTTGTTTGGTTACTTATGGTTATGGTTAGGGCAGGTTAGGGGTTAAGGTTGTCATGGTTAGCATTAGCATTTTTCCCATTAAAATGAATGAGCAGTCTCCATAAGGATATGTTTACCCTACGTGTGTGTGTGTGTGTGTGTGTGTGTGTGTGTGTGTGTGTGTGTGTGTGAGTTTGTGACTTTTTTTTCCACAGCCAAAAAAATTGCAATTCTGTATCCCCATTCAGTGTGCTTCTGTGTGATGCTATTTGATGCCTCTGACTGCTCTGCCATAGATCCCTGCCTGCTGTTGTGTGCAGCATTTTCCCAAAAATCCATCTAATATGACACTGGCGCTTTACCTGTGTAAAACAAAACGCATACGTGTTAGAATGCATGTAAGACAATTCAGGTAAAAATGGAACAGCAACTTTTAGAATAAAACGAAACTCTTTCTGTGGAGAGCAGATTCTAAGTGATTAACTTTGGTTGTGACGTCAGCTGAACGAGGAGGTGAGGAAGTCTCTGGAGCAGTGCAACATTAAGGACGACATTGAGCACTTCATCAACCTCAGGAAGACCGGTGACAAGCCCCCAGGTGACACTCTCATATGGAAGGGGGAGTAGGGTTAGGGTTAGGGTCAGAAACAGCCTTTATTTGCAATAAACCAACATCAACTGGAGAAAAAATGCTAATAACCAAAACGTGCTGCCCCTAGTTCCACTGTTTCAGGACCAAGCAGCACATGCTGTGCACTGTGCCTTTATTTTGTGTTATTTATGTCTCTGCTTTTTATCTACTTCCTGCTGTATGCAAACTAATGTCCCTCTGGGATCAATGAAGTATTTCTTATTGTACCTGATCTCCGTAAATGTATTATATTGCAGTATATTGCAATGCGAAGCAACCGTCCTCCATTTTCACTCGCCTGAGCAGTACTAGTCTCATCTCCAGGGGACCTTTGTCGGACATCTTTTGAGTAGCGTGTGCTGAGCTTTTTCCGTGACCGTTTTGCAGTGTCATATCCACCTGCTGTATTTTAGTCCTGCTTTCTACCATATGGCAACAATGTTATTGCCACCCTCGCCTCCCATCACACCCTGACTTTCTGTATCAGCTGCCATCATCTATGAAAACTTCTACTCCAATCAGAGGGCTTCGGTCCCGGGTCGCACAGGACCCCAAGTTACCAGGTAAAAACTGTATCTATCGAAGGGTGAATTAAGAGATTTAAGATCCGAGTTTTACAGTAAGGCATGCTAAAATGTATATAGTATTTTTATGTAGATGTAGTTGAAATGAATATCTTTGTGTTTACTTTGTGTTTCAGAAGGAGACCATTGCCAGGGAGGGCTGAAAGTATGTGAATTTTCAATATTCATCGCAATATTGTTAGAAATGCCAGTCATACACAATAATTATGTTGTTAAACCTGTACCAAATGTTCTCTCATAGATAATGTGGCTTCAGCCATTGATGATCCTACCTACAGTGTAATAAAATACTAGCAAATGGGTAAGTATATCTTGGGAATAAAACTGTAAAAACATTGCAATCATTGAGTACCTATTGATAAAAGATGTCTAGATGTACATTTCTACATGCATTTTTTTCTATTTAAACAGAATAGATGTAATTAAGTTTTCTAGGAAATCTACAGTAAATGTTTTTTCATTGCAGAATGCCCAGCTCTGATAATGGATTATTTGTATTTGAATATGAAAAGGATACAAATTGTGGATGACTAATGGATTAAAAAATCCATTCATAGGTGAATCCATTGTGGCCAGGGAAGACGCCTGTCACCCTAATCCTGCTTAACTCACACTGGTGGTAATGTCATACAGTGGACTAGTGAAAGAAAATGGTTTATTGCATATCACATATTGTATGTTGTTACATGTTAATGATAATTGTGAGTTTATGTGTTGTAATGTAGACTCATTTACATAAAAATTAGCTTAATTGTTTATGTTTTTCTTTAACTTGTAAAATTTTGGATGTTTTGCATCCATTCATGCATTAATTTATAAGCTATAATGGCTATATTTGTAAACATAAGAATGCTGTTAAATTATAATAATGAATTGACCAGGTAATGAGACGGACACAGAGATTATTCACCCACAGCCTGCTGAAAACTCCACACACGTTTTCCTGTCCTGATTCAGGGAGTGAAGTACCATCAACGGTGGAGAGTTCAGGTCCAGAACTTAAAAATCAAGACCAAGACTTTGGTTCAAACAACCAGTTAAATAATTTGTGGCTGCAAATTTTCATGCTAATCTGGTTGGTTGAAACAAAATCTTGGTCTACATTTGTAGCCTTTGAACCTGAATTTTCCTCCTCTATGTATCATTTGTCTTTATTGACACTGGAAACCCAAAATGGACCAGTTGGGAGACACCATTCAGATTCCAAGCAAGAAATTATCTCAATATTTGATGTTGCTGTTTTTATGTCAGCACATCTTTCTGCATTTCTTAGTTTGAACAGTCAGTTGCACTGTACAGTGCAGTTTAATTACTGAAGACAGTCTGGTGTATAACTACCAGCAAAACAACGCTTGGGTAACGCTTTACATTAACAGCACCTTCATAATGTCCTTATAATGTATCATAGAACATTCAGTGTACATTCATAATGTATTCAGGATTGGGAGGTCACTGGTTCGAGTCTGGCATCGGTAGAATAGTCAGATCTTTGGGCCCTTGAGTGAGACCCTTAGCCCAGACACAGCCTCATGGGGACCCCTGCAGGTGGCTGCCCTTCACTGCCAAGCTTGCTCTCACCTACATGTGTGTCTGTGTCAATGAGGGCAAGATGAGGTAGGCAAAGAGAGAATTTCTTCATTGGAATTCATCATTGTCATTATTATTTGTAGAACATCCTAATGTACCTTGACTGTTTTAATATATAGTCAGAAACATTATATAATAAACATTATATTCATATATGTTAATACATTAAAGCTGTGAACGTATGTTAGGATGTTAAGACATACTTACATGCTGCTCCTGAATGCATAATAAATGCATTATGAAGGTGCACTGAGTGTTCTATGAATGCTTAATGAATGGTGCTATTAATTTATATTATCAAACAAGGGTTATATGATCTTTACACTGTAACTTAATGGGGCTGTATGCACTTTTATTGTTGTGATTTAAAAGGCAGACTCCATTATCTTCCATCCTCTTAACTATCCTGAGCAGGGCCCGGGAGGATGGAGTCTGTACCATGCCACAGAGGGCAAATGTTCACCCCGTACAGGATGTGTTTGGTTATAATGCATGCTTGTTTTTGCCAATGCAACATTTCTTATCTTTTCCAAAGAGGTTTCGCCTCACTTGTAATTCTGTATGAGCCATGCATTTTTTTGCAGGGTAGTGGATTCCTCTGGTAAATATACTTACATGCATGTCCCTCTGATTCAATATCATTGCTACAGCAGACTCATGAACATTTACAATAGTAAATGTAAGCCTTAAAGTGATTTTGTTAGATAAACACTGTTGAAGATTAAAAATGGTATTGAATTGTAACCATTTTTACATAAGTTCCCTGATCAAATGAAGTCCATACTCAAGAATAAAAGTCAGTATGACTCAGGGTTCTCAAAAATCTGTTTTTATCAAGCTGTTTCACTAATCTCACTAGCTAACCTGCACATGCTGCAGGATCCTGGACAGAATCCCTACACAATCACAGGACATTGTTTTTTCACTGAATAGTAAAACTACCAAGACATTCAAAAATGAATAGTAAAGTCTAAGTACACAGGTTAAAGCGAGAGTCAAAAACATTTCTAGCAATTGCTAGACTATTTTAGTCAGATATAAAAGTTCCATATTCATTGGAGTTAGTACATCTGAATCTCTTAAAATAAGCAGTAATATTGTATAATATAATAGTGTGAAATACATTAACCCTGCCACACACGCGCACACACACTGCATAAAATGCACATTTATACATATATAAAACAAACATACAATGTCATTAAAAGATTTATTTGAAGTTCTGTTGTAAATATTGAACAAAATAGAAATAATAAGCTCATTCATTCAGTTTGTTTTGCTCTTTGGGATCCATGACTATTGAAGGTCCATGATTCCTGGGTCAAACAGTCTTCTCCGTTTGTATTAGTTCTGTTATGATCTGTATAGTTTTTTCATCTGCAGTGGAGGGAGGAAGAGTTAAAAAGCTATTAAAGAACAGAGCTGCGAATAACGGCACCCGACATAAAGCACATAGTATTGTCAGAGAGCAATTAATCTTTAAAATATTCAAAACGCCTGGCTGTTGTAGTCCTAATGTATTAAACACAGACTTCATAAAAATGTGTAAATGAAAATGACAAAAAATACAATTTTGGATCAGAGCCTTTGCAAAACATAACACAAGAATAACACTTACCCTGCAGAATGTTTCAGATGCTGGGCTACATAAAATTAAGTGAAAGTAAAGAAAACTACCGTCTACACTACTCGATTATTACAATTCGTCTGAAAAATCACTCAATGAATATCCCTTTGTATTTTGCATGCCTTTTGTCATTTGCTACATTCGTTAAGAGGAATGGCAAGTATGTAAACCCAGGTTAAGTATCTAGTTTTACATTCATTTCGTTTCCCATGAACTTCAATCAATACTAAAAAACTGACCTTCAAGGTTCATTTTGGGATTCTCAAGCTTCATCTCTAAGAGTGAGTCAATCAGCTTTCGTAGGTGTTTGAAAATCACCCCTATCCGAACTGGAGCCTGAAGAGGAGCAAATGAGAGTTGCAATAAATTTGCTGGTACCAAGGGCTGCAAGGCCACTGAAATAATTGGATTATTACAGTTTTTCTTGACTGTTTTGGAGCACTTTTCAAAACAGAGTTAAATGCCGTGTAAAACACTGAGTGTAATCCCCACACCATAAAGTCACTTCTGCACAGCAGAACATCAGTTCTCATTGCTTCACACATATTTACATACGATTCAGTACATATATGCAAATGGACTAGTACAATTTTAATAATTTGGCATGATTTTTAGTTGTTTCAACCATGTTGGTCAAAATGGATTAGGTAATTTCCACTGTCATAATTTTACACTTAAAACATATGCATATACAATGCATTGTGTTAGCCAGCGCATACAAAATGGTTAACCAAGCTTTTAAAATGATTCATTATATATTCCATATATTGCAATGATACAGTATTGTGTTTTTTGTTCCGGCACAGCATGATTTGGTGGATCTTGTATTTCCATTTTGCTGTCTTTGTGTTACACAGCGCTGTGTGACTTTTTTGCTTGCTATTGCACTGTCACTTGAAATATGAAAAATGCATAGGAGTGCTTTCTTTCAACAGTGAACTCTACACACTGTAAAATAGAGCTTAGCAAAGGTGAAATGGGAACCTGACATGAATAAATATCTGCTGAAGAGGAATGATCGGTCAGTGACAATGAGAAAGTGGGAACCGACTATCATTCAGCACTGTGGAGCTCAGGAGCAGATTTACAGACATACTGAAAATGTATCTAAACATTTTGACTCATGGTTAAAATGATGACGACTGTACTTCTCATTTTGGTGACACTAATTCATTGGTGGAATTATTTCCTTTTGAGAGATAAGATTTGGGTAAGTTACAGGCTTTTACAGCTAAACCATAGTGTTGCACTATATGCAATAACTTGAGAAATGCACCTATAGTCTCGATAATGTTAAGTATGTTTCATGAAATACTCTAAAGCAAATGGAGGAAAAACTGTAGAAGAACGTATAAGACAGACATATTGTTGTTTTAAAGCAATGGCTTAACCTGGAACTGAATCCAGCTGTCCAGGGAGACGAGTCTTTCACGATGAAGAACGTCTATGTCTCCCCCAAACAGCAGCATTGGGAAGGGTGATATCAGGGTGGTATCCCTCAGGTACACCTTAGAGTACTTCACCTGTCAATAAAACATAGGGGCTTTTGGTAATTCCTTCTCAATTCCTTCCAGGCACAGAT
>JAABNY020000119.1:9508773-9568213 GCA_015164015.2 Brevimyrus niger | reverse complement strand
CTCTCTCTCTCTCTCTCTCTCTCTCACACACACACACACACACACACACACACACACACACACACACACACACACACGCACACAAATACGTCTATTTTCAACTTGTCTGATACTCAAAGTTGAACTTCACACAATCTCTCTAATTTTCTCTGCTAGCTTGTTCCTCAAAACACCACAGACAATTGCACAAACATGAACGCTCACGTCGTTCTTTTGTACAGGCTGACATTTGGACTTCATGTGGTCTTTACACATTCAAATCTGCAAGTTAACAATATTATACATTAAAATATTTCTTTTAGCACTTTCCACAAGACCACAATACATGTATGATACTGACCACATGAACACACTTTTAATAGCATTCAACATTTAAATTTTATACATTGTATAATGTGTTGGATACACTTCAAGATAACATTATTTAGCTCTTTTGTGGCACATTTAGAATGCATATATTGCGCTTATGTAGGGCAATTATAATGGCATTCACAAGTAATTTGTCTTTTAGCACAGACTTTAACAAATAAAAACTTTTCCACAGATTGTTACCCTTTTTACATATAAAAATGTAGGGGACCATGTGTTTTAATGGCAAATCCCTGTAGGAAAGAGCAGTGTTGAACTGTATAGAAGGGAAAAATACCGTGTTTAAAGGGGTAAAAATGTCAAGATGCACTTTCTGTCGTTTTCCACCCCAATAGCCTTCCATACTCATGACCTCCACTGACGCGGAAAGTATGATCAAGATGCTGATGGAGAAGGACTAGATTATACTGCGAAATAGGGCTGTGCAATTTCGACAAAACGATCATATTGCGATTTTTTGAACGAATATTCTCTTTGGCCCCAAATAATTTTTATTTTGACCTGCATCCATATTTTATGTTCTTTCCTCCCGCTCGCCTATTCGGTTCTCCCACTCAGCTTCGTCGTGCGGGGTGTAAGCTCTGATTGGTTAACATCTTTCTCACGCTCAGCTTGGCTGTAATTGCCCGGTGCGCTGCGTCAGCTCTGATTGGTTAACATATTAAAATCATGTGCAGAAGAACGTATTCTGAATAAAAATCTAAATAAATTAATAGATAAAATCGCAGCCTTATATGGTTTAGAAATCGCATGTGCTTAAATTGCGATTTTTTTTTGCGATTGCGATTAATTGCACAGCCCTACTGCGAACGTTGATTTAAAGAGACTGGATTATACTGCGAATGTTGATTTAAAGAGACTGGATTATACTGCAAATGTTGATGAAGAGAGACTGGATTATACTGCGAATGTTGATTTAAAGAGACTGGATTATACTGCAGATTAGGGCTGCCATAAACGATTATTTTGATAGTCGACTAGTCACCGATTATTTTTGCGATTAGTCGACTAATCAGATCATGCATCCATTGGACGTAAAACATACAGCTTATTGCACAAGCATGCAATTGCTCTTATATAATTATCATTAGTTTACAGCTTAAGGTGTTTAAGGTATGTGCTAACTAAAAATAAAGACAAGATAGTTTACTAAACTTTTAATGAAATTTAAACTAGTTTGAAGCAAACTGAAAACAAATATAACAAATCTTCTATAAAAAAATTATTTTACATCAAATTGGTGAAGTGGGATCGGCCTGGTAGGTAGTTATGGTAATCTGGGTTGAACTGCTTGATCATCTCTTTGAAACCTTGATCACCAACCATAGAAAGGGGTCTCATGTCCGTCACCAACATGTTCAAGATTGATTCCATCAGGACATCTGCTTGTCGAGGTGTACATGTTGTTGACTTGGTGACAAAGTCGTCCATTGAAGACGAACATATTTTTTAGCAGTCCTGTAACGTAACGTTTACAGCTATCAATATAAGTTATAATAAGTAGTGCTGTCAGCCTTAATCTCGTTAATGCCATAACCACATTAACACGGCAAACCCCCGTTAGCGAGTTGACGTGGATCGCCCCGTGCGAGGGCTGCACGGCATCAACGCGTTAGCTCGTTTAGCTCGCTAGCACCGTGCAGCCCTTGCACGGGCATATCCGGGTTAACTCACTAACGGGGATTTGCCGTGTTAATGCGTTTATGGCATTAACGAGATTAACGCTGACAGGTTATTCCAATTTAATAATCCGGGTTAGCACTAAGTAGCTCGCTGTTTATGCTAATGTTAGCAGCTACTAGCTAATTAGCTTACAGAGACGACTGTACCACTTCGTCGTCAGAGGCCACGAGGTGCTTCCTTTTTAGATGCATCGCCGTCTCACTGCCATGGAAGGCAAGTTCCATTTTGCACATTTTGCATTGGACCTTCTTTTCTTTTGTTTTATCAACATGCTCCCAGACATTCGACTTCAGTTGCCGGGTAGCCATGACAATTGAGACTGCTCCTTCTTCTTCATCTTTGGCGTTTAACGACAGCTGGCATCCTTGTAGATGCATTGCTGCCATCTTCTGTTTCAGTCTGTTATTACACTCTTAAATCCTACTGTTAATCCTGCACCTTTCAGGATCTCACAACGCTTCAAACGACGCATCGACTATTAAATTAGGCGTCAACAATTTTGAAAGTCGACTAATCGTGACTAGTTGACGAATCGTGGCAGCCCTACTGCGAATGTTGATTTAAAGAGACTGGATTATACTGCGAATGTTGATTTTAAAAAAATTATAAAATAAAAATTATTTCCATAATTCCATTCCATGATTTTTCCAAAACTTTGATATTTTTATTTTACATAACTTTTCCAGGTCTGGAAAACATGGACTTCTATGATTTTTCCAGAACTGACTGTAAAAACCCTGTACATCAGGGTTTATAAAATACCTAATAATGAAATAAGCAATGAGAGTTTTGTAAAATGCAGCTCAATATGCACATATCAAATTTTACGATTTAAGTGTACATGTAGAGGGGGAAGAAATGTTCCAGATATTACGAATCTAAAAGGTTGTCCAATCCTATTTCATATTGCTAAGACATTCTATGCAACCTCATACCTCTCTTGCGGATCAACAAACATAATGGGTTGACCAAAGAATAAACACAAGGGTATTACCACTTGCCAGGAGTCATCTGCATAGATGATCCCTCACCTGCACAGGAAAGGTCCTCCCTGGGATGGTCACCACAGGACAGCGGCCAAAGTAGCCAGCAAACTTGTCACAGTCGACTGTAGCACTCATCAGCACCAGGCGAAGGTCGGGCCGCTTCTGCAGAATGTCTCTCAGGATGATCAGGAGGAAGTCCGACTGGACGCTGCGCTCGTGAACCTGCCTCAGAGGGAGCAGCGGACCCGGAAAGCAATGAGATACTGCCCTTTGAGTTATAGCAAAATGAAGCATAGATGTGCTTTTGCACAACCATAAGGTCACTAAGTGCTCGTAGGTAGATGTTTTGTTAGCTAATACCCCAAGACAGTGCTCAACATAAATGAGTACAGCCCAATAGATTTGTCAGAAAACCTTTACTTTTCTGTCGGCTACAACATTTTCTTTGGGCTACTATACTACAAAATACTCCCAAAAATGTGGGCCATTGATTGAGAACAAGATTTGTTAATTTGGTCTCACAAAAAAGTAAATGTCCCAAGACATTCATTCAATGCCATGTTGCAACTATGAGTACACCTCATTGAAAGTCTTAGGAGCAAAGCAAAAGTTTATACTACAAAATCTAAGGCCACTGTTTTCTGAAGAAGAACAGGGTGAAAGTGATTCAGTGGCCAAGCCTGTCTCCTCATCTGAACACACCAGAACACCTACAGTATGGTGAATTTGAAGGAGAGAAGTTGAGCGTCACTCTCCATCCAGCAATCAGGCTCTAAAAAGAGGTCATTCTTAAAGAATGGAACAAAAAATGTTGCAATATGTCACAAACTTGTTTATTCCATGCCTAGAAGACTTTGACTGTAAAAATTACGGAGGCCATACAAAATATTAGAGGTAGCAGTTTTTGTTGTAGGGTGTATTCATTTTTCCATCACTAGATTTGAGTAAAAGTGTTCAATGAGATATTGATTAAAATCTTACTTTTCAAAGGGGGTGTATTTATTTATGCTGAGCACTGTATATAAAATTCAGACAATCACCTGTTCTAAAAAGCTGATTAGTTTAACAAGTTTGATTTTATTCATAAATTTCCAATGACTGGAAAAAAACACAGAACTATGTATTAAAACAAGGTAAAATCTTCAAATCAGGCCTCAGCATATAGGCAGATGTGTTGCTAAAATCATTTTCCTGTTATTTCTAAGCATCTTCTACAGCAGCATTTTTCCAACCTTTTTTGAGTCACAGCACATTTTTTTACACTTAAAAAAATCCCTCAGCACACCACCAACCAAAAATGTTACAAAATGTCACGCTGTAGCCTAGTAATGACAAAAAAAAGTAATTTATTTTATACTAACCCAGTGTGAATGTAATCTATACGTATGTGACAATGGCTTTATTCTGAAGAGTTGCTATCTTCTTAATTCCTGTTTGACTAAAGGAAAGGGATTCGGGGGCTCTTATATTCTTTTCATCCTTCTTGATGTATCATATCATCGATTCATTCAAGCCATAATGGCGAGCGACGTCCGCATATCGCTTTCCTTCCTGAAGCATATCCAGGAAATTGACCTTCTCCTGAATGGTCAAGGGTTTTCACTGCCACTTAAGGTACTACTACCAGAAGGCTTAGAAGATGCAGGATGCTTGGGAGCCGTCGTAGGGCTTAAAACTGAACAAAAACAATCTGACCACAAGCAAGGTACGCGATACGCAGAGCGCTGTGACAGGTAAGGCAGAAATCTGTGATATAGCAGGAGATCACTGTAATGTTGGAATACCTTTGTATAGAATACATAACTATTAAGCACAGACACTCAACAATGGCATATTATTTGCAAATATTAATACATTTTCAAAAAGTCTTTTAGACCAATTAAGTGAAATTGGATCATTTCCCACAGTACACCTTACAATCTCCAAACTAGTGTGCCGCGTTACAGTGGTTGAACATCACCGTTCTAGAAGGAATGCCAGCTGCTACCCACCTCATCAACAATGATGTGAGTCAGCGAACTCAGCAGTCTGTCCTGCTGCAGTTTTCTGAGCAGAACTCCTGTGGTACAGTATAACAGGCGCGTGGAGGAGCCAGACCGCGTCTCCATTCGGATCTGGTATCCACACAACGAGGTCTGGAAACATATGCAAGCGGCTCGATTTAATCTACCTGAAAATGACCTATTGGAGCCTGTGAGCACCGCCCAGCAAAAGCCTCCACAAAGCAGAATCAAAGAAGGAAATTTTTTAAAATGGGGGCTGTTTTAGGAAAAAGACCACATGCAAGTATGAATAATAAGCCACTGGAAGAGCAATGGAGGGTCTGCATGAATGTACCTGGGCCACACCAGTTATCATCAGAATGATTAGGATATAAAAGCTCCTAGTAACAAGCATGGTGGGGGTACCGAGTGTCTTACCTTTGCTCCAGGTCCATCCTCACAGCCAAGCTCCTGGGACACCCGTCCAGCAAGGCTCATGGCAGAGATTCGCCGAGGCTGAGTCACCACGACGTTGCAGGGTTTGGCGTCCGGGCCGTGCGTCAACAGGTCCTCAAGGATGAACTGGGGGATCTGGGTGCTCTTACCGCTGCCCGTCTCCCCGGCAACCACCACCACGCGGTGCCTGTGCACCGCCTCCAGGACGGCCCGCCGGTGCTGGAACACGGGCAGCTGCTGACGGTCCCGGAGCAGCGCCCGGGCCAGGGGGGAGTCCCGCAGCCGCATCATCAGGGCACGGGACGCCGCCAGGCCCGCCGAGTCCGGGGCGGCCTCCCTGCTGGGGACGTCGTCCTCCAAGGAGGCCAGGTTTTCCCAGGAGTCCTCGGGCTCCGCGCCGTCCTGAACGCCGCCAGGGGACCCCGAGGTCTGGCTCTTCTGCTGCTGAATCTTGAGGCGGCTCATTAGTCGGGCGATGAACTGGTCCCGGGGCTTGTTGATCTCCGTGCGATGCTGCTCTTCCTCCCGCTGCTCACCGTCACGCCATTCCAGCCACACGCTGCGGTACGTGGGCGGTAGCAGCTGGTGCACTGACTGAGCAGGGAATGGGGTTAGGGTTAGGGCATCTCCTCACCAAGCAGCCAACAAGCAAACCCTTCATTTAATTTCAAAATTAAATTCAATTTGTCAAAACACAAAGGCCAAAAGCTAGAGGTAAATTTCAGAGGGCCGGGGTCACTCTTGGTAGATTTCCAGGGAGGTTTAAACTTGTCATTTTAGTGACTGGCTACGTGCCTGAGTGATACCAAACTAATGTTGGGGACTGCAGGGATCCATAATTTTACTATGTGTGCCTGGGGGGGCATAGGGTGAAATGAAAGATCATACTGAAAGAGGGATATATGACATATAGATCAAAATAGATGAAGGAGCTGTTTGATTTTGAATATTGTTCCAGATGTAATCATATAAAATAAAACTTCTCTCGGACACCAAACATTCGAAATACTCTCGACAAATCATCGTAAACTAGGTTTGTTGATAAGGCTTTTGGATTTTAATGTAATCATGACAAGACTCCCCACCATTAACACTGCATACAGTGTGCCCCATTAAATGAGTGGTGAGCCTTCAGCGTACCTGTCCTTTGACCAAGTTGTAGAGGGCTAACGTGGCCCCGAGGTGTTGGGCTTGCATGCCGTCCTCGGTGAGGATGGTGGGACAGACCTCTACTGCCTCATCGCCTCTCTGAACGCGAACTCTGGGGAGGGGGGAAGAATCATTACAGGAACAGAAACCTTGTTGATGTAATTTTTAACTGGCAAGATGTTTACAAGCAACAATCAAAAACATAAAATAAGGGCTGCACAGGTTACTGAAATAAATTAGCCAAGTGTTGCTAATTTAGCTCTGGGAACGTAACGGGAATTTTAAAAATAGCCCTGAAATAAACCCAGCTACCTTTACATACATCTGTAAAGAAACAGGTTGTAATATTGTAACCATGTATAACAGACAATTAAGAAAATATCATAAAAACACACAAAACTAATAATTACATTGAAGATTAGGTGCATAATTTGATTATGTTGGCTACCTTCTGCTATATATTATATATATAAAATCTCACATCCTGTGGCAGAACAAAGGTAACCTCTTCATTAAGACCAGTGCTCCTCACACCAGTCCTCAGGGATCCTCAGACAATCCATGTTTTTGCTTCCTTACAGTAAAAATGTGGACTGTCTGGTAAGAAGCTGGGAGGAAGCAAAGACGTGGACCGGCCAGGGGTCACCGAGGGACTGGGTTTGGAAACACCGATTTAAACACACCTGCACTTCCAGTATCTACCAACAGGCACTTTGTGGAAAGATGGTGGGGGGCTTCTGGGGAGGTTTTTCCTGCACCAGTCAATGAGGAACTGCTTGGGAGACTTTCCCGTCCAACTCCGCGCTGTGTAGTCAAAGTTCCGGATATCCTTAGGCTGGTTCTTCTTCGCTGCTGACCACAAGAAACGGACAGTCATGTTCTCTGCTCGGAGCCATTAAAACGCGGCACCGACACCCACATGAGCAGCCAGGAGTTACCCCTCCTTACTCTTCTCCAATTGAGGTTTGTCTTCCTGTTGGAACAGACTGAAGTTCACGTCGTCCGGAGCTTCCTGAACTGCTGCTGGTTTCTTTTCCTCTTTCGGAGTATCAGTCACTTTTATGGCAGGATTGAACATTGGATGTGATTCCAAAGGCTTCATCTCTAAGATACGTGCAAAAACAGAGGTAGGAAGTTCAGGTCCAAGAAAGCAGGAATCCAGACCAAGACTTTGTTTCAACCAACCAGTTGAGTATAGAGTCACAGTTACAGAGTACTCAACTGCTTTGTTGAACCTAATCTTGGCCCAGATTGTTAGTTTCTGGGCTTGAGTTATGCACCTCTAGGCATTACTATATTACTATTGAAAACTTAGGTGACTCCATTACCTCATTAAGTGCCAATAACAAGCCCTTTATTATTGACAAAGGGTAATTATATAGTGAGTGGCAAGTTAAGTTGGGATCAGGCAATATTTAAGAAATATATGATATTAATCCTTAATCCTGCAATTTAAAAATATAATTAATCAGGCCAAAACAGTCACTATTCTCCAGCTGCTGCTTGACACAGGAGTGGAAAGTCCCAGGCCCACCTTGCCGAATCACCCGAATTCGATCCTGAGCCGCCCTCTGGTTGACCTTGTCCTGCTTTGCTCTCGCTGCCACGGCAGACTCCTTAGCGTCATAGAGCTGAGCTGTGAGCACCAGATACCTGTCGTTCTAAACGAAGCAGGCGGGAGAGAGGGAGGAGTGACAGTCACATATATTTTGCGTGGCCATTTAAACAGGTCAGGCATGCAGTGAAAGCTGGGACTCTCCCAGCGGGCAGGGGGAACAAGGCAGGGGACACTCTGGATGGGAGGAGGTTTCAAGTCATTTCATATTACAATAGAATCCCCTGGGTTGTATTCTAACCCGCCCCCCGCTTTTTTTCTTATCCATACTGTCTCTTTTTGCACAACTGCATGAGCAAGCCAGGTTTTCATTTTACTGGAAGTTGTAAGAAATAATTTTGAATTACCAAATTGTTTCGTGCTTCACCATACCTTACTCTACAGGACGTTAAGGTCAGTATGGCGGGACAGGTCTCATCCCAAATTAAAGGTATTTAAGGACCAAGAAGTTTACACATATAGGCCAGGTGCTACAAACTCATTCAGCTCACATAAGTGAGAAACTATATGTTGACTGCATCTATGCATATCGATGTGCTACATTTTTTGACTGTACATAAATAAGAGCAACCAAAGAGATCTTAAGATAGCATTTCTCACTCATCCTATCAAGTTTAAAAGTCCCTAAGACTGACTTACTGGGTCAAACTTCTCTTCAGGTTCCAGGTCCGGTTCGGGTTCTTCTCCTTCCTCCGCGGCCTCATCTTCGCTGGCCTGCTCAGCATATCTGAGGATCCACTCCTTCATGGCCACATCCTCGTTTTTCCCAGGAGCGGCCTGCGGCAAACAGGAAGCTGCATTCAGTTAATAATTTTATTCCAGTTTTAATGTCTCCGTTAATATGGCCCAGTTGTTACAGACTGGATTTCCACTTAAAATGCAATACAAGGACAAAATTACAAGCATGTGCAAGACACTGACATACAATCATGCTTCGCTTAACAACAGAGATGCATTCTGAGAAATGCATTGTTAATGGATTTTGTTGTTGTTCAAACATCATAGAATGTACTTACACTAGATGCCGTAGCCTTACTACAGACCAAATCTATATGCTATAGCTTAATTTTCAATTAAAAAGCACAGTATAGTAAATACATAAACCAGTAACATAGTTGTTTATCATTATCAAATATTACGTACTGTACGTAATTGTATGTGCTATACTTTTATATGACTAGCAGGGCAATAGGTGTATTTATACCAACATCACTGCAAACAAATGATGCGTTGTGCTCTCATGTTATGATGGCTGTGATGTCACTATTCGATAGCAAATTTGAGGTCCATTATAATCTTATGGGACCACCCATTTATATGAGGTACGGCATTCATGTGGCACGTGACTTCATGGGAACCAAAAAAAAGAAAGGCATCATCTATATTTGTAGGATATTTGCATAACCAATCGACAAAGAAAGCGTTTCAAGTCCCACTCCAATGTAGCGAAGAAGGATCCTGGGTTACAAAAAAGTAGTGCGAGTATGTTCATACATTATGGCTACAATGACACACATCCCCCAGGTATAAACGACACATACGTTTTTTTGTTTCTCTACCATCTTGCAAGCTTCCATTCTTGGCTGGGCCTCTTCAGGGGGCGGCTGGAATTTTGGTTTTTCAGTAGGTTTCTCCTCTTGCATTTTTTGACTGAAGCCCTCTGGAAGCTCCTCTATAGGAAATCGGAATCAAAAGCACAATTACTGTCTTATTCAGATCTAATCTACTCACTGCCTGTGTATCTCAGATTTCTTTCAAACAGAATTTACCATCCTGGAGGTTTAGGCAAAGCCAGTCAAGGGCTGAATGCAAATCTCCGCCATACAACACGCTGCTCTTCATCGCCTCCTCTATGTGCCCCGTCTTAAAGCGCAGCTTTTGCAGCGCCATGTAAAGATCCTGAAAAGATTGTTTAATCAGAAGTCAATTCGGCTGTAACAAGCCATGGTATTGTACCAGGTTATACTCAAAATCACCCGATTATTTATGGCAGCAGGAAAAAGAAAAAAAATACAAAGAATTGGTAATGATATGCCTACCAGCAGTTTTTTTGTAGTGAGTCTCCTGGATATTGGTCCTTTATCTCCATGTTCTTGTCTATAGTCATTGATTAGCTTGATTATCCTTTTCTCCAAATCTGCCTGGATAACAACCTTCAAAAACAGTTAATAGGCTTGAAATGTTGATTCCCCCCAAAACAACAACAACAAAAAAACAAAACAAATGTATGATCAAACACAATAAAAACGGGCTTACTTTCAGAATTGACTTATCGTGACTGGGGGCTCCACCTGATTCAGCTTGGGCGGTGTTGGTGAAGCTATATGTTTTCGGTGCTTTTATATGTAGAGAAATGGACAAAGTCATTCAAGGCCGTCAGGAAGACTAAAATCATCATGGTCAGTGTACCCACATTTGAAACCTCAAATGACCCTAACGCGAACAGCATTTTCAATTACAAATACAGCAGATGACATTAAAATTTATATCAGTAATTAAAATATTGCATCCTTTAGCTACTCAGTATCAAATTGGCAATTAAACGCCTAAAATAATGGGTAATTTGATTAAAATATCCACACATCTAAATTATCAACATAAATAGTTAAAAACTGTACATTTCCCGTCATCGGTTTATATTTAGGAGTGGGACACCCCACCTTTAGACTTGTTATCCCGAACAGATGTTTTGGCGGAGTTTGGCTTCTGCTGTGGCCTCTTGTTAGCATTTAGCTCAGGTGCGACACTTTCATTTCCAGCACCTGAAGGGTTGCCTGTTGCTGCCGACGTCCCCGTGACGATGGGCACCGATTTCTTCTTTTTTCCCATAATTAACAAAAAGTGTTTTTTTTTTTTTTTACTAAGACTAAATCAACTGCATAGAATCATTTGTTAACTGCTGCATTAACTCCGCAGCTACCTACTATCACTGACGTTAACTAGCAGCTGTCTGCATGCTTCTGTCTGCTAGCTAAAGTTAAAACTCATTTCGCTAGGCAAGCGACTGGCGCTGCTCGGATTTGGTAACTAACAGCACTTCAAGTTGAAGGGGAACATATGGCAAAATTTAAAACGCACCCTATACATGTCTTTATATAGTAATATATGTTATATAATTTTTCGTGAAATACTACGTTTTTTAAAAAATCAATGGACGGTATCATGTACTTCCACTGTTCCGATTAGCAAAATTGTCCTCTTTGGGGCGCCGTAGCGGAAGCGGTTTAGCTCGAAGTGCATTATGGGAGTTGTGTTTCATACAGATGTTTCGGAACTATGGCGGACGCCTTCGGAGATGAGCTTTTCAGCGTGTTTGAAGAGGACCAAGGAGGTTCCAGCAAACGAAAGAACGTTTCCTTAGGACCATCGTCGGGGTAAAATGAATGAATGATACTTGACTGTTTTAATTTTAAACATTCGTAATACTTAGTCTGTGTAGAGTTGTAAAGGTAGTTTGTTACAAGCCCGCTTTAGCCTGTACGTTGTTGGCTACAATTCCGTAGTTAGCTAACATATTACATCAGTAGGTTGGTAAATGGTATGAGTGGTATAATCTCGTGGTTTAACCTATAACTTAATTTATAGGTAGGTTTTTGGCAGCCACCTGTGTAAATGTGTTATACTGCTGTTGTGGCATTGCCTTAGTTAGCTTCAGTAGACCGGCTAAACCACGTGTAAGATCTGTGGAACTGTCTAGGATGTACACAACTCTAAAGAACTTGACTTGGTAGCAGCGTAATTATTGTGGAAAAAAAAAAAAAATCCCAACAGAAAACAACGTTAAATACATACGCGGTTTTTCAGATTATTCTGCTGTCAGCCATTTTCGGTTGTTGATTATTAATGTGCCGCTTCGTTTACTTAACGATATATATATTATTTCTGTTTAGATCAATTTTATAACGATAAGCAGTTTAATCTTGAACCCTTGTCGCTGGGTGTTAACTGGAAGCTCGGACAGTTGCAGTGGTGCATAACTCACTCATTGACAGCTGTATCCTCGCTTCGAACAAAAACGTTTGAAATGAATACGATGGAACTAAATATGTATGTTTACAATGTAGACACATTACTGTGGTGATTGTCTCTCTTTTAGGAAAGCAGCCCATGGGAAGGATCTGGCAGAAAAGGGTTCCACCTCGCAGGCTAAGCGGGAATTTGAAAATGACGGCGATGAGGTCATTTTTGGGAAAAAGCCGAAGATTGACACCATGTCTGCTGATGATATAAAGTAAGGAAATATATCTGCACTATTGTTGCGACTGTGGTAGCCGCTGCTGCCTTTAGTTTTGGATTAGGATAGTCTTATGCCAGTTATGTCCAAAAGTCCTACATACTTGCAAAAGGGTGGAAAAACTGGGGTCAATTTCTGGAAACTTTCCATAGGAAATAGGGTTGCAAAGGGATGCAATCTTTCCATGGGAAGTCAAGCTTTGGAATTTTGGCAATATTGAACTGCTTGAAATCCATGCAGCCTGTGAGATACGGCAAAGATAACAAACGGTATTACGATACAACATGGAATATGATTTACAAGCGGTGTGTTTTGATGCAGATGCTTATTTTGGGGTGTTTTTCCCACACACATAATTACTTGCAAGCATTTGGTTACACGATGAATTCACTATTAGTACCATCAAGATGTTTTTTTCCTACTACATTTAAGTTCCTTCATAAAAGCTGGCCCTGCAAGTTTCTCAGTTTCCCACAATTTATTTTATATTACTGAACCTTGACATGGAAGCATCTTCCCATTCAGGGTTGTGGGTGGGAATGGTGTGCCATTCCATCTCCTACCTCCTTTCATGAAAATGAAAGTACTATAGCAGGCTTCCAGGGCCAGGATTTCCATAGCTCTGCAAAGTTTATAATTGGATAATTATTTACGTTGAAAATCACTATAGTGATTAATCTGACTATTGCAACTGCATTATACAAAATGATACTATGACTCCCAGTGACCCGTGTTTTAAAAACCTATTAGAGTTTGGTAGACTTCTTAGCACATATGGCGTTCATTTTCCCAAAATAAATGATGGATAACTTAATTTGTGTGTATCTTTGGATCTTTTTGGTAGGATTTTTGAGACTGAATTGATGTCTCTAAATGGTGTGTGATTGCATGTCTTCAGTTCTGGCAAAGGACTGGCATTTATTCTGGAGTGACTCCCCTGCTGCATGGGATCAGCTATTGGCTCACTGCCACCATCTACTGTATTACTGAGAGACGGATTTTGTTTAATTGCAATGCTAGAACTGCTGATGGATCACATTAATTTGATTATGGAATTTGATGTGCAACATTTTCAGCCTTGCAGACCTCATGCCTAAAGTGAAGGTGGAACAGGTGGAGACAGTGGAAGGTTGCACACATGAGGTGAGGTGGCCAATAATAGGATCTATGTTTCCATTGTGTTTTTTATGCAGTGATTGATTACCGATTGCCTCTGTTAGGTGGCCCTCCCAGCTGATGAAGACTATACATCACTCAAGCCCAGAGTTGGCAAAGCAGCTAAGGTATTTCAGGTCATATATACTGACCATTAGCTAAAGTTAAAGTTGGTGAAACTGATGCATTTATGCCTTATGCTCATTCTAACTGTCATAAATGTTCTGCTTCCTTTATACCAATTTGGTAAACTACTGGTGAATTCCAATTGTGTCGTCCTGTAGGAGTACCCCTTCATCCTGGACCCCTTCCAGCGTGAGGCTATTCTGTGCATCGACAATAACCAGTCTGTTCTTGTGTCTGCCCACACATCTGCCGGGAAGACTGTATGTGCAGAGTGAGTGTTCTGTACAAAAGTAAAACTTTGTTTTTGTGTAGTGTCACCGCCTGCTTTCTTAGTCTAAGCAAAAGAGTATGGTAACATTTGTCGAAAGTGTGAAAACTTTTTTTTTGTAATTGGTGACAAGGCTGGTTAAGGAGCTATATGTGAAGCTGTATGGATTTTTGCTGCCCCTTTAGCATGAGATGCTGTGAAACATCCCCCTCTATGAACTGAGAGAATTAATCGGTCTAAGTAGCTTTGGGAAAAGGTACCCTCTGATGAGCGAAATAGAATGAAACGGCAGAGTTCGGGGCAGCACTCACAACCCTCTTCTGCTATGTCCTGTAGGTACGCCATTGCCCTGGCGCTGAGGGAGAAACAGCGAGTCATCTTCACCAGTCCCATCAAGGCCCTGAGCAACCAGAAATACCGGGAGATGTACGAGGAGTTCCAGGATGTCGGCCTGATGACGGGCGATGTCACCATCAATCCCACAGCCTCCTGCTTGGTCATGACCACTGAGGTGAGCCGTCCCTTCTAGATGACATGCTCCTTTACAGATATGTGCCCTGGTGCTGTTGAAGTCTTTCTTTTTGCCTGACATCGGAGTGGACTTATGGTTAAGTAGCCTGTACGTCTACTGTGATTGGCTGCTGTACAATGACGGTCATTGGCAGCATTTTAAGGGAAACCAAGTACACTTCGCTCTCTGCTGGTCCTTTATTGTTGGATGTAGTTTGCCTAACCCCAGAATCCCTTTCCTCCTCTGCAGATCTTAAGGAGCATGCTGTACAGGGGCTCTGAGGTGATGAGAGAGGTGGCCTGGGTTGTCTTCGATGAGATCCACTACATGAGGGATGCAGGTGAGCAGACCTTGAGCAGATCAGCATCTTCTCCTTGCTCACAGTTATTGTGTCCTTCAGAGATCACACTTGAAGTGCTGAATGTGGGGTAGACCCATGTGGGATGTGTGTTTTAGCTTTGCATCTCTTATCACGCCATGTTGATGCCTATTGTTGGTGTAAATTAATGGGAAGATTTTTAAGTCTTTAAATGACTGTGAGTGAACGTAGTGATTGATTAGGATATTGTCTGGCAGGGAGGGGTAGGGGTGAGGCAGACTATATTTTAAAATGAAAATCCATTTGTTGGAAACCTGTTGCATGCAGCGGCAGGGTATATAAACGGCACTCATGGGAACGTAAAGTATAAAGGCGCGTTTGCACTGTGCCCTGCATGCGTGTGTCGGTGAATAAGATGGCATACATTGGCCAGGTTGTATTCATAGATTATTTAACGACAACTCGTTTGGGAAACGCTGACTTTGAGTGACAGCTGAGCCCTGTGTCTGCAGAGCGCGGCGTGGTGTGGGAGGAGACCATCATCCTGCTTCCTGACAACGTGCACTACGTCTTTCTGTCAGCCACCATCCCCAACGCGCGGCAGTTTGCCGAGTGGATTTGCCACCTTCACAAGCAGGTGAGCGTGTACAGCAGGTCCCCACTCTGTCCTGCTCATCCGTAGTGTAGGAATGTGTGCGGCAGCAGTAAAGGCTCTGCTGCAGTGTTGCCTTAAGTTTAAAGCCCTGCTTGTGCATGATTGTATCCCCTGGCAAAGTTTTTTTTTTTTCTTAAACTTAACTTAAAATGGGGACACTTTTGGAGAATCTTAGCAATGTACCTTTTTGTATATAATGGCAGTATTTTCTGCTTATTTTGCTATTAGGTCATTATTATGCTTATTACAATTCGATCTAACTGTAATTTTTTTTCCCTGCAGCCATGCCATGTAGTTTACACAGATTACCGCCCAACTCCCCTGCAGCACTACATCTTCCCAGCAGGTGGCGATGGACTTCATCTTGTGGTGGATGAAAACGTGAGTGATTCAGTGGCCACGCTTGCTTCATGTTTTGGTTTATATGAATCCCCTGTCTTGATATTAAAATGTATTTGCAGTGATTTCATATGTTACAGCATCTTTGTAGTACATGTATACTATATTTGATCTTCTTTCTCCCCCAGTGGATTTTGTAGTATTAAGGCTAAAGCAAAAATATTTTTAAGATGATAAAGGTAATGCTTTTTCTGTGCTTAAGTTTTGCACAGTGACCATTGTTGTAGATACCTTATTGTTCCTATTTATGCATTATAAAGTAAAAGATCTTCTTGCCTCCATGTTTTAACTGTTGCCTATTTTTAATTTTTTTTGGCCTTACATCACAAGTTCAGTAACGAACTGAAATATTGCACTTGTGCAATCTGGCCTTACTTATTTCCTTTTAAGAAAAAGGTCAGGTGTGACTTTTGCAAAAGTCAACTGAAACTGCTTGGTTTTCAAGGGGAGAAGACATTTGGTTTGAGTTTACACACTTATTTTATGGAACCACTCTTGTAGCCGGGGCTATTCCTCCCTGATCATCGTGTAAACTGCATATCCCTCATATCCAGCTGTCATTTATGTAGCGTATCTCTGCTATTAATCTGTTTTGCCTTTTGATGTTAAAATATCTAGGACTGCCATGGATTGGATATTGGTAATTGGAATTCGTAGAGTAATTGTGTATATAATGAGACATACATTGCAATGGGTGTGATGCAGGAACCAACCAACCATTGCAGAGTGCACACACAGTTGCAGAGTCAGTTTAGGTACTACTGTTCACTTTAAGTGAAACTGCATGATTTTGGAATGTATAAAGAGAATTAAGCTAAGTGATGACAGACTTACTAGGCTGTACTGAGAGTCTGAATGGCACATATCTATGGCAAACCTCGCATAATTTGGCGAGTCTGTCGTCTTTTAAGATGTAGCTGGTTTGCTGTGTTAATATTTATGTTCTGCTTTGCAATACCAAAAACGATCGCTTCCATACGACTGAGGCTTTTGCTCTTCATCTAGACCCGCATCCGCTATGCGCCATCTTCACCATATTGCGAGTAATTAAAGAAAAATTTTAATCTCTGCTTTTTAATAATCAAGTTTTATCGTGTATTCACAACAGTTCTAAGAATATCTAAGTTGGTGTTATTGGAAGGTGAGGGTTTTTAGAAGTGATTTTTCTGGCTGATTTCTTTATCTGGATGACTGCCACTTTCTATTTTAGCGTTAACATTGGGGAAAACTATTGTATCAGCTTTGCACGTATATAGTCACTCCGTGAACAATGGCTTCTTACTCCCTGCTTTGCCTGTATATCTGTCAGGGGCCCCTCTAGCCGTGAGCCTCTTGGGTAATTCGATTTACACCCATTTTATTTGTGCTCTCAGGGGGAGTTCAGAGAGGACAACTTCAACACGGCCATGCAGGTGCTGAGGGATGCTGGTGATTCTGGTAGCAGCAGTGGGGCCAAGTGGGACCCCAAGGGCCGCAAAGGAGGGACTAAAGGTGGGGGCCACCATCTCCTGCCCGCCCAGCCCAGTTCACCCACAGAGCTTCGCTGATTTCGCTTGGTCCCATTAAGCTTTTGTCCCCTTTTACTTTAAAACAATTTGCACTGAACTCGGGCCCCACCTCTAGTTATTGTGTGTCAGGAGCCGTACTTTTCCAGCGGTCGATGTGGCACTTGACGTGATGGACAGCATTACGCTTGTTGCTGTCCGGGTCCATTTTCCTGCCAGGTATGCGAGGTCAGTCTGGTAATTAAACGATGGCCATCTCCACAGGCCCTTCCAACGTCTTCAAGATCGTCAAGATGATCATGGAAAGGAACTTCCAGCCAGTCATCATCTTCAGCTTCAGTAAGAAGGAGTGTGAAGCCTACGCCATACAGGTGGCCAAGCTGGACTTCAACACAGGTGCGTGGAATGGGCCTCACGACCCTCGGGTCTTGATACCTCTGTGAGTCTGCAGCTGACTTGTCTAGTTCTCCTGTTCAGTGCGTCTTTACGTTTTAGTTTCCGCTTGAATCTTAAATGCTGTTTTTCTTGTGTGGCAAGAGATCTATAAAAAAACCTGTCTAAGGGAAACCTCATCGGTTTCCTTGTAAATGAAGTGGTCTGATGTGTGGTCCTTGTACAAAATGTACCCTTTCGCATTGTTTGCCATTGGATTGTGTTGAAGGTCATAAATGGAAACTTGCGCTCCTAAAGTAGCTGTTTAAGTTAAAGTGATGATTCAGGAACAATGGTGGTGATCCTGTGAACCATCTTCAAGTAATTTTTGTTTTGGTGAGTTGTATTTGAGTTGCGAGGAGCTGAAACCATAATTGCATGTTTAGGAATACATTGGCTTGTTGGGTTTGACTTTGTTGTGAAAATGTCATGCCTTTGTTTAGCTAAATATAAGCTGTGAAGCTAATTATGATTTGTGTTTTTTTTTTTTTATATGGGTCTGGAAAAACTTTTACGTATATGGCTTTATATAACCGTTACTTCATTTAGTTTTCACTGTAATGTTCTATAATGTTCAGGCACTCTCAGCCAAACAGACATATTGTGATTGGTTGCTAAATCATTTATGTGTCTTCACTTCAGTTGTATATTCTGGTGTCTCAGTCTGCCCCATCTGGTGGTCTGATGCTCTGGTTAGCTTGGTAAGCTTGTCACCTACCCACGTGATCAAGCCTCTACTAATGCATTTGTTAAACAGATTAGTGGTGCAATCCCCATTTATGGTAATTTTATATGCAGAGTTCACTAGAATTATGTAATCGTATAACTCTGCTACATATCTGAATCAGTATGTTGGTCATGCTTGGCATAAAGGAGAATTTCAGCCTTGAAGGCATTTTTGCCTTTAGGAAATGGGATAGTTCACACCCTGAATTATTTTTAGAACTGGGCTTTCACTATGACTGAAGACTTTTTGCGGTTGAGTATCTTGCCCATGTTGGTGTGCAGTCATGTGACCCCCCCCGTGTCATGAGCCGCAGGCGGCCTTACCCGTTCTCCCTCTGATCCTCTAGACCCTCTGCTGGTAGTGGGGGGAGGGGAATGGGGTGCGGAAGCTGGCTCTTTAGCGCATCCCCATGGCGCAGCGTTGATGGTAGTGCTCTGGAGGAAGGTGCACTGGATTCTGGCCTAGCAGGATGACATCACATGCCTTTGCCTTTCAGCACAGATGGCCCGCTGAAGGACTGTGTTTATAAGCCTTCTAAGAGCCTGAGATTGTGATTGGGGAGAGGTTTCAAGGGCAATTGACCATGTAAGAAGATGTGGAGCGGCTCATGGCCATGTGAGGCATTTAAAGCCTGGCCGCCTCCGGGATCTTTGAGGAGCTCTGCCCCGATTCTGAGCTCAGTCTCTTGTCTCCCCCTTAAACCTTACAGAAGCACCTATGAGAATAGGGGTGATCAATGGCTGTTGGCTCCGCCCATCTGATCATGTTGACAGTATTTGTGCTGAAATCCCCCCCCCCCATTTCCCGAAGCCCCACCTCAGAGCTTAGAATAGAAGTGCTCAGCTGCCTGACATTGCTCCTTAATGTGTGGCCTGTCAAGAGAGCAGGGTCCAGAGGATCAGCTGGGGAACTGCTGAGAGTGTGTGTTTGTGCGTGTGTGTGTGTGTTTGTATGTGTGTGCGCGCGTGTGCAGCCAGGGAGAGCATTCCACACTCATGACTCCTGGGGCTGAGCTGCTTCAGTTATGGGTGGGATGAGACTAACAGTCGTAAATCTGGCCTTCTAAAACACTCCAAGCCATGACTATATTACTACTACTAACTTTTTGCAACTTGACGTTATTAGGCTTTTTATGTAAAATGTTACATGCCGTCATCACTCTTATTTTTGGCATTGCCTCTTGATTGTATGCTTGCGTAGATAACTATAGACTTGTATCCTTCGGTATTTTCAGTGTTGTGCGTTTCGATGTTTAATTTATCTATATTGGGTGGGCCTTTGGGCATGCACATCTTTATAGTAGTTGCATAGTGCAAAAAGGTTGATTTTGTAGCAATGCTTAAGACCTTGAGGTAGCTGTAGCTAGCTAAATAAAAAGTAATGTCCTTAGATCCATAAATTACTGACTAACATATTGTTTTGGGCAATTAAAAATTAAGATATCAACATCGGTATGTGTCAGTCTTATCGTGTATTGCCGGTCTATATTAATCTATTTTAACTTCATCAATATTCAACATTAGCAGCACCAGAACAAAAGATACAACTAAAATAAATAGGGGACAGTGTCGGGCGATCAGCCCTTTTCTGTAGTGGAGTACACAGGATTTCCTTGAGTTCGTTCACCACTTAGAGGTGTCAAGTACTGGCCTGTGACATGGCTATAATTCATTATTAAATCTGGCCTGCAGATCACCCTCTTTTTCATAGAGTTAAAAACTCATTCCATAATCCGCACCAATAGCCCCCCTCCCCCCCCCACCCAAATAGAAAGCACTTTCTTCGTGTTTGTTTCATTTACTGTACAGTTCAATAGTTGGTCTTTTAACAATTTTGCACTGGTATGTTCTCCCAGTGCTTGCTTAATTTCCCATGGAAATATTTGAATTTTTTCACTGAAGTGAAAAGATGTTCTATTTTACGTTATCAAAATAATGGATTCTTTGAATAGAACTATGAATTAAAAAATTTCCCATGTATCAAACCACTCCCTCAGTAATTGTGATTAAAATGCCGCCGGGCCAGCAATTCACACCCCTGCCTTATAGGGCAACTTAGCCTGTGGGTTAATATTTAGATATTATCATGTAATTCTGGTTCATGTTCGTTTTGTCTTAAATGCCATATAATTTGTGTGGTTTCTAGCTTCCAGATGCAACAAGCTGAAATGTTTCATTAGCGTTAATTTGTCTGTGAGCTTGTTTTCACTTGAGTCGTCTCCCGGGTTCATCGCCCTGATGGTGTGTTTGTGCAGATGAAGAGAAGAAGCTTGTGGAGGAAGTCTTCAATAATGCCATCGACTGCCTGTCAGACGAAGACAAGAAACTCCCACAGGTTAGATCCTGCCTGTTTTTTTTTTAATGCCTTCAGGTTTTACCGTTTACATGGATATTAATACAAAGGGGATTTAAAAGACCCTATACACCTTCAAACAACCAAGATGTTAGTGTCAGTTTGTCGGCAGTTTAGCACTGGGACTTTAGAGATATGCATGTTCAGCTAGCCGGTGCCAGTTTTTCCAAATACGTTTTCAAAAATCTTTCCAAAAATTGGCAGATGCTCAGTTTTGTAGAAGAATTCCCTAATAGACCGTGTATCTGAACTTTAGACAGCTCCTTGTTTGGAATAGTAATTTCCCATCAGTAGTTCTGCCAAAAAATAATCACATCCAAAGGAAATGTGTATTGCATGCTCGTTGAACAGAACTCGACAACCTCTCCCACTGACATTATCAGGAAATGTTTGTTTTTTTTATGGGATGCCTACGGAGAGTAGAAATTGCGCTCTGTGTTTTCTGTCATCTTCACCATGTGTCTAGTGTGGACCTACTTATCGCCTAATGCCGCTGAATTTTCAGCCTTGTAGGCTGCGTGTTCATCCGCAGTGAGACTGAGGCCTCCCTGTCAGTTTTCTTTGTTAAATCGCGGTCAACCCTTTGGCCAGCGAGGTGGAGTGTTTGAGTGGCAGTGTCTGCTCTGGAGTACATGGGAGAGGTAGAAGAATTAGGTCTGGGTTGACCTTTGTTTCATGAAGCAAAACCACATGGTGAAAAGGGAAAAAAAGCTTGTCCTGAGTTAACTGTGCGAACTGGAACCTTTGTAAACACTGTTTGAAGTGTATTAGCAACGTTTTCCTCATGTTCCCCTTGGCATAGCAGCATGGTTTTGATTAGACCCTTAATCGTCTATTAACATGCAACTGACTGTTGGCTTCTTTTTTTCTTTCTTTACCCCCTGCTTGCCTGTTTGGCTTTTCTAGCCGTCTTGGTATTTGTTTAAAACTGCAGGATAAATCTGCACTTTTAAGAATTCATTGCTTTTGCTGTAAAAGCATGATGCACTGTGAGGTGGCCTGTGTAATGATATGCAGACCGCAGTAACACTTGAAGCAACGCTAGTGGAATCATTAATGTAGGAAACATTCAGGTGCCATCAGTGTCCGCGACTGTCTTGTAAGAATGACTTCCCTCTCATTTGCTTGTGTGTGTTAAAGCCAGGACGCCTCAGGTTTCCTCTGGCATGCCTGTTTGGGTGGGAATGATGCATCCACAGACAGGTATGCAGTGTCATAAACCTGGGGAGCAACCCTCAGCCATCTCCATGAACTGAGATGCCAGTAGCCGTGTACGAAACCAGTCCCAATGAATGCCACGTCTGGCCAACTTTCCTGGAAGTACCTGTTTGTCTGTGCGGAATCTGGTGGCTGAATGCAAACACTATAAAGGAGCTTGTTGTTGAATTGATTTTATTGTCTTTCCTGCAGCAATGTAATGCGACAGGGTTTGTTTTGCATTTGAAGTGTCTTTATGGGACATACTATCCCACTGTATCACTCCTTAATACAAGTGTATAGCTGCCCAAGAATGCTCACCTTGGGATTGTTTTTCCCTTCGTAAGCCACCCCCCCAGCCCCGTTTGCAGTGCACCTTCATGTTCACCTAATGAGTTTTACCATCTGTACACTGTGTGTTCTCTCTGAAAGGTGGAGCATGTCCTCCCACTCCTGAAAAGAGGCATCGGGATTCATCACGGAGGGCTTCTCCCCATCCTCAAGGAGACCATCGAGATCCTTTTCTCAGAAGGCCTGCTCAAGGTGGGCTTCAGTGTAAATCCTCCTTACGGCAGGAAGTCTGCAAATGGGTTTCTTGCTTGGGAAGTACAGTGGTAGTATTCAGCTGTTCACCAAGGGGTGGATTTCACAAATCGACTGCGTTCCAGTCTCAGATTACCCACTCAAGTGAAACTCAAGTGATATATTGCCATTGATGTATTTTATTTTTCTGTTCTTAGTTTTCTTTACCGATTCCACATAGTGAGATGTGAATATTTTAACATTTGCTTCGGGATCATTGCCTTCTCACTGATGATTTAACGTAAATCTTCCTCATGCTGTAAGCCACTATTTCAGGGCTGTTTTTCCTTTCAGCCATTGCTCCTCTGTAATACTAGCCCTGCCTTAAATATTTTCACATGACAGGTTTTGATTCTTGGTGGTTTGTGAATCCGTGAGGTTAATGAAGGAAGAAGCCCAAATATTTTTGCCACCATAAGATTTGATAGCATTGTGGGTGTGACAAACGAGTTTTCCACTTGATGTGTAGATATACACTTTGGTTACCACCCAGTAATGTAGCGTAACATGTTTATCCCCCCCCCTTCTTCCCAGGCCTTGTTTGCAACCGAGACTTTTGCTATGGGAATTAACATGCCAGCCCGCACCGTGTTGTTCACCAATGCCCGGAAATTTGATGGGAAGGACTTTCGCTGGGTAAATGATGCACTATGTAATCCTGTATATTGTTTCTGCTGCTAAGTTTATAATTTAATCAATGACCGTGTTAAACAGTATAACAGTATACACTAAGAATTCTCTTCTCTAAAATATCGGTTCTCAGAAGCAGGATTTGGCCTCAAACGAAGAGCCTCGTATTTCTTTCAGAAAGAAGCCATAGTTCAAGCTTTTATGAATAATGCGTTTTAGATTCCCCCCCCCCCCTCTAAAACATTTTGTTCTGGCATCCCATTGACTTCAGAAAAGGAATCTGATGTCCAGAGTGGCTGTTTTGCACATCTGGTAATGATAAATGTGCCAAAAGAACATGCATTCAATGGCTTTCAAACAAAACCATGGCAGTTGAGACTGTATTCCATGGTGATGCTGTTTCTGTAGTGGCTCCTCACAGTAGTTTTCCAGAAGCAGATCGTCGGGTAGCTTTATTAAGAGGTTGACACATCAGCCTGAGCCATGGGTGATGCCCCAAATGTTGCTAAGTTTTCAGACGGTTTCGTTGGCGGTACTCTGAGGTTTGTCTTCTCGCTGTGCCACCACAGATTACCTCTGGTGAGTACATTCAGATGTCTGGCCGTGCTGGGAGGAGAGGCATGGATGAGAGGGGCATAGTGATCTTCATGGTGGACGAGAAGATGAGCCCCACGGTCGGAAAGCAGCTTCTCAAGGTACATTCGGAGTTGAACACTGTCATTGTACACCAAGGGGTGTAGTTTATTTTAGCTTGAAAGCTGAACATTTAAAATGTATGTGGCGTAAGTAGTACACTAAAATTCCTGTCTCTTTCAGACAACATGAATATTAGTCTTTAACTATCACTTGTGCGCGCGCGCATACATACATACATACATACATACATACATACTCAATATACTTATGTAAGACACATCTGAGGTTGAATAAAGGGATTTAACACCTTCACCATCTTCTGCTCTATCAGTCAGTTTCTTCATTTCCTCTAAGACGTCATGTACTTCCCTAAAAGCTCTAATTGTATCCATTAATGGTTGATGAATGCATTGTGTCGCACATCGACAGACGGCGTACCACTTAAGTATATTGTGCGTTTATTTTCCGGTTGCCAAGCAGAATTTTCTGGCTGTAACGCGTGAGGATACATTCACGTCCGCAGCAGGCGTTTGTCATTGCAGACGCCTCATTTTTATCAGAGGACCACATGATATCTGCTTTTCATGATGCTCTACGTATAACTCATGACTTTATACTGGAAATCTACTGAAAGTTCTTCCTTTAGCAGCTCATTGGCAAATCAAAGCCTGTTACATTTCTTTGAGTGTATACCACGTGATTTCTCAACACATTTTGACATAGCTGGTGAGCTCCCCAAATTTAAAGTGAATCCATTGTTGGTTTATTCCTTTTGGTTCTCTTTGGGATGTGCTGTGATAAGATTGTGTGATTCCCGTGAAACTATATAAGCTCTTTCTGCATGGGCTGGTAACACAGTGCACAGGCCAAAGTTGTGTAAAAGTTGTGTCAAAGTTGTGTCAACTGCCTTAACTTAATACTGTCAGAGCTCAGTGATGTCTTGTTTGTTTACGCTAATAAATGCAGCATTGAATAGAAGCTGTAATTCATCATGTTTAGACAGTCTGGCCAATGTAACCTCATATGTGGCTCAGTACCACAATTGTCTAAACTTTGTAGTATGAGATTGTCAAAATAGCCATTATTCCTTCAATATTCTAGTAATGTAAATGGGAAGACAAACTGCCAGTTATCATTGGCTTAGGATGCTGACCTCTTTGGGGGAGTGACTGGGGATTGTTGGGAGGAGGGGAAAGCAGCCTTATTTTTTCCTCCAGATTATGCTTGTGGTATGAAAATGGGGTGAAAGATGCAGTAAGTCTTCAGCTTAAATAAGGATAATTTTGTAGGTTTATGAATAAAAGCTATAAGCAAAGACTTCCTCACACAAGTTCGCGCTCAGCACATCCCATTTGCATCGGATCTTGAAATAAAGAGTTTCTTAGAATAATGTTGTGCCAGTATTTCCTTGCTGAATTGTGAAATCACAAGGGCAGCTTTTTAGAATGATTGTGGGAGAATGAGAATTGTTAGACTCTTGAACACACAGTACTCGAGCCAATGCATTCTCTTTCTGGCATGAAGAATCAGCCAAGTCTTGCACAATTAATTTTTTTGCAGGATGATAGTGAACAGCAAAGTTCACTTTGTATATGGTTTATTGCAGTGAAAATGTATTACCGTGAGGTGGTTCCTGGGGTCATAATCAGGCATATTAATTGTGTTGCTCAAAGTGGTACTAAAACTGTGGTAATTTCTCAGAATTTGTGACCTTCACTATGTACTTTTTATATATATAAAAAAGTAAGTTATTCTGTTTTGTTGACAGCTGATTGACTGTCATGCATAGTGTAACGTGTTTAAACAACATGCTGTGCAGTGCTCCCTGGTTTACAGAGATGGGCGTAGTAATGATGGCTGTCCTTTAGAAGGAAAAGCAACGTGTTGCATGTCAGTGTAAGACTGTTGGCTTTCTGCAGTTTTGTTTAAATGGGTGTGTAAGAGGTTTTTTTTGGTAGTCATCTTCTTTGGAAGCACCTTTAAATGGAACAGCAGCTGCCCCTGTCATGTCTTCCTACTGGTAGCCATGGAGCTGAAATTTCCCCTTTAAATCGCTCCTTTATAGCGCCTGTATATACTTCTGCATTTACTCTGTTTTAGGTTCATTTGTGACCTGATCATGCGACGTTCCTTCAGAATCGACGGGGTGTGATCGTTACATCAGTATAATGCGTGCTGTCTGACCTTTTGTGTCATTATACCTCCAGGGCTCTGCAGACCCCCTGAACAGCGCTTTCCACCTCACCTACAACATGGTCTTGAACCTGCTGCGTGTGGAGGAGATCAACCCGGAGTACATGCTGGAGAAATCCTTTTACCAGTTCCAGCACTACAAGGCTGTGCCGGGAGTCATTGAGAGTGAGTGCTGGTCTGAGGCGTGTGCATCTCCAGCACTGCAGCGAGTTTGCAGCAGAATGTGCAAATAGTGTGACATTTTGGAAGAGTAGCTTAGTATTGAAATGCCTGTTAAAAGGTGAGGGTGCACCTCACACGATATCATTAGTGTGGGGTTTCCCTTCTCATTACTGGGGTAAACATCTCCCCCTCCTTGAGGACCACTTTGCATATGGGTGTGGGAATGTTCTTTTTTTTTTTTTTTTTAACATAGAAATGAAGAAACTGGAGGAGCAATATAATGCCATAGAAATCCCCAATGAGGAGAGCGTGGTGACGTACTACAAAATCCGACAACAGCTTGCCAAGCTGGGGAAGGAGATGGAGGATTACATTCACAAACCCAAGTACTGCCTGCCTTTTCTGCAGCCAGGACGAATGGTGAAGGTGAAGCCAATAAACTGCTCTCTGATGCGTGTCTCGGGCAGCCCAGGCAACTTATGTTGTAGCATTGTGGTCATTTCAGTTCAGAACTAAGCTGTATGTGCCGATTTCTCCTCCCTGCTTTCTCCCTGTTATGCTAAATTGTACTGCAGTTCATCCCATTGAACGTGCTAGCTTTTTGTGACTTCTGTCGGACTTTTGTTTCGAAAGGTAAAAAATGATGAAGATGACTTTGGATGGGGCGTCGTGGTTAATTTCTCCAAGAAGTCAAACGTGAAGGTAATTATAAAAAGGCTGTTAGAAGGCAGTGCAACTGCTTAAAATGATGAAATTTTACATCTGTGAAGTAACAGCGGGATCATGTGGGGTGAAGTCATAATGAAAACAATATTCATATTTTGAAATTGAGTGAAATATCCATGTGGTGATGTTGCTTAACTTCATGAAGGTTTTTTTTGTCCTACCCTTACACAAAGCAGCGTTTTGACATCTCATTTGGCACCAGGTGCTTTGCGTTCACACGAGCCGATGCCCTGGGCTCTGCTCTGACGACGTTCCCTGTGCCGCAGGCAAACACCGGCGACCTGGACCCCCTGTACGTGGTGGAGGTGCTGCTTCACTGCAGCAAGGAGAGTGTGAAGAACGCCGCTACAGAGGCAGCCAGGCCCTGCAAGTCCGGGGAGAAGGGCGAGATGCAGGTCTGCAGGCTGTGCTCAGCTCGCCCGCTCCACCCGGCAAAAGTAGCAAGGGAGCTCAGAGTAAACAGTGACTTTGTGCCCCGAGGTAGCTAACGGTTTACGTAATGTGGTTGGGAACCTTAGTGCAATATGATAGTAGGCAGGATTCCTTAATTATAGGTACAGTGGTACCTCAGTTCTCAAACTCATTAGAACTCGAATTTCTTAAAAGTCGAAACAACCAGTTGGAAAAAAAAAATACCTAGAGCTCGATCTGAATCTCATAAGTCAAACCATGAATGCCGACCTAAGAACTTGTACGAGCTGGGAACTGAGTGACCCAGCATGTCTCTCAGTGGAAACAATGGGTAAAGCTTCAGTCTCAGCCTCCCGCGATAGCATCGTGCATCTTTACACTAGCTGAAAACATACATTTAGACAGTAAAAAAACATTTAGACAATGATAGTAACAGTAACTATATAATACATTTAAAACTAAAGATTTCTTATTAATTATTTTAATAATAATAAAAAACCATTAGCACCTTAAATTATAGTGATATTGTCATGCCGAGCGGGGACGGAACAGAGACAAAGGCGCAGACATCAGGGTATCAGGGAATACAGGGTTTAATTACAGGTAAGGCAGGCAAAACGCAGATGGACAATACAATGACTAAACTGGGGAAACAAACTGAAATGGGGACGAAATACAGAGGGCTAATGAAAACAACCTGAAACAGCTGATGACATGGGGATTCCACACAGGGTTAACGAGGGGGCGTGGCACACAAAAGGAATGGACGATCGGGGCAAGACGCATTGTTTGGATACATTTATTTTCTTAGTTTGCAAATTACTGTTTTGATAAATGTGTTTAGATGTGTTTAGTACAGTATATGCTCTTCATATTTTATTCGGTTCATTTCGTGTTTAAATGCTCAAAAAAACACATCTAGTTATAATATTTTGGGGCCGGGAACCAATTACTTGGTTTTCTATTGTTTCTTATGGGGAAAATTAGATCAGAACTCAAACTTTTTAGGATTTGATCCGGAGTTCTGAACAAATTAAGTTTGAGAACTGAGGTCCCAATGTACTGTAGTGTTTAATTGTGGCAAGTTGCAGTTTATCACTTTAGTCCCAAAACAAAAGTTGAGGTTGGAAGGAAGTTCCAGTCTCATGTTGGGTCTTGTATAACCATCTTGACAGCCTTCAACAGTAGGGTGGAGGGGGAGGATGTTTCCCTTGGCCTGCACTGACCTTTCAGTAATGTTGGGCTTCCGTTTGTGCTGCTTGTATTATTTGCCACATTTACAACATGGAGAATTCTGGTTTGACTCATCGTTGTCAAAGCATCCTGTCACATTATCATTATAAAGCTCCGATATTGTCAGTCTTGAAAGATAAACATTTAGTATATTGTAAGGATGTGTGGTCCAGGTCTTCAGGTTGTCCCCCCCCTCCTTCACTGTGCAGTTTTTCACAGGCCATCTGCAATACTCGGTACTAAGCAGCTGACAGCTGTGAACTGTATCGATTGATATCACAGGGTAAAAGATAATGTTAACCGTTATGAAATGTGCTGGGTCAGGACTTCCCTGTTGCTCCCTTGAATACATATGCTGGTTACATATTAGTGCCCAGTTGAGTCTATGTTTTATCTTATCAATTATTATATCATCCTGTCTGGGTATCCTTGTTGGTAACCTCTTCATGACCTTTGCTTTTGAAGGCCTGTGTGTTGAAGTGCTATACCTCTTTTATATATATATAACAATAATTTACATATATATATATATACATATACATATTACATATATACAATAACAATATATATATATATAATAAAAAAAAATACATGTCAAAAAAATTGAGGACAGTTTCACCCTTTAACCACCAAAGCAGGATTACAAGGCATTTTCTCATTTTAAACACCTGAATTGATAACCACCCGTAAGGGGCACTTGAAGCAATGACCTAAAATGAGTTCTTCAGGCAAATAAGCAAAAATAGGAATTGCTGTCCCTCTTCTGGCTCAGGTGGTTCCAGTCATGCTGCACTTGCTCACCGCCATCAGCTCTGTCCGTCTCTACATCCCCAAAGACCTCCGACCATTTGACAACAGGCAAAGTATGCTGAAGTCAATCCAGGTGAGACAGCCACTACATTATTGGCGGTACTCATTCAGCATGATCTAACTATGGCCATCTTTATGGGCTGAGTACTGGGGGTACTCATTCAGCATGATCTAACTATGGCCATCTTTATGGGCTGTTTGCTCAGCCAAACCTCTACCATATGTCCGCTCATGTGTTTTGGAGGGTTAAAGATGGATCCATTAAAATTAAGTGGTTCATCAAGGTTTTGTAGATGCCAGCATGTCAGAAGCCTGGGGCATTCCGGGCACAAACTCCAGATGATTTGTCTAGGTTTGTTTAGCTCGGTTTATTATTATAATTTATTTATTTTATCAATCGCGCACTCAGTTTGAGGTCCCCGGGATGGCTTAACATGCTAACAATGCCTCTGATGGGTAATGTTTTTATTCATTGGCCAGCTGTTGGATCTTCATACGTTTCTCACTGAGATTTCTGTGGATCACTTTATGTCTGGTGTCAATTATTCTTTTTAAAGAGCTGCCTACATTCATTCACACACTCATTCATTCATTCCATCGATCGCTGCACTCAGGAGGTCCAGAAGCGCTTTCCAGACAGCATTCCCCTCCTGGATCCTATCGACGACATGGGCATCAAAGACCAGGGACTCAAGAAGATCATACAGAAGGTGGAGGCCTTCGAGCTCAGGATGTACTCTCATTCCTTGCACAACGACCCCAACCTGGAGGCTGTCTATAAACTCTGTGAGAAGAAGGCACAGGTTAGTCCTCCATCATTCGCCCTGTAGCCTGTAAAGAATGAGCTCCTTCATGCAGAAATTCTGAGAAGGTTACCACATTTTTTTTTTCTTGCCTGGAGGTGTACTGGTTCCTGCACATTGTGATTTGTGTTGGGAGTTCTGGTACTACTTGGTGTTAATAAAGGATTTTCCCCTTTGCATTTTCACCTGCTCAGCTCTAAGTGATATAAATCCCTTGGAAGCGTTAATCATGTTTTCTCTTGAACGTTACCTGTCTATAAGGCTCATTTTAATCAGTAACACATTTCCACTCTAGGAATTCTCTTAGCCTCAAAATTAATGTGATGTCTGGGTCCAGGTGTTTCTCACCTGGAAAAAATTTCTGATTTCTCATGTGTACTATTCAGTAGTGGAAAAGTATGCATTGTCATTCTTTGTGAAATGTTTAGTCAGACAGTAATGCTAAATTCTGCTCTCGTCCACTTTTTGCTAATCATCTTAAAGTTCTTTCCAGCTGTAAGAAAAAGCCAGAAACAAAGTAGACAAAAGTAGAGTAGATGCCCGGCAGTCTTATGTTTTACTGTACTTCTAGGTGGTTAAATTATTTGCATGTTTGTTAGAATAATGCTGCATCACAGGTTACATATTGGCCAAATACAGTTTCCCGGCATCTGTCTCCAATGATATTTTGGAGAATTTCATTGTACAAGTGAAACACCGGCATGTACTGTGTTCAGAGGATCCACTCTTACATGTAATTCTCAGAGAACCACAGAAGACAGATTTTAGTCAAGAACATTCAGCCGCAAGATGGATAAATTCTGCTGAGGTTTGGCCTAGTCTTAGTGTTATGTTTTTCATAAATTATTTAGTTTCCCGTTAACTCGTAAAAGGCTTAAATCTTCATCTGGATAGTGTATCCTGTGGCTTTTGATTTTGTTTTTAACATGGATTTTTTTGCAGCCTGCTTGAGCAATCAATAGATTGCATCATGGACTCAACCAAAACAAATCATGTCAAGAATAACCAGGATATTAAGAACCATCTGCTGGCTTGTCGAAGGCCATTTAATTTCAATGGACTGTGACTAAATCTGGATGTTTTCATGACTTCCATGCCATCCTGGTTTTCTTGACCATAATGTTGGCTTAAAGCCAGACTGTCTACATTGTGCATGAACGGCTCCACCCTTCCCAGATCGCGGGCGACATCAAGGGCGCCAAGCGGGACCTGAAGAGGGCGCGGACGGTGCTGCAGATGGACGAGCTGAAGTGCAGGAAACGCGTGCTGAGGCGCCTGGGCTTCTCCACTTCCTCTGACGTCATCGAGATGAAGGGCCGCGTGGCTTGTGAGATCAGCAGGTAGGAGGCGTATCCCCCCCCACCCAGCCCCGCCCCAGCCGTGACTCGCTGACTGCCAGCTGGGTTGAGCCACTTCAGTGTACAACATCCTCCTGTTGTGTAATCCTGAGCGTCGCCAGTGTGTAGCAATTCATCCACTTAGAATTCCATGAAGAAAACAAAGCATCATTTAGAGCCTGAGAAGATTTCCTGTTTGTCAGGCAACGGAAGCATAATTTCCTAGCAGATCTGGTTGCTCTCTGAGTGCAGTGTGTAATGTGATTATCTCTTTGTGCTCCCAGTGGGCCTTACCTTGCTCATCGTTAATGGTTTCATCTGATATTCTGTACATTAGATGGTCTTCCGGTTATTAGTCAAGGAATTTAGTGATAGAATAAAAATGTTTTTGCTAAATCATAGTCCATCTGTTCAGTTTGAAATTCAGTGCAGCTACATAAGACTTTCAGCTTACAGTATTACTTCAGTTATTAAAATATCGCCAGTTTAATATAATCTCTAAATTACAGAAAGCAATTTTTTCCCACTTTTGTAATGTCTGGTTCCACATTAGAACTACAGCCTTTTACTTGAAGTCCTGTGGTTTTTCGTTTTACTGGAGTTGCGCAACTTGTTTATATCTTCCGGTGGTTAACTGAGCCGATTGACTCGGGCTGCTGGTATTGCCCTGTTTGTAGTCTAATAGCTACAAACTGATAATTGAACTGGGATTGTTTTTGTTTTCTAGCAATTGCATCACAGTGAAACCTTTAGTAGATTAGTGTGAACTAAAGATTTTTTTTTTTTTTTTTAATGAATGTGTAGTGTTTTTATATCTAGGGAAAAAAAATCTGAAGGAGAAATATGTTCCAGGTCTGAATGTTAGGGGAGATGTTCAGTAAAATCATGTACTCAGCTAAATGCTTTCCTTTGTTTTAGATAATTTGTATACAATGTTTGCACAATACACGCGTGCGTAGTGAATAGTGAAATGCCCTGCATAGCATCATTTGCCAATGCTGCCATTAATATCTATACAAAAGAATGACATTCCCAGGTTTGTCTCCTTGAAGAATAACACTCGGCGCGCTTGATTCCTAAGACAGCATGTACACATCACACTCATTACTCTGGCCTGAAATGCTGTCCCTGCCCTGTTTGTCTTTCCAGTGCAGATGAACTCCTGCTGACAGAGATGGTGTTCAATGGCCTTTTCAATGACCTGACCTCGGAACAAGCCACTGCACTGCTCAGCTGCTTCGTGTTCCAGGAAAATGTAAAGCTCACTTTCCCTCCCTGCACACATTTCTGTCTCACTTACGACTGAGAGAGCTTGGTACACAACAACAAAAGTATTGATTAGACACTTACTGATCTTACTCTTATGGTTTGTAATGACCCGGACATTAACTTTTGCTTTTGTAGTATTTGCTGCACTAACAGTGAGGGCAGACGGTTGGCAGCAGAGCTCTCTCTGCCATCTTTTTCGGCGGCCATCTGGATGGAATCCCCTGGGCATGGGTGGAACCTGAAATGCTTTGGGCGTATTTTTTAATACAATTTAAATCTTTTAATCTTCACAGGGATCTGTCATAGCATGCCTATCTACTATCTAAAGCATTTTAACGTGTTTTCTGGTGTAATTCTCTAATATTGAGCAATATTGCCCTTGATCCTAATCCTTATTTTTGACCATGTGTTGTATTGTGTCTAGTAGTTTGTAAAATATTGAAGTAGTTTTGCAATTATGTTGGTTGATACATATTTTTTTTAAAGACTGAAGGTTTATTTCATAATTTTTTTGTGGTTGAGACTGACCTTTGTATCTTGTGTATTTTTACTATTATGGTAATAGGAATATTTATTATCATGGGTGGGCCAGACAGGGCAAGTCCCCCATCCAAACGAACTATGGGCACCTTGGGGGGCATATCCTGGGCAGGTGGGGCTCGAATCTGGTGATGCCCTTTGAGCTGGAGCAGCGTGCAGGCTGCCGAGTGTGCTGCTGATGGGGTGTTGGTCCAGTCCGGTCCTCGGGAACCCACAGCTGTTCCACGTTTTTTCTCCCTCTGGGCTCCCTGCCAGACAGCCCATTTTTTCCCCCACTGGCAGCTGGCAAAAACATGGACTGTCCGTGGGTCCCGGAGGACCGGATTGGGAAATGCTGTACTATGCTGTGAGTCAGACGTGGCTCACAGGAGGCATGTGACACTTTGTAGCTATAGGATGATCCATTCATCTTATCTGAATGGCTGCTGGTTCTGTCTTGTAGTTTGGAGCAGTTACAGATGAGGTTTTGCCCCTTATGTCAGTTGATGGTTTAGACAAGCATTTTGCCCCTCTTCACCTTTTTCTGTCACTGTCTTTTGCCTTTGCACTGTGGGTAATGATTTCTTTATGACATCAGACCCTCACTGCACCCTTAATGAATGTTCCTGCAGCTGCCTCATCTATCACGACCTCTTGCTTCCACTTGACTGTAGTCTTGGCAGCACAATTCGATCGTAAACAGAGTGCTGGCCAAGCTCTATCCAAAGCGAGAGCAAACGGGTGTCTCTCGGCAGAAGCCTCAACACCTGCCTGACTTAAGGGTAGCTCAATATGCTTGGAAAAAGCATTTGCCGTTTGGGGCATACAGGTTAGGAACGTTTCTTGAATATTTACTTTGGGAGGTCATGTCTCGACTGCACGCATTTCAGATTGCCCTGGTGACATTTTGAAATGTGATTTGATGATGGTCATGATTTGATTTATAGTTGGCCAGCGGAAAATTTGGCCTGTACTGCATTCAAGCAACATGCGGATCTCCCTCTAGCTTTTGGGTTCGGATTAGGCACGGGGTGTCCTCGGCGAGTATCCCTGAGGCTGGGGAGATCCAAGGTGCTGGTGCTGCTCCAGGAATGATCAGCTTCTCTGGCAAGGCCCTTAATTCATGCCTTCTTTGACGATTCACCTCTGCCAAAATGGATGTTGGAGTTATTTCATGCATTATGAAATGGAGCTAATCTAGAGCAGAGTGGCTCATATATTGACAACGGCGTGGTCTTTCTAAGACCTGATACTGAACAGTGGGACAGACTCACTGGAGTTCCCTTCACTTGTCTTTCGCCCCGTCGCTTCTCTGATTTCTCTGCATGATGTAACTGCAGCTGCTGACTTTTCTTCCACTGTGGTGATTCTAGTATTCAGGCCAACATAACCCGAGTCCCCTCTCACACAAATATCACTATCCAGTCATTTTCCTACCCCTTGTTCATCCTTCACATAATGTCTGTGCTGTAAAGACGGCATAAGAACTAATTGCAAGAAAAATGGATATCACCATATGGTGCTGAGAAGAGCTTGCTGCAGTTTTTTGTATACCAATAGAAAGTGTTAGGTCATCTTGGGAAATATTTATGCATTAATACAAGAGCTGATGTACTTCAAGTTAATATCATTTTTAAGGGTCCAAAGCATAAAATGCTTTTGGACCATTATTTTATTTGTATTTGCTTGTTCAGCTGTCCACAAAAGCAGCTGTTTTTAAAGTTCTTTTGTCATTGACTCAAGATCATCCATGTTAGAATTTCTCTGCCTTTTTTATTTTAATTGTATGGTCTTGTACTTCATGCCGCGCTGTCTTGACAACTTCTTTTTCAGGCGAGTGAAATGCCGAAATTGACAGAGCAGTTAGCTGGCCCCCTGCGGCAGATGCAGGTCGGTATTTGTACATCTCTTGCATGATTTCAACTTTTTGTCCATGTGTTCTGAATGAGTCCAGGCTTTTGTGCTTTTTATATGCTAAACATCAAAGGTCCACAAAGAAATATCCTGCCCTCTTATAGTGCCTCTGCCGCTTGGTTTCAGGAATGTGCCAAGCGAATCGCCAAGGTGTCTGCAGAAGCCAAGCTGGAGGTGGATGAGGAAAGCTACCTGAACTCCTTCCGCCCTCACCTGATGGATGTAGTATACACCTGGGCCAATGGCTCCACATTTTCACAGATTTGCAAGATGACTGACGTGTTTGAAGGTAGGCGTTGAGGTCTCCCCGACTTTCTTAAACTATGACCAGTTTAGTTGGCCTTAAATCTCTGTGTGTGTCCTGTGTGTATATATATATATTTATATATATATTTTTTTTAATGACGCTTACTGAATTTTAAAAACACTGATGTATACCAGGTGTGACTTGGTATGGTGTGGCTCAGTGGTCTCTGTGATTAGAAGGTCGCTGGTTCAGCTTCAGCACGTTTCTAGGTCTGTGGGCAAGGCCCTTAACCCCCAGCTCCCTGGGCACCCCAACAGTTGGCTGCCCTTCACAGCAAAGTCTGCTGTCACTCAGAGAGTGAGTTGGGGGAGGCGTAAGCCCCCCCACCAGGGTGATTCATTTAAATCCCCTGACTTGGATGAACGATGGGGTAGTTAGATCACACAGCACTGAGCCACTGTCCCAAAAAAGTCATGTCACCAGGCATGTCACTGACTCAATCCCTTGGGTCTCATGAGTAAGACAGATCTAGATCTTCAGGCTTGTAGACACACTTGTTTTTCAGTGGTTGTCAAGACAGCATTGTGATTGGTATTGCTGGCATGGTGTAGATTTTCACCTTTCGTGACATTTTGATGGGTTTTACAGGTTATAAAAAACAGTTCAAAGGGTTTCAGCAAGTTTAGTTAGTTAAAGGCATCTAGTGACACTAAAAGATGTACAAAATGAATCGGACAAAATATGCATTCTGTAAGCTTTTAAATGCATATTAATCGAAATCCTGAAAATGGGATGTCGCCTTGGGTGACCCCCTCCCTCTCCGGATGTTGGCTTAGAGATGAGTACACAGGAAACCCCTCTGAATTCTTGGCACAGGGTTTAAATGCACTGGGTAGAGTGTTAGAGTAATTGACTTGAAGGCCAAAGTATGAGTTTCATTTTGAGGTTGTTAGTGGTTAACATTCCAGTTAAAACTTGTGGAGCAATTTTTTGGGGGGATACCACACCTTTTATGGCCAAGAAGTGACATTTTAGCAGAAAATACTGTTCACACATTTGGTGCATCTCCCTTAATCGCAGAGGCCACAGTCATCTAATAGCAACAATTCAGTGTTCTGTAGAAGGCAGAAATTGGTCTTTCGTCATTCTTTAAACAGGCTTCCTGTGACATTTCCTATACCCCAGAACTCCCATTCCTGAAAATCCAGAAGGGACATTGTGTAGGGGCTGGATAAAATTAGAAGAATGGGATGGCATTCAGAAAATGGGATGCAGTCGGGGAGTATTTTAGCAATAAGATGGAGGGAGTTCCAGCGGTGAACATTTTCCGAGGAGGCGTTATAAGCAGGGTCTTTCAGTCTGAGGATCACTGCTTGGGCCTCCAGTTGTTCTTGACATCAAACCACTTTCAAACTTGTTTTTGTCGCTGGTGCCTCCACTGTCGCTGCTTTTCCCCGAAGCTGGAACACGCGCATGTTTACGCTTCATGGTTTTTATTTGATGCGCTCGCTGACTATAATAGATGAAATAAAGAAGCCTGTGTCCATAGAAACGTGACACACGGTGCTCGTAAAAAAGCAGCGCGAGTCCTTTCAAACGTAATCGGGCGAGATGTGTGCATCAGCGCCATGGTGACTGGTCTCCCGCTTGCCGGCCTGCAGGAAGCATCATCCGCTGCATGCGGCGTTTAGAGGAGCTGCTGCGGCAGATGTGCCAGGCGGCCAAGGCCATCGGGAACACCGAGCTGGAGAACAAGTTTGCAGAAGGTGAGCTCTACTCCGCTTCATCCCATCCCGTCCCACCCAGCCCTGAGAGGGATAAGGGCCAGGGAGGTTCCAGTTTAGGACATCAACATGAGCTACTTTTCCTATTCACACCAGTATACTTGCTACGCCTGTGGAGCGGCCATGACGGCCACTTCAGGCTAATGGCTGTCAAGCTTCTAAACAGCTAGAAACTACTGATTGATTTATCACTTTTAGTATTTCCCACTACAATCGGCTGTTCAAAAGCTGAGATTCAATCCGCATTCAAGTTCATATTAATGAAATATTAATGTTAAAATTGAACAGCGGAAATAATTTCAATGCATTGTCCTTACTGGTTGTATATCCTCTCTCCCCCAGGCATTACGAAAATCAAGAGGGACATTGTCTTTGCTGCAAGTCTGTATCTGTAATTTTGTAACATTGTGAACATGTGCACAGAAATTAATCACAACCCATATTTCATCAGAATGTCTAAGACGCCGGAGGACATGTTATGTTGAATACTTTTTATTTGTGTTAATGCCCCCCCCCCCCAAAATGTACATTTTTACTTAATTTTAATAAAAAAAAAATCTGTAGTGGTTTTTTTTTTTCAATAGCACATATTAATGGTATTTGAAGGAATACACAGGAAGGACGCTTTGGTATATAGAGGCAGCAGTCTGGCCCAGGCAGGTTGCAGTATCAGTTGTCCATAATGAGTTGTCTCTCCAGAATTGCAGATGCATTGATTGAGAGCAAGAAGCTGCATTACATTCACAAGCTGTCCAGCTCAGCAGGCATTGCCTTAGCTGGGGCTGCCATAGTGGTTTCCATGTGTGGGGCTCTCCTGTAGACTCGAGTGTGGGATTTCCTCGTCTCTCTCTGGCTCCACTGCCTTCTTAAAGAAATCAGACACAAATAGCACCTGTCCAAGAGAGGACGGTTTTGGGTGAGCAGGAGTGCCACTGCGGAGCTCTTCTCGAAAGCACTGAGAAGCACTATTGCTTTAGGAAATAACTGTTCACTTACAACCAGTATGGCCATTAAGGCTCCCTGTAAGAGTCCAACCAGGACGTCGCTCCAGTGGTGCTTGTAGTCGGACACCCGCGACAGACCCACATAGACCGCGGCTGCGATCAGGAAGAACTGGATTGTGGGCCGGAGGAGTCTCGCCCATTCCGTCTGAAGCCTCGCTTGAACGTAAAGCTGTCGAGTAGATTTTCAAATGGGTCACTGACTTACTGTGGTTAACCATCTAGCACCACAGTGAAGCAGGGCAGTTTCTGTAAATGCTGTGCGCTTGAATAGCAAGTATTTTGAATAATCTTTTATTCCTAGTGCAGAAAGGGGAGCCTCTTTCTAATTTAATTTGTGACATTTCTTTGGAATGGGTCTAAATTTATGTCAGGGGGTCCAAATACAACAGCAACTCTGTCACCACAAAGTAAAAGTAAGCATGAAGTTGTTTTTTGGCAGCATGTAAAATATGTAAAATATTCTGGAAACTTTTGCTCTGCCTCGCTTAGTAAATCTGGAAATGGCTTTTCCCCTTCAGCTGCTTGTACAGAATGTGGCTCTTGTCTCTTCATATTGTTTCATTATGAGCTGTTGCAGTGCAGCCAGAGGTATGAGCACATCAGTTGCAGGAAAAGGCCCATGGCTATTTTGGACAGTAATGGCTTTTGCACATACACTATAATGCCAAAAGCATTGGGACGCCCCTCCAGATCATTGAATTCGGGTGCTCCAATCACTTCCATAGCCACAGGGGTAAAATCAAGCACCTATGCATGCAGACTGCTTCTACAAGCATTTACAAAACAATGGGTCACTCTCAGGAGCTCAGTGAATTCAAGTGTGGGATCGTAATAGGATGCTATCTGTGCAATAAGTCCATTTGTGAAATGTCCTCACTACTAAATATTCCACAGTCAACTGTTTGTGGTATAACAGTATAAAGTGAAAGCAATTGGAAACTCAGCCACAAAGTGGTAGGCCATGTAAAATAACAGCGGGGACAATGCATGCTGAGGCACACAGTATGCAGAAGTTGCCAACTGCCTGCAGAGTCGATAGCTACAGCCCTCCAGATTAGCTACAGGACAGTGCGTAGAGAACTCCATGCTGCTTGGTGTCTGACATCACCAAGTGCCATGCAAAGTGTCAGATGCAGTGGTGTAAAGCACGCAGCCACTGGACTCTAGTTTGGGAGAAGGGGGACTATGGTGTGGGGTTGTTTTTCAGGGGTTGGGCTTGGCCCCCATAGTTCCAGTGAAAGGAACTGCTAATGCCGCAGCATTCAAAGCCATTTTAGACAATTTCATGCTGCCAACTTTGTGGAAACAGTTTGGGGACGGCCCCTTCCTGTTCAAACATGACTGTGCAGCAGTGCACAAAGCAAGGGTCATAAGGACATGGATGAGCGAGTCTGGGGTGGAGAAACTTGACTGGCCTGCACAGAGCCCTGACCTCAACCTGATAGAACACCTTTGCGGTGAATTACAGTGGCAACTGCATCCTACATCAGTGCCTGACCTCACAAATGCTCCCCTGGAATAATGGACAATTCCCATAAACACACCCCTAAACCTCGTCGACAGCCTTTGCTGAAGAGTTGAAGCTGCAAAGGGTGCGCCAACTCCATATTAAAGCCTATGTAATGAGAATGGGATGTCGTTAAAGTTCATGTGTGTGTAAAGGAAGGTGCCCCGATACTTTTGGCAATATAGTGTAGTCAGTCATGCTTTGACTGAGGTTGGGCTGTTACAACTAATAGGAACGTTTGGTTTCTCATCCACTCATTCTTTCCCTCAGCAGCAGCCAAGTGGTCACACTGGTATAGAGTCAGTGTTTCTGTGGTTGTCCAGTCCATCCCCTTGTGTGTCAGTGCTGCACTCCAGCCCGCCCCCGGCCTCTAAGCTTCCCCATCTGCCCCCGGCCTCTAAGCTTCCCCATCTGCCCCCGGCCTCTAAGCTTCCCCATCTGCCCCCGGCCCCTAAGCTTCCCCATCTGCCCCCGGCCCCTAAGCTTCCCCATCTGCCCCCGGCCTCTAAGCTTCCCCATCTGCCCCCGGCCCCTGTAGCTTTCCACTCACCCTCTCCATAGACTGGCCGTGTCCCTTTTTATTGCACATTGAAATTAGCTTTTGAAAGTTGCCAAGTGATTAGACAAATGCACAGGAGATCTGAAATGTGACCCGGTTCGTTTAAAGCCAGACTTCCTGATACATGACAAGAACGATGCAGTCTGTGTTCAAGCACTGACATGAGGACTGGCCATATTCCGACTGAAGTAACACAGCAGCCAGACTAATGTGGTTCTGATAAGTCATTTCTCTGGGCCAGTATGATACGAGTCACAGGGACGACCATTTCTCAGTGTTATAACAAAGCTCAATCTAGACATTCCAATAAATCTGTTTGGTCTCTCGAAGCCTGTAACAGAAGCACATCTAAATGTAATATCCTGTGCTTTCATGGGCTGCCAATTCCAGAAAAAGAAAATACCTAGTATGTGGTAGTACTGTGTAAGTCACCTATACATGTTTTAACCTATAATATCTGTGGCCTTAACTTAGTATGTTGTATTTCTGCAGCCCTGATAACCAGTATCGGCTATAAAGTACATTACTGTGGGTATTGTGCAGCCTGACCAAAGCAGACGAAGTCTTTCAATGATTGAGTTCTTCCAATGTAGGCAGGCACCATGGAGATAAGGCAGAACTCACTAACAATCAAGGCCCACACACGCCGGCGTCTCTCTCCCACTGCCTTCTCCCTGCCTACACCTTTCCACAGCGGCCTCCACCAGGCTCCATTTCGGAATTCTAACTGTCACATAAGAAGACTCACCTGGTAATTACATTCCTTGCCTACTGCTGTCTGGGCCTCCACTTTCAGACCCCATAGTACAGGCCAGATCTACTCCAGCCACTGGTGTTCAGGGACAGTATGGCTTGCTTGCTTTCACCACATTCCTATGATCTGATCCCCTACCACCAGGTCTTAAATTACTTAAGAAGCAAAATATTATTGTTACAGCCATGTTAGAGAAGGTACAGTTCTACAAACCTACACTTCAATATTTCAGTGGATAACTACAAGTCTGCCACCACTAAGTATTTATGAGCCTGTAAGGAACATATTACATAAGCGGCAATCTTCCTACTGCTCAACTTTTCATACATTCCAGTAACGTTCTGTCACGTTATATTCCAGTCATGGATATATCGTGTGTCATGACATCACGTGGACTTTGGTCGTGGTACCAGCCATCACCTGCGAACAGGTATTGGTCCTGCCGTTTAGCTAATGCTGCAGGGTGTCAGCCAGCTGCCAAATATGCTCAGGCAATTACAACAACTGCATTACATTTATAATAAATATTTATACAAGAGCTCAAACCAGTCTTGCCTTATATCCAATACATTCCTCACTGGGTCAATTTGGATTCACAGGTTTATAAAGCAAAGTGTGTAATTTACCTATAGGACTGAAATATAATGCCACAGTCAAACAATCTTACTATATTGCATATAATGTTTTAAGAATATTATGGTGGATAATTTATATATTGTCCTCTTCACTTGCTTAAAACAAATGAGAAAAAAATACTTACTGCTAGGAACAACATGCAGTACATGGAAAAGGAGGAATGACCCGAGTAAAAGGAGAGTCTGAAAAAGAGAAAGGACATGGTGAGTATTGTGATTGGCTGAATGTAAAACATCACCAAGCAGGTAAGATGTTGCTAATGTTTGATAAGTCCTCTCATTGTTCACCAGAAAAACTGGAACACGCCTACTTCCTGGTGGCCTGAATGTGCCAAATGTCAAAACCTTTAAAAGCTGTACTTCACTAGAGGATGTGGAAGCATAAAAAGAAAATATGGCAAATTATTCAATGGGGACCTGGTGCCTTCCTGTTTATACAATTATGCCAGTAGCCCTGAAATCCACCCAGTCAGCCCTGACAAAAACACTAAAGGCATAAAATCCAGCTGATGCATCTAGCCATAACATGGACTCGAGTTTTGTCTGAATTCTTTAGTATTTAAAAGAAAATCACAACAGACATATTACATGCTGTATGAAATCGTCTGAATAAAAATGACAATTAGCAATGTTTTCAGGAGTGAAGAACATACATCACTTCTGTTTTGGGGAACAACAGAGTTTATCGATCTAACATCATCAAACTGAAATGTGCTGCATTTTGGGAATAAACACTATGGCAACAATGACTGATGATGGAAGGCTCTGCTAACTATAAAAACAAACCGCCACAACTCCTACTGGCTCCTCTGGAAAATGCATGTATTGCCAGAATATGATCCTATGATTTTCCAAAATATTAATGCTTTGTCATGCAGGACTTCTATTAATGACACCCTGATTGTAAACTCATGCATTTTTTTATTTTTTATTATTATAGCCTTTTATTGGAGCTGTTTATAGAATTTCCTTATTTAACTGTTACATATAATTTATTTGTATAATTTAATCAGACTGAAGCCCCTTAATGAAAATAATTCTCATTGAAAATGGACAGATGATTTTTTGGCTATGATGCAGGTATTTCTGATTCACTCATTAAATAAAGGTCAGTTTAATTTCCAAAATTATATAATTTGTGAGTTCAATGATTAAGGAAAAAAAAAATTCATACATATTACAGATCGCAAGTCAAAAATACATTATTTTAAATGTAAGGCAAATATAATGGACATCTAGATAAATCCAAGTACTGCATTCACTTCCTGTGGCTGACCTATTAATAAAAGGAGTGGGTGGAACATGGGTGAAAGGACAGGACAATGCCTCCGGGCACTGTGAGAGTCACAGCAAGAGAGAGCACTGGCAGCTGCTTTAAAAACCACCATTTACGAGACAGAGAAATAGAGTGTGCCCAATCATTAAATAGTCGGCACATAGTATCAAGACATACGTAAAAATGTCCTTGAGTCTTGACGATTTATATAGCATTATCCTGTTAGAATTTCCGGGATTGCTTTTTGTGGACCTTGTGTCAAAACTTAAAAAGTACTGTGTAATCAAATACACTCAAACTCCAGCAACTGAAACAGAAATCTATCTCAAGTGGTTATTTGAATATGTTCTCTTACCAAATAGAAATCCATAAGACATCAACACTCACCTGCCCTCATTAACCTTTTCCATGTCTCCCGTGCAGGTGAAGTTCTCAATGTATTTCCCAGAATTACAGTCAATCTGACTCCACACAGGTTTGCACACATCTAAGAAATGTGGCCTCAGGCGTCCTATGGAGTACTTTGCGATGTCGGTCAGTGAGTGACTCATCGCGGCGCCAAATAAGAAGGGACCCACCGCCTTATATATACATGCCACATAGTTATTGTTGAAAGATGACTTTGATTTGATGCGCTTAAAATACACAGACAGGCACTCCCCAATGATCATCTGCGGAAATGAGACAGAGCACACATGCAAGTTAAGGTACGCATTATTAATTCCCCTGTTGCAAAAAAGATTTTTACACACTGCACATGCACAATAATAACTGCATTTACTTTGTGCAAATGAATGAGGTGAGAATTTTAGGGACTCAGGATGTAAAGTGTTACCTTGTTGGAATAATCTGTATTGTATTTTCAGTAACAATCATAATTTTTTCAAGTGGTACTTTGCAATGCAGCTAATCACTGGTTTCATGGACAAATTTAGAAAGGAAAAGGAGCAAACGAACTGAAACAGACCAAATGTTTATCATGCATATTTCGATTTTTCTTCAGGATAATCTATCCCATAGCTTAATACGACTTGCAATAGGGAGTATGGTCACAAAAATTTGAATCTGTGCCACAAGTAAGTTGTCTGCTGTACCGCCTTTCGAATTTCAGGCTGAATAACGGGAAAATAAAAGTGTGTCAATAAGGCTGTCAAACGTCATTGCTCAGATCCTTGTGGCTCTTGAAAAGAAAGCTCGTAACAACCAACCCTTTAAAATCCAGAGCTTTAAAAGAATTTCACAATAATCAAATAATTCCTGTACTGGCATGAAAAAGCAAGTCATACTAAATTTTTGATGGTTCTTTCATTTCAAGTCAATGAAGAAATTAATAGTGAAGGCAGAAGTAAATTCCGAGAATTACTGGATTATTTTCATTTTCAAATTGGCTTTGCATTCTTTGGTAAATACTTCACAGATGTATTCATGTTACAAATGTCCAGTTGGATGCTGGATATCGTATTACTCATTGTTCTAACTACGAATACCATTTAACCCCCCAAACCTCAAGGATTTCTTCACCATACATGGAGGAAGCATAAAAATGAACCCCTTCTCTTTTTTGGAATAGAATGTATACCTACGAAATACAGTAATTCAGATATTGGCAACAATATCCAAAAAAAGCAATTACACTACTTAAATAGCCATTTCTCCTAAAAAATTGTGAGTTTATGAAGGATTCAGGCAGTGCACAAAACATTATTTTTGAAAAATACTAATCAACTCTCTAGAATGTTTCTCCAGTATTGGCAGCAGCTTATTTTAATGGAAACCACTCTTTCAAATAGTTTCACTTTACTGATTTTTAACAGTCTGGATTGTTTGCATCATGTGTTTTATTCTTTTGGTTCAACTGGAGCACTTTTGTTTCAGTAACTTAAACCTCTGAACCAGCAGTACCTGTTCTATTTGTAGTTACATTAATGCTTGCTAGAAGAGCACACATGGTTAGCTTTGCAAGGTTCCCCAGATGATAATCAAATGCATACATTTTACGACACCAAGCAGGTCCTCCAATCATCTTGTTGTTCTAACTCACGCATTTGAATTTCCTTGAAATTTTAGTATGCATTTGCTTTTCAAATGAGGAAAGGTAGGAGAGAAAGAGAGTGAACATCCCAGCAGAGCAACACAGACATAGAGAGACTTCTGTAATATAAAACAAAAACAACTTACAACAAGAAGTGGGAAGGGAAGCATTATCCCACCTAATAAATGATAGGATATGGTGTCTTCTTTAAGAGGGTATCTGATAGATTGATCATTACAGAAAAATCCCCTTTTGAATGGACTGTGTTGCAATGTGAGTATTGCAAATGGAAGTCCCACTAGCAAAAGCAATGAGAAAACAGAAAACAAATGGTCAGAGCTAAGAGAGCAGCAAACGATTCACCATGAAAGGGAGCCAGACACTGAAGCAGCTTGCACACCACCAGTAAGCTTATCAGGATGATTTGCGGTCAGCTCAGCTAATGCTGTGACCATCTAACCTAATGGAGGGAAAAAATGTTAATCAGAATTAAATAGAAACTATGCAGCAACCCACTAACCCTGAAAAGCAAGACAGAACAGAAATGGTTGTTGCTCCCGTTATATATTTTTAGGTTCCCTGTTTAGCACTAATTTGCAATTTATTATTGCAGAACTTTGCAATCAATAAATCCAAATGTACAAGTATATTATTCAATCTTTCAGAAGCTTCAAATATTTCTGTTCTGTCTGGGATGAAGAGAAATTCCAACTACAGTGACAGTTTAATTTAGATATAAATTACAATCAAAACCAAAATGCAGAGCGAGGAAAACAAAATGAACACTGTGGGTATCCTGTTTTCTGTGGTACAATGCAACACTCCTGCCAAAGATCTTTGGGCCCAATTTATCCTCCTCAATCAAATAAGCAGAAAAAAAAACAATATGAGACAGAATCAGCCAGTGAACCACTAGTGAGCGACTCCTCCAATGCCTGTAGGTCGCTTTTGTGCAGGACGTTTTAGTGAGAAAAAAAATACAAAAAAACTACAGATATGAATCTGTAACTGAGCATGACTGGGAACACACTGATGGGCTGAACGCAAAGCACAGTATGTTAGTGTTAGAGTGAGTCATAACAGGAATGATGTTCCAGTACGAAACGGGCCAATGCCTTCAAATCCGAGTTTTATGATGATTAAACTCACTTTAGCAAGCAATACACATAACAAATAACCACATGCAAAACTACAGATTCACAAGCTACTGTCAATCCAGAAGCTCACAGGATATGGGCTACCATGCAGGTCTACCTTCAGCTAGAATTTTTTGTAAGATTATGTCAATCAGGAAAAAAAATTGAATAACTAATAAAAGGAAATAAAACATTGCACAAATGTTTCATTGTATTTAATATTTAAAAAAATTACTACAATTTTTTTTTTAAAGTACAAGTAACATACCAATATTCTAGATATTTATGTTAGTTAATAGCTCTTTTTTTTGAGAAAAATCTGAAGCACTGCTACAGTTGTAAAAATTATAATACTGTATTGACTTGGTGGAGAATCTGGCACACACACTTAGGCAACAGTATATGACAGCAAGTGAAACTGATTTATGGTTTGGACGTACTTTCTCGATACCTGTAATCTTTATCAATACCTTGATATATTATTACTGTATTTTACAAAAAATACAACTTTTTTTATCAGCAAAAGAAAATAATTGTGACACAGACACTTTCATTTATTCCCAGTAAAAGCTGCAGTGAAAGTACCACTTAATTCTTACACTACTTCCTATGTGTTCTAGTAGCTGAAAAACAGCATCTTGTAAAATAACACCTTAAGTATGGATAAGGGTTACAAATAATTTAATGGACAACTACAAAACTTTTGTTTGACATTTGACATAACATTTCGAGAGAGACTCTGTATTTCAGTATCTGGGGGACAGGGTTGTGCTAGCAGGAAAAGGAAAGAGGGGAATGGGATTTGCTTTTGACACCACATGCAAACTAGCTGAACTCTTCTCCCCTAGATGGCATGACAGTAAAGGCAGTAACAGAGAATTCTGCCATTACAAGTGGCCTGAAGTGTGGTTTATGGTCAGCCTCATCTGCCCCTCTCATTCCTTGAATGAAATTCATATTAACAGCACGTTAAATCGACGCTTAATCTTTATGTTCCAGGAAAATATGATGGCTATTTTCATAGAAAAATTCTAATGTGGAACTAAATGTGACAGATGTTTTGTTCCAGGACTATTGCTGAAAATGAAATCCCAGGGGGACAGAAACACAATGGAAGTGTTCAATGGAAAGTGCATCCATCAACATCAGCTTGCACTCCCACCCCCTCAACACAAAAGTCAACTATTTCTTTGCAGCTGTGATTTCACTGATGGTAAACATCTGAAGAACATCTGTATATTTTTCTATAAATGCGATAAACTAATTTCGTCTTCAATTTTCTAGTGATTAAAGTGTAAAATATACAGATATCATTAAAACAGGATATATCATTTAAAACATTTTGTAATATTTCTAAGCTTGGGTATATCTAACCAAACTAGACAAGCAAAATACAATATGGTTAATTATCCTGTTATCAGTTATCTTAGAGTCCCAGGAGGATTATTTTAAATGGATATACACTGAGTTGTGTTTAAGAATAACAGCTGTCTGACCTTACTGTTAAGGGCTATCCATTGGCTTGGTAGCACTATGAAATTTTAATTCCATCCTGGCCCCTCTAGGTACAACAGTCTGCTGTTGGCTACTATAGCTTTTTGGTATGCAGACATCAATGGGTTCAGTCCAAGTCAGTGTAAAACCATAAATTACTAATTAAACGTGTTACTTTCAAGAGTAAAATATAGGTCTCATGGCAAGAAAAAACCTTGCCCGAGGTACAAAGAGCAACAATCTGCAATGATATTCAGGAATGTAAATACTTTATAAATAACCCTGAGTAAGTAGACAATGAATTTCCTGTAATTGTTACAGCAGAATGACTGAATTGCTGAGTTCAGACAACACACTCATATTAATTCATACTCAATTGTTGCAATGTGAACAATATTCAGTGACCCATTATGGTAGACACAGCTTTCTGTTCAGCTAATCATGCTTGGGAGGAATTAAAGCCCAAATGCTGACAGTCTGTCTCTCATTACATACTACATTCACATAATACAAAATGAAGACGGCATCTGCACTGGGATCACGTGACATTTCATGAGAATGAGCGCTTTGACTTTTCCCATGGTTAACACACGCAATGCAGCCCTTGCTGATTGGAGAATCCCTGTTAGCAGCTGCATATCGAGGCCACACGGCACTCCGGAGAAGCTGTATTTCTGCGCTGGGCTGGGGGGGGTTACTTACAGAACATATAGGCAGAGTGAAGCCCACAGTGTACAACACAGTCGAGGTGATGGTACTGGAGTGGAATGGGTAGTTGATGCTTTCATCGTTACAAAAAAAGCCCCTTTGATAGGGCTTGATTTTGCCCAGGTTAAATGCTGCAAGTGGTAGACCAGCTGTGGATGGAGAGAGGTTACAAGTGTTAAGAAATCCAAGGAATCTCTTCCGGGACAGTTAATAGCTGCCTGGAAGCCTACACAACACTCCCCCTTCCTTGTATTATTAGCATACTTAGATGCCCGACACTCAGATAATTCTTAGACTTCAAACAGCAAATACACACATCATTCTAAAACAACAAAAAAAATGTGTTTAAGTATGTGTCCTGCGATGGACTGTGAGTGTCCCCTACACTGCCCTACACCGAGTGTCCCCTACACTGCCCTACACCGAGTGTCCCCTACACTGCCCTACACCGAGTGTCCCATACACTGCCCTACACCGAGTGTCCCCTACACTGCCCTACACCGAGTGTCCCTTACACTGCCCTACACCGAGTGTCCCCTACTCTGCCTCGGACCAGCTCCAGGCCGCTCTGTGACCCTGACCAGGATAAACAACTGGGTGATAGATGGATGAAAAGAACTAAAGCTAAGCCTATGAACATCAATTTGCCTGATCCACAAGGAGATCTGTTAAATCTTTATCCTGAGGAAAAAATATATTTCCTGGCTGCTTGACGCCCAGAAAGACAAAAAAAAAGCCCAGATTGTCTTTTTACATGAGACCAAAAAGGAAATAGCGCAATGCCAGTATTTTTTTCCCTGCCATTTATTTTTAACCTTCCCACTTTTATCAGATGACAGCCTTTTACATCAAGCTTTCTTAAAATTCAAAAGCAGGAAGTGCCCCCGTACTCAACCCATAATGACCATGATTTATACAGAATCACTCTGGAAAACAAAAAGGCATTTTGCTGCATTAAAACTCAAAATGAATAGGAGACACCAAAATAAGTGACATAAGGTAGAGTCCTGTTCCTTTGGTTACACATATGGGGTACATGACTTCACTTATTACAGCAGACACTAGGCTTAGCCTTGTTGCTGTCTTTCAGTGGAGCATAAAATTCTGCTCCTGCATTGCACCCTGGCAGAAGGTACTCTGAGATGAGATGAAAAACACTGCAATAGCACATCTCAGATCAACAGTCAGTCCTCCCTTTACTGAAGATTGGAATGACAAGAAATAGCTACATTTTCAGCACAGAATATATCATGCATTGTTAATGATGAAATGTTTGTGGCCATGATAATCCACACACAGTGTTTAAGTTTTAATGGGCATCACTAAGTTATGCTGGGACGAAGAAGTTATCTTAATGTTTTTCAAATCAAAAAGACAACCTGGGTAAGAGTAAAGTCAGTTTTCCATAGCATGATACATTCTAACCCTCTTATTCCCCTTTAAAATTACATATCTCGGTAAAAATTTGCCTATAAAGTACAGAAATACATTGGCCAGAAAATGAAGAAAAGATTGCACTTAGGGAAAACATTATGCAAAACCATCCCAGTTTACATGGATTTTCAGAAAAAAATTAGCACTTTTTTTCCTGAAGTCACAAATTCTCTTGGTCCAATTCCACTATATTTATATCCGTATAGCTTTAATCCACTTGGAATTTAAAATAGCAAAGAAGACAAGGAAACTCTGAGCCCTCTTCGTAAAACAATTAGAGTGTGTAACCATATTATTAAAAGAGTTTTACAACTTAAAAATGCTGTTAAAAATGTTGGTGATAGACAGAACTATTTGAATTACACATGTAAAAATTTACCTCAAAAACACAACAGCTCATTTTTATAAAATTCAAAAACCATTGCCCCTAAGAGAATATTATGTAGCTTAATCAACATAATAAATATAAAATTTCCTTACATTATAAGTTAATTTTAAATGAATGTCCTATGTCTAGTTGACTTCTCGACAGCGCATATGTTTATAATGTGCTATCTGCAAATTGCAACTATCACTTTTATATCACAATTTACTTACTTTTAGACTATGTACATCATAAAAATATACAATCAACAGAGAATTTAACGGTTGGAATCAAAATACTAGTAGTGATGTATACTGTATACACTCTTTCAAGCACAGAGGGAAGAGATGATATCATTTGGTGAAATATGAAATTCCACTACAGCATTCTACATTTACACATATATTCCAGGTCATTTTGACAGAGATATGTATGATTATTGAGAATGCTTAAATCGCTCTAGGGTATAGGCTCATTGAATCATACATCCAGTTCACTTGTAGAATGTAACACCTGTCAACTGCTTGTATATCTTTGTTGTGGGTCCATCCTGTGTCAGTTTTGGTAGCATTAACTGTATACATTGTCTAAGCCTACAATTTTTGGTTTTGTATGTCGGGATATTAACAGTTACAGCCACAGCTTACAAATGTAATCAAAACTGAGGAATCAGTCTCACAATTGGACACATATCGACCTGTAAAATTAATGGTATGCATTAAGAACAAAATTCACAGTAATCATGCAAACGATATAATAAAGAAAGATTTTTTTAAGTTTCAATAATAATATTCAAAACATAAACACTAAATTCATAACAATTTTTCAGATAAAGACATCATTCTCACACCAAAAGCCAGAAAGTACTTCAAGAAGTAAGCCAATGTGCTAGATTTAGGATGTTTCAGTAAGTATATTACATTGTCTTGTCTGATGGGATTTGTGACCTATATAAACAGAGATATTTAGAAAAAGAACTATTCACTCTATAGAAATACACATTCAGTATATTTTCTTACATCAAGTTTATATGTGAAAACCACCAGATTTTGCATTGCTTTATCAAAACATACTGTGTCAGAAATACTCACAATGGAGTAGTCTGTTTCATTTGCTCATAATGCAAGAGAGGTTTCATCACCCAAGCACCGAGAAGAAATGGCACATGTCTAGTGATGCACTCTACGTGGTCCTCACTCACAGAAGGACCAAGCTGTCATTGGAATTCATACAAAGGGCCCTTGGCACCACAGGGTGTAACTTAAAACCACACAGATGGGACTGCTTAGGAGAGCTAACTCCATAACTATGCACAGAGCCATCAACTGTCGCCTACTTCACTCCTTATTACTCCAATTTTATTTATTTTATACAAGGATAAGCAACATGCAGAAAGCTCTGTAAGTAAACCAGACTTTTAACCTGCACCACGCTGATACACATGCTACAATACCAATTCTGGGCAAAGTCACAGACCAGTCCAACATCCCTGTTAAATGGAAATTGTAAGGAAAAAAAACAGAACCAAAGTACTCAGCAGTAATAACAAATCCTGGTTTTGGACTTAAACATAGCACCATCACCAAAATCAATAAACAAAACTTTAAGAGGAAGCTAACAATTGCATTTATTCAAGTTTACAAGATTTATCAATAAATTTATTGTTGTGATTTTAGAAGTAAACACTGCAGAAAGTAGGTATCAAACTAACTTCCAGTGAATGTTTTCAAAATCAATATATATCTACTATCATGAATACATAACAAAGCATCAAAGTTAATGAATAACTGTGTTTAAGTGAACAGTCCACAGACAGGCCTTCACACTTACTGTTAAACTCAATCCCATTAATGAAACCTGATTGCATGGTGATTACCAGTGCGTAAAACTAAAGATGCATAGTAGCAGAACACCAATTAACCAAGTGTGTTAACTAAATAATATGCAAGAGCAGTTTAATATTGTGACAGCACAATTGAAACTAAACTCAATCTCTTATTAAATCTATGCATGTCTCAAGTCTCTATGCATTCAACTCAGAATTGTCAGATGCATAAGGTGTATTTGCTAAGAAACGTAGATTTAAATAAACATTAAATACTTAGCAAACAAGGGCAGTGTTGTGAAAGCGGAGGGGTGAAACTCGACTATTGCTTTTACACTGGAGGTCATCGACCAGAGAGCTGCAAAATAACAGTGTTAACTTTATCAAAACATCACCGCAAGAGAAAACTAAATCGAAGATGGGCATATACATACTCACTACAAGACGTATTTATCGGAGAGATATACAATTCCTTTTTACAATGAAGAATTTAAAAGGCATGTTTTCCACAAAGATGGTCACCAAGACATGCATGATTTATTATGAAGCCTTTCATTTCTTAAAAATGCTTAAACAGTGCCATTGCACTATGTATAACGCAGCGAGGTGGGGAGAATTTTGTCACTAAAATACGTATCCTCTTCAAACTTTCCTACTGTTGTTATCAATGTATCATCACATCAGCCTAACCTATCCTGCTGTGTAGATAAAAACAAAGGCGATTCAAGGTGAACTAGACCACTCCCTTTGTCTTCACGTAAGACATTTTTATTTTCGAAGCAAGCAATGCAGGCAGGTTCCGGTCAACCAAACATATCCAAAAGTAGTATTATTCCAATACTTACCGAGCATTAGGCATACCAAGTCAAGCAAAATGTATGGGATTCCTCTTGTTTCAAACATTTTCTCAACGTAAAACTGCCAATTGCTCCTCGGCGAGAGTAATATTAATTCGGGACGTCTCCTTCAAAACTGTCAGCCGATATCAAACCGGCGTTATTTATAAAACGCAAACTACAATAAAAGCAGAAGAACTACCTTTCAATATACAATTGTATACGGAAGAAGAAATGACGACGATAACCTCCGTTATTTAACACCAAAGGTGAACTATTTTGCTCTCGACCAGCCACACCAAATTAAAAATAACAGCTGACGCTGTCCCGGTAAACCCGACCCACTCCACCGTCTCATCTAGCAGAAGCTTCTTCGGGCGCCGCAGCTATACAATCCGGTCCAGAAGCGAGACATGTCATGTTCGTACTATACGGGCTTACGTCAGCGAATCGAAGCGTGTACCGATTGGCCACGTCCAGGTTGCTCCGCCCACACTGCGGCTCAAACCTCGCCTTTCTCGACGTTATACGCGAAATACAGCAAATTGAATAAAGTGATCTGTCAAGTGACTGAATGGGCATTTTTGTGAGGTCGTCATATCCCTGGCAAATTAGAAGACCTGAAATCCGAAAACATTTACCCAAAGTTTAAATCTAAATTACGTCATATGGAAATAAATGGGATGGTGATTATTAAGACCACCATAATTACAATATAAAGTATTTTTGTTTCAGTTTCAGTTTATTTCAGTTAATTACATTTATTATAACAAGCACACACATTTGACTGTAAATGAAACATAATACTTTACAATATACAGGTTAATCTAAACTGTATTCTGTTTTTCTAATAATATTGTAGCACCGGCGAGGCGCATGTCCCAGCCTTGAAAATAGCCTTTGTTGTATTGTTGTTGTTGTTGTTAATGTTAATGGATGCATTTCCCTATATATTGTCACGCGTGTGTTTACCCGTATCTTGTGTGTACCCTGTCCGGTCCTCATGTGTGATCTACCACTATGTGTGCATCTTGCAGTTTGGCGTCTGACAATCTTAGGTTTCCGGGCTATGTTGTTGGTTTGGAGCTCGTTGAATTCCTTTTAAGGACTGCGAAAGAGTGTGTTTTCCCGCCAAGCAAGTCTTGTCTCTGCGATGCCTCGGGCCGCCCGACGCCACACTATTTTTATCTTATGTGGGGTGATTGGCTGCAAAAGTTTTTACTTTGACTACATTGACGTAATACTTCCACCTACTGGATGGTTCGTTACAACAGCATTTCTCATATATAGTCATTATGTCTTACCATGCATCTACCGAGGCGTAGTGGGTTGGCCCTGGATCCACACTAATGGTACTATAGGGGTGGGCGGTACATCGGTATGATAGTAATTACCTGTGTAATTGTGTGCCACGATATAGATTTGCAATATGTCGGTTAACACCGCAAAAGTATACAGCCTAATTATTTAAAACAAAGCATTTTATTTTCTTCAAAGCTTCAGCTGAAATCTGATGTCCGACAGAAAACGGGAGCCCAATGAACACAATTTGGACTTACAGTTTATAGGTATGCATGATGATATACACTGCTCAAAAAATAAAGGAACACTTTTTATATGGTATAGTATCAAGTCAATAAAAAATCTGATACATTGTTCTGGTCATTTAAATAGCAGAGCAGGTTGTTGGAACTGTGAATCAATTTCAGCTGTTTTGGTGTTAATGAAATTAACATCAGGTGCATTAGAGGGGCAACAATAAGACAACACCCCAAAACAGGATTTAACAGGTGGAGGCCACTGACATTTTCCCTTCACATCTTTTATGACTATTTTCCATTAGGGTCAGGACATACAAATCCTCCCAAAACCTGGAAATAAATAACAGGCCTACTGTGACAAAATAATAATTATTGTGATAATAACTTTAGGTCATATGGCCAACCCCTGGATGAAACTCTGATTGACCTATTAAGCATTCACAGCAAGAGATATAGTGCAATAAAGCGATTGTGTCTGACAGGTATGTGTATGTCTGTGCACGGATAGATCAAGGAAATGTGCTGTTGAGAGGCAAATAGATTTTTCTTTCTATTTGTTCTTAATATTGCCATGGGTCATTTAAAAACTGATTCAAAAATATGTAGCTGAATTTGTAGTTGTGATTTTGTTGCCAAGTGAATTATTATGGGACTGGCCCACTTGTTTTTCTGCCGCCCAACCAACTCTGTCATTTCTGGCTTCGCTATTTGCCATTTAAGCCAGTTTTTGCTAGTGCTCAGTTCCAAAAATAAGATTTAATAAATTGTTGACTGGCTCAATTATTTAAATTAAATGTTAGGATTGTGTTACACCAAAGGGATGTTACAAAAACTGTAATGTAAAATAATAAGATAATTATGTGGAGGATTATTTTCAGATAAGTAATTATGCCTACTTGTTGCATAATCAATCACAAATTAGGCCTTTGTTGTTTCTGTAATTTTCATAAATGATAAAAAGAACACTTTATTGTCGGAACTATGCAGAGCAAATACTTATTGTTAATAAATTATTAAAATAAAATGATTAAAATAACAAAATAAAAGGCAAACTCATGAGTAAAACTACTGCACCTGATACATAAACGTGGCAACCACAAAGAGTAGTTTTTGTTCATTAAGAAATACAGGTGAAAAATTCTGGAATGAGACATACTGTATTATGCATTATTATGAAGAAGCCCATCGGTTAGTACCATACGCATTAAGAATTAGATGACCATAAACCCTCATTTCCATCATAGAAATGTTTCTTTCTGTCACACCCAGCACCCTGACCAGGGCAATCCCAGTGACGTCACCGCCTCACTGATAAAACTCCAATGCATTAGCAGAATTGGCGCAAACTGCTGTGCCTTCATACTCGTCCAGACTGGAGGAGAAAGCAATGAGCACCTATATTACCAATGGGCTCAACAGAGAATCATTCATCTTTCCACATCTCCCATTAATATATACTTATATATTAACCTCCTCATCTATGGAACCAACCACCAAAGCAAATTCCTTGTATGTGTGAACGTACTTGCCAATAAACCTGATTCTGATTCTGATTAAGTGGTGGCCTGGCAGGAGAAAATTGCCTGAGGAATATGTCGCGTCATACCTTGAATGTTCACAGTTAAAGTCCTCAAACCAACCACCCCACAGGTTTCTGCAGCCACCTGATGTCCCTTCCCATCCATAGTCACACCTTGCACTAGACTTTGTTTCTGACCTCCCGTCTTCCCAGGAAAATACGGTAATACTCACCATAGTAGATTGATTTTCAAAGATGTGTCAGCTGATCCCCCTCCCTAAATTTCTGACAGTGAGCAAGTTAGCAGAACTGCTCATGGACAGGGTGCTCAGGTATTACAGCTTGCCACAGGATATCCTGTTGGACTGCAGTCCTTAATTTATCTCCTGAGTATTCAGAGCCTTCTGTAATAAATCAAATATTTCTGTACGCCTTTCCTCCAGCTATCGCCTGCAGTCAAAACGGGATGGTAGAGAGAACGAACCAAGAAGTCTCCAAGAGTCTTTGTCTGCTGTGCCGCCCAGCCAGCGAAATGGGTGTGACATCTTCCCTAGACGTTCACCGGGAATGCCCAGACTCCTTTCCAGTGTGTTTTAGGTTATCAGCTCCACCCAGTGACGTGCCCATTGTCGTAAAGTGGTTTCATGGGGCAGAAGCGTGTAGACCTGAGCCCAACGCCAACTGAAAGCCTAGGCCACAGTATATTCCCTCTGTTGGAGTTTCAGATGATGATGGAGTACGCTTCAGTACCTGATAGACTGGGAGGGTTTCGGCCCCAAGGAGCGGCCGTGAGTTTTGGTGAGGGACATCCTTGATCCGTCCCTGATTTCTAATTTCCATTGTGATTACCCTTTGAAGCCCTTGGGGGCGCCACAGACATTCCTCCCAGCCTCCAGGAAGTGGCCTTCAGAGGGGACTTGTCATGTCCAGTGGGGTGGGGCACCCAGATCACATCACTGCCTCCCGCTGATAAAACTTGGAAGTGTTTCCACAATCAGTGCAAAGTATTGTAGCTTCAATGTGCTATGCTGAGCATTTCATTAAACCTATCAATCATTCTTCCTTGCTTGTCTTGCCTGTCTGGTTGCCTGATTTCCTTAATAAAACACTCCTTCTCCAGTATTCATGTCCTCTGTCTTCCCTGCGTTCCAGGTAAGACAGTTACTTTGTGTGGACATGTGGCAAATCTAACAGAATAAGACTTAGAATGGAATGGAGAGTTGGAATAGAGGACATATTATGCATTATCAGAAAGATATTGGCTCAGTGGTATATACAGCACATGTACTTGTGCAGTAAGTTTTTGTTGTGTGCCAAAAGGTTTAGAAGTGTTATGTGCCCTAAATTTTAACAGTGTTATGTACTGGAAGGTTTTGGGGGGCAGACATTTCTTTTTAGTTTTGCTAATCATCACTCAACCCACTCTGAGTTTCAATGGCTATGCCCGAGGCTCTGCCCCGGCTCTCCTGACTGGACGTTGCGATTTTCGGCTTCCAATATGAAAAGGACCTGTAAAGCAAAAATACGACACTCTCTCTCAACCTTTGAGCTTTGCAGTTGGTCTGATTTAGCTTATTCGTATATAATTTTGGTTTGTTCCTGTTTTTTTGCTCCTTGCTTTGCCCTTTGTACTGTCACTAGTTTGTTGTACATGCTTTCCTAATTACCAACCTCTTTGCTTGCGTATGTTGACTTTGATTCAGTCTGACCCTGGGTTCTGACACCTTGGATACTTTGTATATAACGTGTATGTCGTAAGCAATGACTGCCGTTTTCCTTTTGAACTGTTTTTGTGTGTTTGTTTAGGGAGTTAATCAAATGTTACCTTTTGTTTCCTTTTGTTTGTACAGGGTTTGTTTCTGATCATTCCATTAGGTTGTTTTGCTTGTTTTTCCATTTTGTTTTGGCTTGGGTCACTCCCCAAGCTTTATACTTACACTGTTGGTGCTGTCGGTCCTTGTAAATACACGGCCCTTTGTTATCCCTTGTGTGTACTGTCCTCTTGCTATAACAAACACACTCATTCTGTTACTCCCCAAACCTCTAGACAGGGGTTCGTAACATATAACAGCATATAGGTCTAGGTTTTAATGACCATAACCCCTAATTTCTACCATAGAACATTAATCAAAACAGGCTAGAAAGTGTGAAAGTGTGAAATGGTTTTCATTGCCATTTTGGAACCTCACCAAATCCTGATTCGTACAGAAGAAAAATTCTTTCAAATACTCTGAATTTTAATGTGGTTGATACCATTATGATTTTGTTGGATATCATCATGGCAACAAGGCTGTTTGCCACAAGGCATGGGCTGAGAGTCATAGGAAATGTTCTGCAGGTTGAATTGAATTTTTTTTCTTATGATGTAAAATTTGTATTTACATCATATGTTAAATTATTATTATGAGTTTCTGAACCTGGGACTATGAGTTTGTATGTATTTTTGGTTAAGGATTTTCTGTTTTATTATTATAATTATTTTGTAACCCATGTGTGCTTTCCTCAGCTTATGGAGCTCTACTGACAGGGAGCAGGCACAAAGAAAAGAAAAGAAAAGCCATATATTAAATACAGTTTTTCTATGTTATTGATAAAACAGAAATAAACTTTAACAATCAACCATAGTAGTCCCTCCTTTTCACCCATGAGTTTCCAGCAAAGTGAAAAAGGAAAAAATGCAAAATAAAGGGGTTTGGATGTCAAAGTACATAAAGTGACAGCAGACACAGGCAGGGTGCACCCATTACCTGTTAGTTACCCCATGAAGTCATTGCAAAATGTGCGATTCATTTTTTCTATCAATTGTCAGCCCCAAATTAGATTAAGTTAAAAAAAAAAAAAAAAACTTTTGTTGCCCAGTCCCCTCACCTAAGCACCACTAGAGGTAACTTTTATTGCGGTTTATCTTAAAACTGCTCTGAACACTGTTTATCTGTGGTTTAAGGAGAAATACACATAGATCTCCAAATCAGATATTATCGGTAACCTGTTTAATTCCTTGACGTTCGAAATCAGTCCGTTGGCCGCTGCATTTTGTAGGCAACTCGTGAATTCTTGAATAAAAGGTATTTGTAATTGAAGCAAGATTGTCAGGATTCTCTGACCATCTCATGTCCTTTACTTCCAGTGTTTCACTGGTTCCTGGCCACTGCGACACTTCACAGTCTGAGCAGCTGTCTGTCCATCCAGACTCCTCTTTTGCTGTGGGCTTGAGGCTGGCCAAAGTTCAACATTTACGTTATTTTATGTTCTCATGTTTTCTTGGTGTACCATGTGTTTCACAGTTGCTTCTTTTTGTTCCCTGCTTGTAGTATGTTCAGTTTGACTTGTTTTAGTTTCCCTTGGTGATTGTATATGTAAATTTACTTTAACTGCTCCTCATTGCCCCAGTGTCTTAACAGCCCACACCTGCCCCTTGTTAGCCCTTATTATCCATATAT
>JAABNY020000119.1:9487782-9508673 GCA_015164015.2 Brevimyrus niger | reverse complement strand
CTCGACCAAAAATTTATGGGGAACCAGATGGATAGAAACACCTAAACTTTATGCGCCACCTTAAAGCCTGTCCTGTGTCCTCAGTTGGTCATTGTGTGGTTGGTACTGTGTTAGTTCCAGTGTTTTTAGTATTCTGCTCCTTGCTTGGTCCCCACATGTCTTATTGTCTGTGTATTCTTAGTGTTAGTTTACTTTATGATTTGTTATAGATCAGTTTTCTCTGGCGTAACATACATTTGCGTTAATTTAAAGTTAAATTTAATTGGCGATTATATTTTATGTACTTGGGAATAAGCCCCTGTCTCCCTAAACACACGGCACCACCACAATATTGCTAGGAACATGGATTTATGTCCAATGCTGTGTTTTGTAAAAAGGCTAATTTTATCAATAACTTTCTGGCCTACTGAAAGTGGAATGTGAGACAATTAATATTCTGTTTGGCATATTATTGTTGGGGAAAAAAATTGTTGGATGTGTTAATTTGTATTAAATTAAGAATATGCTATTAATATATTTGAGAGAACTGAAAGTGTAATGAACATGCATATTAATAAAATATAACTTGTACTTCTCTTGATAGACAAATTGCATTTAACTTAACACACATTTACTTGTTTAACCCAAAAATTAACAATTTATCTGAACTAATTTTAAGCAGCAACTGAATCAGTTAAGCTAATGACAAAGAAAACCCCCCATAATGTCTGCTTAGCTCAAGAGAGGCACCTCACCATAACCCAACTTCAGTCCATGCAATCATTTTATCTTTTTCTTCAGCAGTTACCAAAGTTCATCTTCATCCATCAACAATAACAAAGTCACTGATTCGATTGTTGACATGCTTACATCACTGCATTTGTTTCTAAATGCATCAAATTGTCCTCTGTACAAGCCCTGGTAAACAAATGCAAAATTAAAAAACTCACGGTGATGAGCTGTAATATATTTTAAAACTGGAGTTATCAAATCATATATGTTAATAATATTTCAAACAACAACTAAAAATGTACTTATAGTATTTATGGGTGATCGTTAACTGCAGTTTTATCATTATATTTATATATTATTATTATCATTGTTATATACCCATCATGATTTATTATTTATATTGACATGGACTAAATGTGAAAGGTAGACTCTCAGGAACCCTATCTGGATCTAAATAAATGGATGATTGACACGCACAGATCTGATCCTGCAGGTGCTGTGAAATGACAAATGTTGAACTTATGTGACCTGTGATCAATAAACCGAACACTTGAAAAGTGCACCTATAAGATTAGGCCACTAGGTGGCCCAAACTTCCATTGTTTAACAGCCTTTACATCTTGTAAAGCTACTGCATTTCATATTTAAACCTGTCAGATGACAATCATACACTAAGCTAACACTAATAATAGTCCAATCTATCCCTCACATTATGTGTTGCAATATTATACTCATATTCAAACTGAAGTGAAAATCCTAATTTTTGCTGATGATACTTGTGTCCTTGTTTTCTTTTAGTGTTTATCCCAAACTCAGCCGAATGTTACATTCCTTCATAATTGTAACTGTACTTCAGTTCAATTCAAAATGTTACGCCCAGCTCCGTCCGTTCCTCGTGTGTGCCACACCCCCTCATTACCTCCCGTTAATTCCTGATTGTATTCACCTGTAGTTCAGTTTAGCCTGTATTATGTATTTAGACCGTGTCTGAGTTCGCTTCCCCAGATCGGTCATTGTTGAATGTCGTCTATTCCCCTGTGTGAGTACGCTACCTGTCTTTTGCCTTAATTAAAACCCCGTTTTGTTTCCAACCTGGCTGCTCTCGCTTCCCCTGCTTACTCGCCCGTCACCGGACGTGACACAAAACAATTTCCCTTTCATTTTATTTTCAACAGCCATCCTGAGCACTCACAGTTTTAATATAAATTATTTCTAATTGCTTTATAGTTTAATTGTACTGTACGTGTCATTTCTTATATTGTGAACTAAGAAATTTGAGTGACCAATAGTAAAAACATACTTCTGAAATATAAAAACAACAGTAAATGCTCACATTTCAGCACATTACTTTAATATATATTTAATAATAAAAAATGTCAGGTTATTGTGATTTGTAAGCTTAATACTGTACTCATTTTAGTTTATATAATCCAAATAAATAAAAATAAAACTGCAAATCTGAAAAAATATAGGGATAAATGTCACAACTGGTGCATCCAAGATTTTGGAAATGTCATGTTCAACAGCATTAAAAACGGTCTATAATTATCTTATGAAACACGCAAAGTGCACTTATTTGTGACAGTTGACTTCACAGCAGTAAGGAATGGAACAGCAAATGATGACCAATTCCTATCCATTACTCAAATGGCATTTCTAACTAAAAACAATACAGCTCATATAAGTAGGCAGCCAAAAACAGCAAATAAATAACAAACCTGACACATGAAACATTAAAGACTCCTACTCAAAATGAACTGCAAGTGAACACAAACGTAATGGAACAGACTTGCTAAGATTATGCCATTTCATGTATATTTATGAATTTCAAATATGTCTTTTCAAAGAAGAAAAGGGTCTATTTTTTCCAATAAAGAGATAAATATACTGTAGCTTCACCTGCCCAGCCATTTATATAAGTAATCTATTCTTTACTTTAAAAATATTATGTCTAAAAAATGTAGACTCTTTTTGGCCTCTTACACATAATATCCATTAATATTCACATCAGTCACTTCTGAAAGCTGAAACTTTCAAGTGGGACTTGCCTGCAGTTAATTACTGCAAAATTATTAAGGAAAAAACATATCAAGGACGCGGCTCAGAGCTTTCCAACTAAAATAAGTCCAGTTGCTTGATTTTTTTTGTACATTCATCATGAAAATACATAAAGGTGTAAAGATCATTTGCAATACAAAAAACTTTGTAGAAAACATAGAAAAATACTGTCCTTAAGGATTTTTGTCTTAAGGCAGTCATACTTATGGAACGTTCCAAAAAGCCACTTTCATCCAATGCGATTGCTGCGGACATTGTGTGTTTGAGTAAGCAGCACGCTACAGTCATGCCAAAGCAGGGCGTTGGATGGGCACAGATATCCTGGCAGATTGGGCCCCAGTATTTTACTGGGGCCCTGGAATATGTAAAACTGTAAGTAAAATGGGGCGAGGGCCCAAGAAGACGTTCCGACAGGATGTCCAGAATTTCTGGCAACGACCCTGTACCACGAGTCTCAGGAATAGCTCAAATGACTTTACCAGGGATAATCAGTCCGTACATCGACCACGTTTCTGGAAGATGCGTATAGGATGTTGTCATTTCTTTTGATGGATGCTTGTCAAAATTTAACAGAGAAGAATATTAGGATCTTCCTGTGGTGTTTAACAAAAAAGTATATATCTGAAAGAGCCAAAAAGACAATTTAATTGCATTTGACTTTTTGAGGACCCCCAATAACCATTAAAGTAAGCTGCAATTTCCAGGCAATGCAGTCAATGAAAAATGATCCCAGTGAGAAATCCCTCGGTTCATAATGGCATTTTGGTAAAAAAACGTCGCAGTTTGTTATGCTAATTGCTTTTTGGCAAACTGCATATGTAACACCCTCCACTGTGAAGGGAATATAAACTGTATACAATTATCAATAAATAGGACAAACTAGCAAAAAATAATGAATGGAAGAGAGATGATTGGGATCCCTGATAATTTGTGCCTTGAAAGTCAACGTAGAATAACGACTTTAACTCCGAGGCTTCATATCAGCATAGGAAGTTATTATCTTCAGCCATCTGTCTAGTCAGCCATCAGGCATCTTCTAAAATGTAATAAAGCTGCAGTCTCATAATTGAAAGATCCATGGCAAGAACAAAGGCTGTGTTTGAAATGGAATTAAAAACTGAGAATCTCTGCCTGCTGCCTGTTTCACCTGCCCTCTTCTCCCGCTCCTTGGTGCCTGCGCCGCCCTGACCTATCGTGCCTTCTTGCCGGCGGCTCTGTGCTTCTGCTTGCGCAGGTGAGCCTCGATCTCGTGCCGGAAGAAGAGCATTCCCAGCTGGCTGTGGGAGGCCTCGTTCATGGCCTTCGACTGCATGCACATCTTGTACTGCTCGGGCGGCAGCTCGTCTTCGCAGCGCTTCTCGTGCCACAGGTGGAAGAGGCTGCGTGAGGGGGCGCGTACCACCAGCAGGTTGCTGTGCAGGTACTTTCTGTACAGGTGCACGTCCTCGCCACCCCAGCCCTTGATATCCACGTCAAAGCCACCTGTCAGGAGAGAAGGCACAGGCGACACTGACGGGCCCGCTGAGATAAAAGGGAGGCACACGCCTCACGTGACTTTTGTGATGCTGAATGGATCCATGTGACACGGTGACAGAAAGGCATTGTGGGGAATCTATTGGCATTAATAAAAGAGAAGACAGAGAACAAAAAGCAGAGTCGCATGGCTGATAATAATGATAATACATGAATGAAGAGGTTATCACTTGACCTCGTCTCGACACTCAAGTTTCATGAATATAGTCTATAAAGTTTCTGATATTAAAAAATATAGCAAAATGTTTCCATACATTTAATGAGACAATCTTCTCCAAATATTTATTTAATGAGACAATAATTGCAGATTACAATTCTTCTTCACTGAGTTTCAATTAAGAGTGAGAAAACAGTATGTAAGAGTGTTTTGCGTAGAATTAATTTGTTGGTGAATTGCTAAATCATAATGCTAAAAAAAAGCTCAGGGCAAAACAAATATATTCAGAAAAAAGGAAAGTGAACTTTACAAGCAGTTCCTGGATTATGAATGTCTGACTTATGAACAACTTGTACTTATGAACAGACAGCCATAAAGCCTATTATATTAAAGATTCAAATTAAATACAATGGTTTATAATAATGGAGACATGCACTACTTTATGAATATATGGTGTGACTTCAGGGGTTTGTCAGCTCAAGTTACTTTTATTATTAATGTATACAGCCTCTCCCCAGGTTACGATGGGGTTATGTTCTGACTAACCTATCCTAACATCAAAATATCTTAAGGCATTTTAATACAGCATACCTAACCTAAGACACAACATAGCCTAACCTACCTTACCTTAAACATGCTTACAACACATATTAGTCTATAGTAGGGCAAAATGATTAACACAATCATTTTCATAATCATTAATGAAAAGTGTTGAATATCTCATGTAATTTATTGAATAAGGTAATAAAAGTAAAAAACATTTACCCATCGTAACCTGGGGAATGTCAGTAATTATATGTATTTTTATTGTTTCAACCTACAAATTCAACTTAGGGAATGGATATATGGGGATTGTCTGTAATTGTATTTGTATGTTTATGTATCTTTACCATTTTATTTGTTATTTCATTTATTCTTATCTGCAGGGCAGAGACCAACTGTTCACGTGCTTCACCTGCAATCATTTATAGTTGAATTATTGGGAATCGTACTGAACAGAGGAAGACAATGGAACTCTTCCCAAATAAAATTAGTTAGTATTAGTCCACGAACAGCCACGTTATGTCTTTGGCTCTGTGCCTGGAACCATAGTCATGTGGATGCACTTTCGAATGTCATAATGAGGTGAAGAAATGATGGGGGATTTCAAGAGCAGATGACGCAAATCAATATACTGACCTATATTGATGAAATCTGACCTGTACTGGCAAGTCATTCCGAACCCGAAATCTCTCCAGAATCCGGTGTCCTTTTTTATTACCTGACAAATTAAGATAAAAACCACAGCGATTAAGATAAATGGCTTGAAGATGGATGGATGGATAAATAAAGATTAAAATATACAGAGAGTCACAATGCAGAATTTTAAATATGTGCTGTCAAGAAATGCAGATAATTTTTTCATAAAGGGCAGAGATTCATTTACATACGAAGGGGAGCCCTATAGACAAACACCTTTTATTGACAGACCGCTGCACCAGTGTATAAACATAATCTTAAATCAACAATGTTAAAATATACATTACCAGCTGTTGTTCTATAGGTGGAACATTATCATGATGCCCATAAATGAGTCCTGGATTGTACTGGCTGAATAGAATTGGATAGAAAACCTTTTTCCCTGAGAACAGCGGAGAGAAAATCAAACAGCAAACATTTTAACATCAAATCCTAACTGAGTAGATACCACAGACTTGACAGACAATACTTTGCAATATTACTCTGGATCAAATGACTATCTGAGATTAACAGGCTAAACAGCCTACATCCATTTAATGTGATTTTATTAAAATCAGGACGTCAGGACTATAACCCTCACCGGGTTGTGCGTTCAGCCTACAGGAATTGAGGAAGTCTGATGTGAAATAAATGTCCACATCACAGAAGAACAGGAGGATGTTATTCCCCTTCCATGCCCGAGCTCCCACATCCAGGCCGCGTCCTCGAGAAAACTCCTCATTCAGCTGGATCAGTGTGAAGTTCCTGAAGTTGATCTCCCTGTTTAGAACAGAAAGCATTTCATCTATGTGTCCTTTCAAATTACATTATTAAAATGTTAAATTACATTTCTGATGTTTCAATTGGTTAATATTTCAGTCTATAATGATCCTATCATATTATATTATAATTATTAGAATCTTATTATTATACACTTTGATAAACATGACAAAGATCTCAAAATTAAAAAGTTTAGGTTACATTTACGTTTAGAACAGTTACAAAGTTAATAACTGGCTGTATGGATACTGCCAGGTGAAAGTATAAAGTAGCACCTAGGAATAGCAAAGATAAAAATGCATTCATACACAGTATACCACTGCTTTGCATTTTGTATTTTCATGGCAAAATGGTGCTGTGTGCTATTAATATCTTGTTATCTTATTTTTATAATTTTTATTTTAGTAATCTTCCTATTATATGGTCTCCTGAGCTGAAACGCTTCATAATGATTAGGTGCATTGCAGAATCGGCAATCTCTGTTAGTCGTTGTGCATGCCTGCATTGCAGCACTGGAGGAATATCAAAGTACTGAGTTATGTGTGTGGACAGAGCAACTGAGCGGCTTCCATTTATACAGGAGAGACATTAGCGGAGCAGCACTGACAGGTAACTTTAATTTCTCCTCCAAAAAGAGTTAAACAAATGAGTGCAAATTACTTAAATAGACACATGATGTAGAGAGAAAGGACGTCTGAACTTTGGAATCTGGAAATGGCGTAATTCAGTAATATCATTCTCCATCTACCCTAAACCAGCAGCATAGAGAGAATATTCTGCATTTTCGCTACATTTGCATTATTCTGATGAGCATGATACCCATCAACATGTCAAAAACTCACTTATATTCATGATATATAGAATGGAACAGCAAATATAGATATATAGAACAAATAAATTCATCACCTTGCCGCTACTACTGTAACTGAGTAAGCCGCAAAATATAGTGTGAGTGTAACTTTAATGTGTAGTCATTTCTCTCATGGGTGGTGTTAGTGTCCTTTGGACCAATGAAGAGCACTTAAAGCACACACAATAAAACAAGTTATACATCCTTCACGTTCCAACGTGGAAAATTCACTTAAGAAAAGGAATCGATTACAAAAATTGAATCTTTTGCCCTTCAATTAAATAGCACTCAGCTTCTATTATAGAGGAATAGAAAAAAACCCGTATTAAGTGATCTTGCATTTTTTTTTTCTAAAATTCAGACCTTGGATGACTCAGTCTACGTATATTGGAAAAAAAGTGTTCATCAACAAGTAGGTGTTGAAGGGTGAGAGAATGATTTAGACAACTGTCTTACATAAGAGGGGAAGAAACTTTATAAGACACATAATTAGAGGGGATGCAGTTAGATGAACCGACAGATACATCTGAGATCATTCATGAGATGTGCAGCAAAATTGAATGAAGTGCTCCTGAGTCTGTTTTCACGTGGCAGGATGTCTGATAAGAAAAAGCCCACACGCCATATTGAATGTTGTTTTTCATAGTATGTTTCCTGCTAAAACACTGCACAGACATTGGGCTTCCCAGATCATGTTCTCTCACTGGTATGGTATATTTGAGCATGCCGTGCGTTTGTTTGTTTCTTTGAGCCGGTAACGTTAAGCCTTAGAGAGCTGTACGTGTTACGGGACACATGGTGCGGCCTAGTTTACCATCTGGCACTCTGCAGTTATGGTCCATGCCACGGCGCTGCTTAGGCGTAGCATAGCACCCAGATCAAAGCGAGAGGCCATGCTGGGAAGGGGCCCTTATGACAGCTATTTGCAAAGGAATGAGTTAATGAGCTACACCAGACTTGTGTTTAACGTTCCTTAAAGTTCCCGCACAATCAGGTGAAATAGCTTCCAAGACTGGCCTGTGCTATTTGGGTAAACATGTCATGTGCATAGACAGTTTGCTTTTCTTATTCATTTATCTGTTTTTTAAATGATTAATTTATTCATTAATTTGTTGAGATGAGAGTCAACACTTGGCTGGAATCCATATTTTAGGCACTTTCAGGCAAAATTTCTTTGCTTTAAACATTTTAAGGTGGCTAACAAAACTTGTTTTAAAAATCTCTTCAAACTAAGTTTTAATATGTGGCTGATTACACTTTAAAATGATGATAGACAGCTCTTATGCATAATACCGAACATGCTCCTTTAATACAAAATATACTCAATCACACACTTTAAAAAATAAATAAATCTACAGTTAAAGTGTCACTGTTCCTGGGGACTGTCAAATGGGCACAGACAAGAGAGGGAAACTGAAACTTTATTAAGGTTTTTACATGGTGATAACAGCAAGCCTACTTCAGATTATGCGGCAGGTTATCAGAAGCTTTCCCCATATCTTAGAAAACTAGAGATCGAATATAAAATCATTCTGAGCGCAAATATAAGTGCAACCTGGATGCAAAGCAATGATCTGGAAAAGGCCCATTGAAAGGCATGATGTGAAAATGTCAGTGTCTTGAGACCAAGCTTGCACAGCATTCACAGGCCTTTGGACCTGCCTGCACAGCATTCACGGGCCTTTGGACCTGCCTGCACAGCATTCACGGGTCTTTGGACCTGCTTGCACAGCATTCACAGGCCTTTGGACCTGCCTGCACAGCATTCACAGCTTTTAGACCTGCCCGCACAGCGTTCACGGGCCTATAGACCTGCCTGCACAACATTCGTGGGGTTTTGGACCTGCCTGCACAGCATTCGTGGGGTTTTGGACCTGCCTGCACAGCATTCACAGGCATCTGGACCTGCCTGCACAGCATTCACGGGCTATTGGACCTGCCTGCACAGCATTCACAGGCCTTTGGACCTGCCTGCACAGCATTCACGGGCCTTTGGACCTGCCTGCACAGCATTCACGGGCTATTGGACCTGCCTGCACAGCATTCACAGGCCTATGGACCTGCCTGCACAGCATTCACCGGCCTTTGGACCTGCCTGCACAGCATTCACAGGCCTTTGGACCTGCCTGCACAGCATTCACAGGCCTTTGGACCTGCCTACTTCAGCACTTTATTATTACATTCTACACACTGTAATTACTGTGTCGTGACCTGCTGTAAGGAACCTGGACATCATGCTGTACTGCAGCCATCCTGGAACAAAGTGGCAGGACAGACATCTGGTCTGACCTCTTTCCCACACAATTTTATGCTAAAACCAAGATGGGATCGGCCATGAGATCAAAGACCAACCCTTTGATGTTGCTGGTCACTTTTTTCCTTGCTCAGTTGTTATTCAGAACTCTTGTCAGACACCGACACCATATTCTTGGTGGCACTGGAGAGCAAAGTCAGAGCCGTAGATCAGTGTTAGCTCAGTTCTATGGACATGAATCGAAAGACTGAATCTAGGATCCAGCCATAAAGACATTAGCAGGAAATGTGCCACCACCAAAGTTGTAAGGTGTTTTTTAAATATAAATTTAATAATTTTTTTTGGTTTTTTGGTCGGAAGCTCCTAAAACTATTTTTAGTGTACACATTATTATTATTTTTGTGACATTTAACAATTTAAATGTCTGACATTGTCCAGTACCAACGAGTAGTAATATATGCCAATCAGTTGTTTGAAAATACCAAAGCTGTTAAACAAAGACAGTTTGAACATTAAAGTAATTTAAGGCAACAGATATTTTAAAGGTTTATTTGCCTGATTTTTATCGTGCTGGACACAACTTTTCTGATGACAAATACACCAATATTTCTTATTTTCCATATAAGCCCACAGGATTATTGTGTTTAACTTTTCACTAACAAATCACACTATTTTGTGTCTTTTCTTCAAAGCAGAGATGATGATCTTTAAAAATGTCAATCACCACACAGTAGTTCACGGCATATCTGAATTTCAAGAAAATGTACTGCTTTGGTGTAAACACAAGTGAACAACGTGTCGAATATAAGGTCAAAGCAGCTTTTTAGAGCTTAATCTTACAAGAATTTTGAACATAACAGTTAATGATTCAGTTAGGCTCAGAATGTTCTGTCCCAATTTTCCATAAGTTCTGATATATTTATTGCATGATTTTGAATAATGTAATGCCTGTAGAGGGACTTCAATACAGAAGCAGCTGTATCTATACTATAAGACATTTTTATTATTATTTTCGCCCTTAGCTAAAATTAACTTCCCTTAATTTTTCACAATGTATGCTTATTAGGAATTATAACTGACAAATATGGTAGATTACATGTCGGTCTGCTGTGATCTGATGAAAATATGTATGATGTGCCTCTAACATTGATAACTGTGGCCTTGAGGTTTTTAACAGAGATTTGATGGTATTAGTCACAGCCTTGCAAAACTCGACACACACATTCACACAAGCACTTTATTAGTTCTGCAAGCTAGAATATGTTATACAAAAACAGAAAACAGTATAATTGCCCATAAGTAACTGCGGGATTTGGAGGAATATGGGCTTGCCAGTGTGTAGGAGTTGGAAAGGTTAATTAGGTTAGGTGTAGTCAGTGTGCAGCCTGCACTATAGCAGGTGCAGCCAGACAGAAGCAAACAACTGCTGCACGCTTCGCTATCTCCACTCCCTGCAGCATGACCCCTGAACACGATCGCTCTGCACCGCCAGCTGGACGGCGATTAAACTCATCTGCCTCTCATGCTCACTGCAGAAGCAGGTCTCGAAATGTGAGACTCTATCACGAAGGAGAGAGGGCCAGAGCCAGCACAGAGAAATACCCTCCTCCCATGGGGGCCTTCAGGATCCATTATCAGCAAATCCATCCATCCTCATAGAACATGCGGGCAAACAGTCACTCAACACAGGCAATGGAAACACAACCTAAACCGGACCGTGATTTTAACAAATGTTTGGAAATATTTGGAAAGTTTTTAAAACAAAATATATACATGGCAAATACTCATTAACAGAATTAAGTGTATGCATACAGTACAGTATATCACTGACACTTCCGGAACAGTATAAATAAGAGTCATCCTGTTATGATGGAAGTATTTCCTCTACTGATATCATCTCAGCTCATGACCTGTTGGGGAAGTGACAAGGCTTGAGTAAACAGAGAGACTGGGAAGGAGAAGGAAAGAGCATATTCCTGAGCTCATAGGAAAAGGGACCCATGCGGTGAATGTAGCCACAGGGAATAAGTCAAAGACAACGTAAAAAAACAGCTGAAAAGCAATTTCTGTAAAGCAGTAAATAATATTTCCAATTCAATTAAATCCATTGCCTCAATTAAGGAAATGAGGACTTTAGCAATTTATATACAAAAGAGAAGCATGTTAATAAACTACACATTTTTTCCAAAATTGGTCCTAGCAACAGAAATGGAGATGAATCGGTGCCTTGGAGTGTACACATAGGTATAAAGACAGAGCCGTGTGTGATGACGGCCCTGACGCAAGGCCGAAACTCAGTATGCTGATGCCTTTTAGGCAACTGCTAGAATGTTTTTTTTTTATTCCATTTATTATTAAAGGAAAAGCTGTGTTTTGGTAAACAGAGAACTTTTGACAGCCGTGACTGCTAAGCAAAAAGACACGGTTCATTTTCATAGAAATTTATGTTGGTGTAAAACTACAATTTTATGTCAGTCAAAACTGCACCCACACAGCTATTCCTCAAATCATCCCAGTATTTCCAGTTACTATCCAATACATTTATAGATTTGTTAAACCGGACCACCGGCACCTCTAATCTGGCTAATCAGTATCTCATGAAGTTAATTACCTCATTAGGTGAACACAAATACACAGAATAGCTGCAGGTCCCCTGAGGAGAGTTTTGGGGTCTGAAGCGGTATTAATCCAAGAAACCAGTAACCAGTAACTTCCAAGGTACCAGTAACTCTTTGCAGAACAGAAGAAACATGACACGGTTTGTATAGCTTTAAGCAAATGTACATTTAAAATGTGAGCCAATTTAAGTGCGTCCTAAAACATCAATCATACTGTTGGGTCTGCATTTAAAATCTCTGCCCCAGTAGTGCTTCTTAGCAGCTGTCAGTATAATTTACCCAGGTATCAGCTTTACATGTATACAGCATAAGCCAGGAAAGAGACCCTCCACATGCATGTAACCACACATACAGTCACTGTAAATGAGTATAAGGCAGCCTTGCTGCACATTAGTGAGAAGAGGGTGCTTGTTAGGAAGTTTAAGTCAGCTTTTTAAAGTCAGATCACCTAGGTCACTGCTCGCCTTATCCCGAGGGTTCTAATAAAATCCAGTCCTTGTGTCTGGTAAGAGATTTATACAATTCATCAACACCAAGCAAACTTTATTCAGTGTTTGGAAAGAATGTAGGCTTAATCCTTGACCTCAAAGCACCAGTAATAATGTACGATTAAACTGCTTCAATAATGCTGTTTTTATTGCCATTATATGTAACTACAGAGATTCTGTGCATGACCATTAGAAACAAATGCTGTGGTATTTCTAGACAGACTGTATACTGCAATATTTCTGTTAAGTGACTGAGTTGTATGAAAGGTTAAATGCAGTAAAATGGAAAAACAAATTGAAAGAATCTCCCTGTAAATTCAGAAAACCCAGCCCACGGTATGACTGTGTCAGACTATTACTCACTGTTTATGCAGTGCCGTCAACATCAGTGAGGGCTGCATTTTATTCTGAACTAGGTTTTAGGGTAATTACATTTTGAATAATCGTAATACAGTGCATGATTTTGCATAAATTTTGATTAAGGTGCTTTGAATGACCACTTAAATGAATCCCTAAAAGCAAGTGCCGGGGCGTTCTGCAGTGGTAGAACACAGCAACTGGCATCATTCCAGTATAAGGGAGGGCGTTTGTGGGGGGGGGGGGGGTTGCATGGGCGTCTCAGCAGGCTGCAGCACAGGCATCTGCCTCAGTCTCAATAAAAACAGCCTGGACACTGGCACACAGTTACAGCATTTAGTTCAGTTGATTAGCACTGCAATGTAAACAGCACACACAAAAACATAAGCTGGAATACTCAGAAGAAAACAACAGCAGCATTCTTTTAATATTGCTCTGAATGGAAAACTACATTAGCTTAATCAGCTCTTAAATACAAATAAATGGTTATATTTGAATCCATGAATCATGTTGCTGCAATCCTTCTGGCTGCCCCTAGCAGCAAGCATTGTATGCTTGTTTTATGGACCCATAATACTGAGCTTATAGTGTTTCAGACCAGCTCATCTGAACAAGATACTCATAAATGGAGTAAGAGTGAGTAGTGAGTACTACACTGAGTAATATGCTGAATATTCTTGGAAAATGATCAAAATAGCAGAGATTCTGAAAAGATGCTGAACAGCAGAGATAAATCAATCAACAGTGATGTTATTATATTTTTACTCATTCCAGCAGGAGTTCTCAAGGTGCAGACTGTAGTATTAAGTTCACCAGATAGAATGATTTCTGCTTTCTGTGCCTAACAAGAGTGAACTGCAAAGGACAATTAGCTACACAACAGCAGTCTGTCAGAAAGCCTGCGCCCTCTTGTCCTCCTCAATGAATCTGGCCCAGTTTAAAAAGCAGTTTAATTTTCAGCACTGATGCAGGTCAATGGACCCTGCCCACTGCAAAGGCTTGCATTGTTTGAGGGAACTGGTATTTTCAAATGTCAGAATGATACATCACACTTTTTCTCTGTTTAAGTCTATGCCCAGAATAGTAATAAATGTCTGATATTGCAATGAACTTTCACTCTGAAGCAGAACCAAACTTTGAGGTTAGAAGCCAGAAGCTCACACATGCCATGACCCCCCCCCTCCCCAGCTTCTTCACCTGGAAGCACCAGCACTGTCAGATTCTTTTGAGATGGATCTCTTACTTGGATGTGTTCTCCAGTATTCCCTTCACCTCGCTGACTTGATCCTTGCCGAAGTACACCACGGTGAGGTGGACCCTTCCATCCTGACGAATGCACACCTCCCTGAAACACAGTGGGAGATGATCAGGCCTCATCTCTATAGAGATACAGTATCCCCCACGGATGTCAGATGTAGCTCAAAGCTGCTTTACCAACAGCTATCAGTGCTTCCAAGATTCATGTGTATCACTTGTCTGAGTGTTTTGAACTGAGGAAACGATCTGTGGCCTTTTACAGGGTTATTAGGAAATGCTTCACAGACTCCTCTGTTTAACTCTGAGAACAGCGATACTTTTTCCATTAGGAAAGGTTTTTATCATGAAGTTCTGAAATGGAATAATAAATGTCTTGAACGTTTTATCGCTATGTCAATTTTTCAAACTAATTCTGATCACATCCAGTGAAAAGTACAACTACTAATCTTATTATTTGTCTGAGCAAATAATGTAATTATTTAAAGCAATTTTTCGGCATCCAGAATTACATGGTATTAAAATCATGGTAATAATATCGGTGAGACCCTGGCCAGGATAAGCAGGTGAAAACAGAATGAATGGATATTAATAAAAGGAAATAACGGTATTTTACAGCGTAAAATGTTGTTCATAAAACTCAGTATATGTCTTGCCATAGGTTTGATCTGTCCTTAGATGTCCTGCTGTATTATCTGCATACTGAAAATGCAAACCAAGCACAATAAATAACTAACCTAACCCATTAAATATGAACTATAGGCATAATTAAAATGAATCTATCAATTGTATGAAACAAAAGCTAAACAAAGTTCACATATGAAAAACATAATACATTGTTTAAAACTTACTTCCCAATATTTTGTCACTCATGATACACAAGATCATAATAATTTTATATATAATTATATATCCTTTTATACAATATGAGACAATACTTAATTACATCTGATACAAATGAAACCTATTTTATACCAGTTTGTTTTATATAATACAAATAATCTGTCAAGTTAAAAATGAGATGGATCAAAAATCCCACCAAAAACGTTTTGTATTAAATCAATTATTGCTAAACAAATTGCTTGTGTATTTTTGCTTCAATCATATCATTGTTTACTGCAAGCTTCTGTTACCGTAGTAACAATCATCGATTTCAGATGCTGGATCTCTGCCCTCATTGGTGGTTCTAAATTTTAGATATTAATCATGGAAAGCAAGGCCTTTTCTTTCCCAAGTACAATGAAATTACTTTTGCCTGAGGCTACACAGACAAAAAAAAAAAAACAATTCTACTTTTTAAATTACACTGTCAGCCTAATTTTAATTCACCATATGTCAGGAAAAGTTATGGAAAATATTAGTCTGCATCTACAAGAGTGCATACAAAAAGTAGAAAGTGAGATTGCTTGACCCTTTGATTTTAAGCATAAAAGATGCATACTAACCACAGAGCTAAAGCAATATGGAGAAGAAGAATCTCCCACATTGAATAGATGGCTAGCTAGAAGAAAGTTATCACCAGAGAAAGTGGAGATGGCCACAGTTATTGATTAGCTGTCAGAGAAGGAAGGAAATGAGAAGGTTTGCTATGGCAAGGTGCTGTCCTGCCTCAGACAGCACAATTACTCCTCAGTGTCGTGCTACAGTTAATGCAGAGCTCCTCTCTCTTTGTCCCCATGCATCGCATCTGTTATTTCACCCATTTTGCCATTATGAGAAAGCGATAAATGACAGTGGAATGTAAGCACATTAGCTTGTGGCACAAAGGAAAAGCAATGTATACTGTTTTTAGTACAATCATTTTATAATAATGTTGTTAATCAATCTTCTTAAGAGCCAGTGAACCCCAAAACTGAAAAAAAGGTATGTTTATTGCTATCTATCCATGTACATTGTTCTACTGGGAGTTGCCTAGTTTTGGAGATATCGGTCATAGAAATGTTGAGTTATTCTCCAATATAATGGGACTGAATGAATTCTTTCTGCGGTGTTTAAAGTGACGAAAACATACATTATAGAAGTTCAACAGCAATGTCTCGAATACTTATGATAATCCACAGATTTTGTAGCAGTTTATTGTAGGCACTATTTTCTTCTACTGAAATCCATGCACCAATCATATCACTGCACAGAAGATACAAGCACCCCAGCAATATCTTTAGGTATCAGGGGCTCAGATCCAATGTTTTTCAATTGGGATGTAGTTGAAGACAGGGGCCTTAGCAGAAAATAGAACTGGCTTTAGGAACAAAGACTGCAAACATTCTGGTGGGGATGGTGTCAGGATCGGTGTCTGTCTAATCCTGTCTTATGTCTTGCCCCCTTTTTGCCAGTAGGTGTTGCTGGTAATCTTGTTTCCCCCTGTTTGTCATATAGCCCTTCAGCCCCTAATGCACTTCCCTGCTCCCCAGGCCACCAGTAGTTCAATGGGTTGAGCAGGCGGCCTCTGAGGCTGAACCCCTCTGGTCTTTTTGGAGTTTCACCTGTCTTTTTATATTTATTAGATTACTGTTTTCCTTTGCTCCTGTTTTTGTCTTTGTTTTGTGTCCTTAGTTTAGGTTTACCCAGCTTGTGCCTTGTTTAATTTTGTTCTGCTTAGACTTATGCTCCTAATCTTCCCTAGTGTTTTTAACCCTTAGGGTTTATTAAAGTTCCAAATTTTCTGTGCTTGTTGATTGTAATTTACACCACCTGATGTTTATTGTCCTTTGTCTTAGCTGATTTATTGTTTTTGGGTATGTTTCACAGTTGCCCCTTGTTAGCCCTGGATTTAAGTGTATGCCCTCACCCTATTCTTTTGTCTGTCATTGTAGTTGTTACCATGTGTCAGTAGCTGTTAGTAGCTATGGTTGTTGCCTAGTCCTGCTGTCTGTTTTGCTCTGTTCCCTAACTGAGTCTCTTTGTGGCTAATTTTAGTTTAGTTCTTATCTGTCCTGTTTTGTTTTGACCCCTCATGGTCCTTTTCTTTTCTGGTTCCCTCTTTGTGTTCTTTTTGTTAATAAATCCTTTTTTGTTGGAGCCGCTCCATGGATCGTCCCTCTTTTCTCTCATTTTCCATGCCCCGTTATAACAAACAGAGTTAATCCTGGTCATGGGACAGGCTGTGCCTGTCCATGCCTATGACCTGAACATCAGTTCAGAGTATCCAGCCTTTTTGGAGACCTTGGTTGGAATGCTGGTAAGTGCCCCCTCTGGGGGCTCCATTGTTCCACTGGGGGAATTTTAACGCCGACATGGATAATGACAGTGAAATCTGGAAGAGTGTGTTTGGGAGGAACGGCTTGCCTGATCTGAATCTGGGCAGCTTTTTGTTATTGGATTTCTGTTTGCAAATACCATGGTCAAGCACAAGCATGTTCATAGGTGCACCTGGCACCAGAATACCCTGGGCCATAGATCAATGATTGATTCTTTAGTCATATCATCAGGCCTGTGACCATGTCTTGAACACGTTTAGATCAGATGGCGGGGAAAAATACCAGACAAACATGATAGACCCAAATGTATAGTAAGGGTGTTCTAGGAACGTATGGCAGAACTTCTCTTATATTCTGAGGGAGGCTGGAGACACTGAGTCAGAGTGGGCTATGCTGCTGAGGTGGCTAAAAGGTTGTCGGTATCTGTGTTACCAGCAACCCAGAACCCGGGGAGGGAAGGGAGCCATCATGTTGAAGAAAACAGCCTTTTGAGCTTAGTTAGCTTGTTGGACTCTGGAGGCAGCTGACAGGTTCCAGGAGGACGAGTGGAGTGAGGCTTTAGCAATTGTACAAGCAAAAACTGTGTGGGAAGAGTTCAGTGGGGCCATGGTAAATGACCATCAGTTGGCCTTGAAGAAATTCTGGCAAACTGTCAGGTGAATTAAGAAGGGGCTGCAGGGCTTTGCCTATGCTGTTTCCAGTAGGGGTGGAGTGTTGTTGATCTTAACTGGGGATATAGTCGGATGGTAGGACCTCCTGATTCCTGCTGATGCACCATCCTGGAGGGAGTAGAGCCAGAGAACTTGGTGGAAGACTTACCCATCACCAGGGCTGAGATCACCTAGGTAGTAGTAACAAAGCTCTTTGGTGGCAAATTTCTGGGGGTGCATGAGATTTGCCCTGAGTTCTTTAAGGCTCACGGTACTGTTGGCATGTCTTGGCTAAGACGCCTCTTCAACATTGTATGGAGGTCGGGGACAATGCCTGTGGACTGGCAGACTGGAATAGTGATCCCTATTTTTAAATGGGTCCAGAGAGTATGTTCCAACTTTAGTGGTCAGCATCCCTGGGAAGGTTTATGCCAAAGTCCTAGAAAAGAGGATCTGTCTGATGGTCAAATGACGGATCCAGCAGGAACAATGTGGATTTTGTTGTAGTCATGGAACATTGGACCAGTTTTTTACTCTCACAAGGATACTAAAGGGTTCATGGCAGTTTCCTCAAGCAATGCACATGTGATCTGTGGACTTGGAAAAGGTATATGACTGTATCCTGTAGGGGTCCTGTTGGGAATGCCTTGGGAGCATAGGGCGCCAGGGTGGCTGTTATGGACCTTAGGGACGTGAATAACTGGAGCAAGAGCTTGGTTCCCATTGGCAGCAGTAAGTCAGGCTCATTCCCAATGGGTGTTGGATTCTGATATTGTTCAAAATTTTTATGGGTTGACTGTCTAGGTGTAGAAAAGGGTGGAGGGTGTCCAGTTCAGTGACCTCAAAATTGCACCTCTTTGTTTTTGCAAATGATGTGCTTCTGTTGGCTTCGTCACGCTGTGACAAGCAGCCAGGATGAGGATCAGCACTTCAAAGTCGGAGGTCGTGGTTCTCAACCAGATAAAGGTGGATCCTTCAGGTTCGGTATAAGGTACTGCCTTAAGTGGAAGAGTTCAAGTATCTCAGGATCTTGTTCACAAGCATGGGAAAATTGGAACAGGAGATTGACAGGCGGATTGGGCCAGTGTCAGGAGTTATATGTCCATTGTACCAGTCTGTCAGGGTGAAGAGCAAGCTGGCGGAAATGAGCTTCCTTTCAGTGTTTGGGCTAAGCCTTAGAGACGGGGAGCTTGGGCATCTGTCTAAGATGCCTTCTAAACACCTTAATGGGGAGGTACATTGAGGATGTCCAAAAGGGAGTAGATCCCAGGGCAGACCCAGTACACAGTGGAGAGATTATACCTCTTAGCTTGCCTGGGAACACCTTAGTGTCCCTCTGGAGGGTGGGAGCTGGAGGAAGTGGTTAAGGAGAGGTTTGATCCCTGACCTGGACACAGATGAACGGCAGAAGATAGATGGATGGATTTCAGGTATCATATTATGTTGTATCAAAATTGATGTGGCCATAATCCCTTCCATGTCATGTGGGACTGCTAGTGCTGTGACATTTATTTTATGAAGGCATAAAATAAAAGTGATTTCCACCTCATTGCCTCACAGCTGTGCACTGGAACGGTAATGTGTAATGATCCAAGGTTAGAAAACTTCTGTTCATATTGGCATTGATTGACTCAGAAATGGAAAATGTAGGTGTAGGAAGGGGTGTGAAAATGCAACAGAGCAATGTGTAGAGAGCCAAGAATAAATTGTGCCTCAGGGTTTTAACGTTCCGCCCCATGCAGAGCCGCATGGCATACAGAGATCCGCCGGACCACTGAAATCTCAATGCCGAGTCAGCCGGCCAAACATTTCTGAATACCGAGCATGAGCAAATTTATCTTAACGGGGTTCTGAGTCAAAGGATCCATTGATTCTCAGATCTTATTCTCATTAGAATTCATCAGAAGTCTTATGAAAGTTCATTACAGTAAATCAGAAATAAAATATTGTTTGTGAAAAGTTTGAAAAACATTAAGCATAAGCATAGTTTATTACAGCTAATCACCAATGAATTGGCTCTGACTAATTTTATCTTTAGCTTGGCAGACAGACTTTAGCCAAAGATACAGTCCAGAACAGTTTAGAATATTAATAAGGCATGTTAAAATGATGTAAAATTGAAGTTAATATGTTTCCTGAAAAGGACAGAAAGAATTTTAACAGTGGTTAACATTGTTGCCTCACACCTCTGGGGCCTGGGTTCGAGTCTCTGCCAGGGTGCCATGTGTGTGGAGTTTGCATGTTCTCCCCATGTCATTATGGGGATTCCTCTGGGTACTCTGGTTACCCCCCACAGTCCGAAAACATGATAAAGTAAATTGGCATGTCCAAATTGCTCACAGGTGCGCATGTGTGAGTGAATGGTGTGTGAGTGAATGGTGTGTGAGTTTGCCCTGAGATGGGTTGAACCCCCATCCTGGGTTGTTTCTTGCTTTGCACCCATAGGCTCCAGACCCCCTGTGACCCTCAATAGGACAAGCGGTTTCAATTTGATGGATTGGTGTTTTGTAGTGGTTCATATAGATTCCAACAATCTGCTTAATATTTGAAAGATTAACTGAACTACCCAGATTTAAAGATTTATAAAAATCAGGATGGAAAATGCTTGCCTTTAAGTGCTGTTTCTGTATCATAAACTTGGCATGGGGGTGGTTGTTAAAACACTTCAAAGCAAACCTCTCCGCTAATCTAAGTATATATTTAACCTGTTATGTACGTGATCCAACAAATACAAATTCTGTGTATGTCAGCTGTGCTATATATTTT
>JAABNY020000119.1:9440404-9478692 GCA_015164015.2 Brevimyrus niger | reverse complement strand
TGGGGACATTGTGTCCCCATAAGGATAGGTAAACCTGTTCACACACACACACACACACACACACACACACACACACAGAATGTGAAGGACGTCCCAGTTTTCCTGGCTAAGTGAGCAGGCGGGTGCTGATTCTTCTGAGGCTGCTACGCTCTGCTATGCTCTGCTACGCTCTGCTACGCTCTGCTTCTGTCCCCCGATGGCTGGGATCTTGCTCAGGCTGCACCAGCTCCCCGCGTGCCGATCCGCTGAGCCCGGCGCTCACAAGCGGGGGCCGTTTTTTTTTTTTTTCCCCTGTTCTTCTCTTGCCGTCACACTTCCCCCTCTCATGGAAAAATTCTCATGAAACTTCCATGCCTTGTGGATCAAAAAAAAAAAAGCCCCACTGGCAGTAGTGTCCCCGACTTTATCACCAAACAAGCGGATTGGCACTTTGGGAGGGGGCCGGAGGGGTTAAGCCAGTGTCCCAGGATGCTGTTTCCTGTCAAGACGCCACCACAGGGCACAGCTGGGAAATGTCACACTGGCGAAAGATGGCACTCAGGAATCAAGGCTCTGAGCTGAGTGGAGGCAGAAGCTCCAGGTTTTGGACCGGATTATTGGGGCCCGGCGAGGGGGGGGGCACACTCATAAGACACAAGCATGCTCATCACCCCCCCCCCCCCCCCCCACCCGGAGGGGGGGGGGGGGGAAGAGCCGCACACTGTACTCAGTGATCCCAGCTGTTTAGGGTTCCCTCCTGACTCAGTGATAGTTCTCCAGTCACGGTCCTTGGATCTGTCAGTCACTTCCTGTCAGGTCACTGAAAAGCATCCGTCCATCATCCAAGCCAGCGGTGTAGTGAAGGGCTTGCCAAGCTTCTGCAGAGTAGGAAGTTCTTTCAGCTGAACTGCTCAATATTTCGGCTTGTTTTTAATAAGGCGTGACACAACAAGGGGGACACACTCTCAGGAAGTGGCTATTCTGACCACTAAAGAACTCACGTGACACCAACTATGTGACACACTATGCTGCACCGCCAGCTCTACAATTAAAATAAATACTCAAACAAATGCTGCTTTAGTAGTATTTTCCAGTGAATGATCTTCATTGCCGTATATATTTATACAGACTGATAGAAATAGAAATATGGCTCTTCGACTTTATTAATAACATCATTATGAGATTGCTATGTTAAGCTGGAGTGCTCAAGAATTGACTGTTTCCTTAATAAACAACTAACATTTGTCTGCAGTCTCCGGTGCTTTCAGTAAACGGTGCATGGCACTTTGTGAATCTAAACTGATATTTGAATGGGAATGGTCCTTTCGTAGATGGCTTCATTGCTTGCGTCTTGAACGGGGTCTGAAACAAAGGCAAAAGAAAGAAAGCAGTTACGCAAATGCTTAATGACTTGAACAGAGACTTCTGGTATTCCAGAGTAAACAGGAAGATAAATTTCATAAGCCTGACGGGTACTTTTAGTGTTTTACCCATGCTAGTGTAATATTTCAGGCTCTTTTATTATTTTAGGTTAGGTCAGTCAGTGTGTTGCTCTAACACCTGATACAATTGAAGTAGTTCAATTGCAGAGATTTATTATGCATTCACTACAATACACGTTTTTTTAAGGTAATTTTGGACAAAAATTAATGAAAACAATCACTGGTGTATGCTATAAAAGCAACAATGTTGTCTAAACCAAAATGTAACCAAAAAACATGACTTGCTTAGGAAATACTGTGGAAGTGAAGGCTATACATCAATTTTAAGTGCCAGACCTCTGGAACAATTTTCAAAGCCATTTAGAGTGAGTGTTGGCCTCCGGCAAGGGTGACTCTCGTCTCGACTCCTGTTTGTGATTTTCCTGGACACGATATCAAAGCACAGCCGTAATTTTAAGGGCCTCCGGTAATGGGGAGCTACAGTGCGTTCTGGCTATTGCAGATGATCGTGCTTTTGGCCTCACCTGACAAGGATCTACAGCACGTATTTGCGCAAAACAATGCTGAGTGTAAAGCCACAGGCTGAGAATCAGCGCCGTGAGGCTATGGTGCTCTCTTGGAAAGGGCTAGATTGATCATTTCAGGAAAGGGAAGAGTCTGCCTTTAGCAAAGGAGTTTAAGCCCTTCGGTATCCCATTCATGAGTGTTGGTAGTAGGGAACGTGGGTTCGAGAAGCGGATCGGTTTGGTTGTGGCAGTGTTGTAGGGACTGAGGAGGTACATAGTGATCATACAGGAGCTGAATGAGGCTTGTGATTTCCTGGTGAGTGTCCCTGACCTCACGTATGGTTGTGAGCAATGGGTAATGACCAAAAGAACAAGGCCACAAGTCACAGAGCCAGAATGAGATTTCTCCTCAGGGTTCTGTGCTGCTCCTTTGGATGAAGACTCTATTGGGCATCACATAAAGATACCAACTGGATATCCGTCTCATGCTTGGAGGACTGTAGGGGTTATATCTCTCTAAGCAGGCTGCCACTGCAACCCTCACCACGAAAAGCAGTGCAGAGATGGTAAAGGTGCTGATGACCTCCAGAGGACCGCTGAACGCTCACAGCTGCGGCGAACTGCAAAAGCCTGCAGCAACATTTTTTTTTTTTTAATAGCTTGTACTTCAAGGACTCGTACAACTGCGGCAGGATGTGGAAACGGGACTGCAAGCTGAATTATGAGTGAGAAAAGCCACATTCACACGCCATTAAATATTATGGCATTAGTATTATGCGGACATAAATTTTAGTTTAGGACTTAAAGCAAAATTAGCCTAAAGTCATGAATAGAGAAGAAACAAGGAAACGGTGAAAGGGAAGGAAGCACGCAGGTGAGGTGGGTGAGTGTGACGTGCGCCTCCGTGCATCGCACGCACCACGACTACCAAGGCTTGCCAGACAGGTAGCTGGGGGGCCACACCTGTCAGTCGGCCCCTGGCGCACGCATCTGCGGCGCACTGGAGCTGGCTATGCAGAACTCATTATGACATCAGCTGGGTTTCATTCTCACTGCGTTGAGCGTTCGTGGCCCTGCAGTGACGCCAACCCAATCCCGCACAGAAACAACCCGCTACGTAAAATGCTGTAAGATGCATAAGATCCAGAAGCCTAATAGCTAAGAAATCTAGTCTGCAGGTACATTTTCAGATTTGAATTCCACTCCTGCTCTGTGTGCATGGAGACCCCATCCTAGGGCACAACTTTTGGTGAACTAGTGACTCAAAATTGCCCTTATTGTGTGTGTGCCTCCACATTGTGGCAATAACATGTTGCGATGTAAATTAAGGCAAAGAAAATATGAAACAACTGAATACTACTGTTAGGCATAAACTAAGATCAAGGAAGCAGAAGAACTTTCATTAACGGATGTGTAGAAATAATCATGCTATTGATAAGTTCAGTGTGACCATTTAACCTTGGTCTGTTGCTAAGCAACAATAGCATCCTTGACTGACCAATACAGCTCTAATTTAATGAGGTACACATATAATTTGCATCTGGTCTTATATATACACAGAGCATAGCAGTGTCTCCCTCTATGGTTGGGGGTTTGCATCCTAACCTCACTCTGAGTTTGTACACTCTCATCATGTTGCGCAGGTCTTCTACAAGTACTCCGGCCTGCTGGAATCCAAAGACATGCAGTTATTTAAATTGGCATCCCCGAATGTGCTATTGTGGGTTTGCACATTTGTGCTCTGTCATCAACCAGCATCCCTTTCAGGGTGTTCCCCTGCCTTGTGCCTTATGTTGCACGCTCACCATGACGTCGTACTAGATAAATGGTTAGCATATGGATGGATAGCCTTCTTTTCAAAAATCAGACCACAAAATCAATTCAAATAAGATGAGCACTGCAGTCACCTCACATCTGAACTGATACGCGAATGAAGAAACAGGGCTGCAGAAAAAGCGGCCGACCGAAAAAGATGCCAGGCTGTTTTTTTTCAAAGGAAAAACAGCTTCCCAGTTTTCTAGCGTGCAGCCCAAGCCCTCCAGCAGGGCCGCCCTCAGCAGAGGGGAGCAGGCCGAGCGTGGAGAGAGCGTATGCGTGTCCATGAGCTCGTGTCCGACGGCACGTGTCCAGTGACTCGCCACACAATCTGCCTTTATGCGTGTGCTCAGCGAAGACCCGACTCACCGAGACGATCCCTTACACTCGCTCCCAATACCAAGCTGTGCATCCTACCGGTCCGAATGAAATGGGAACCTTTGGAAAAGTTTGCTACTAAAAAAAAGCCAGAGAAAGTTTTAGAAAGGTATAGATATGATACATTTACTGTGGCAAAAAAATGTATGTGTTCTGATTAAAAAATATTCTGCTCGATCAATTATAGATCACTGTGTTGTTTCTATTGTGCAGGTAACAAAAAATTAAACAGAAATACAATCCAGGGTGCTTACGTGTGGGAACACTTTATGGATCGCCAAGTAAGATATCACATACTTCCCGAAAATAGGTTATTGTGTCCTTGGCTAAACACTAACTGGGTAGTACCACAATGCAGTCACTCAGTTTTCCATTAATCAAGATCTCACTGGCGTTGTTCCCTGTTTTTTACTGTAAGATTTATCCCTTAAGGACCTGGAGGAAAACAACGTTTTAAAATTCATCAATGCTTTTTTTTTTTCCCCCTTTTTTTTCCTGAGGCGAGTTTCCAAAAGCATGGGTGTAACTAGGCAGAAGCGCTTTCAAAAAAGCACAAGAGAAAAGGCTGAGGCCTTTATTCACTGCCACTTTAGGGATTTACATGAGTAGCATAAGCGTTATATTTATATATGAGAAACCAGATTCCTGCACTAAACCCTATTATGTTAAAAGAAGAAAAAAACAAACATGAAAACGACTCACGAGAACTTTCTCTCTTTTCAGAGTACTGCAGTGCGCAAGACTGCAATTTGATCATTTATGACCTACATTATAATAAAAGATAGAAGATATCACTTAAAATGTCCATCCCGCCTTCTCATATTAAGATTCTATTTATCTTTTTAGCTGCGGCTGGTTTAATGGGTAATGCGATGCATGCCAATTATGCATTTTTAAACTTGGATACAACCATTGAGATTAAGCTGGCACACACGAACTGCACTGTTAAACGCATTAGTGTGCCCACTACCTATATTAGGAATCTAAACCTGGATGGAAGTGGATGGAAGATGCATGACTAGGTTCAGAGACTGATGGATGAAAGGACAGAAAGATTCTAAAATAGGCAGACTGTGTGTCCCATTGTAATGTACCCAATTTGTACCACAGTTTGTACCTCTGAACTTTAGAGCAGATAAGAAAATATGCAAGGGCTGCAATGTTCTTTTCTGGGATCTGGGAACTTTATCATGGCACCGTTCCTCAGATTCAGGGCCAGAAGACTATTTAAAAGGAGCCAGTAATGTTTGGATGCACCAAAGTAATCCTTATATACAGTATATAACCGGGTATAGCACGGGACTTTTCATATGGTTAGTTACCTGTAATTGCTTTTAATTTTGACATGTATCAGTCTGGCTCTAGCAGATGTTAGAAACAAAGCAACTTAAAATTGTTATAACTTAAAATTATCCAGATTGTGAAAAAAAAATCACTTGGATAAGATGCTCCACGGTGGTTCTCTTTGTATGCACCAACAGTTACAGGCCAGACTTCAGGCTATATATCTAGCTATACAACTAGACAGTACAGTTACTCTTGCAAAGGTCCAGTTGCTGTCCACTTGCAAACCTGTTAAAGTGCCCATTGCTAGTTGACAACATGGTTGCAACTCATCTTCACTTGATTTACCCTGCTATTTTGGCTGCACTTCTGAGACGCTTTGATGAGTCGCTTCCTCATTTTGAGGGTGTTGCAGTCATATCGCAGTCATATCCCCATTTAGTCATGCATCTTTATGTCTGTGTTTATATCTCATCTAAAATGAGAGCATATTTGGTCATTGTCTTCATACTGCAGTAGCTCCATTACTATAGTTAGGCAGGAAATGAAGTCACATGGGTCACAGCATCCTCAGAGGAAACTCCCACATACAGACAGCGTGGATCCATTTCAGCAGCATCTATAGAAAAACAGTGACTCATTCCAATAACCTCTGACCCTGTGCAACAAAAGAATTGCTTCCTTCCTACCAGAATCAGAATCTCTTTTATTTTCTAGTACCTCTCAAATTCCGCAATTTACCTTTGATCATCCGGAAACTGCTCAACTCGAAAGTCGACTTAAGTGCAAAAGAACATTAACAAAATGAATATTAACATGAGGGAAGAGTACAAATGTTGGGGTGAAGCACAACTCAGACACAACTTGTTCTTATTGTGTTGAATATACGCATTATTATATAAATAATAGAGCAACATGCACATTTCACAACAGAACAAATGCACATTTAATAAATGCATGTGCAAAATATAAATATTGAGCGGCTCAAAATGTACATTTGATGCTGTTTTTTTTTTAAACAGAGGAAGCGATGTTTTCATCCCCGAAGAGCATGTTTGGGGCGATAGTGTCCACAGATTTACAGCATTCCACTACAATGACAGTGGTACCCTTGATAATCAATGGGGCAGTTACCCTGAGACATGCATTTTCAAGCAGCAAAATCAAGCAGAAGAAGCAGTCTGAAATACTCACGATACACCACTGAACCTAACATTGATGGAGGAAGAACAGAGCAGGGATGACATATATGCAAAAATGTAAGAATGAATAAAGAAAAGCAAAAGAAAAAGGAGAGAAAGTCCACAATGAAAACGTTCCGAGAGGTTTCTAAGATCTCAGATGAAAAAGACTTCTGAATTGTCTAGGGATGTAATGATAAATGTAATAATAAATGTAATAATGTGATATCGCGATAAAAAGTACCTTGACACCGCTGTCAGACTGTTACGATATCAACCACTCCAGCTCCAGCTCAAAAAATACATACACTCCTGAGTCAAACAGAAATTTTTGTTTTGGGTTATGGTTTGTCACAGCGTACAGGGTTTTGGGTTATGGTTTGTCATAGAGAGAAAGACATTGTACTAGATTATTCTTTTATTTCAGTAAACCTCTTTTTGAAGCATATCACATGATGTGGCCTCTGGTTTTGTTTCTTTTTTCTAATCGTTACCCCGGAAGTGGAGTAGGCTGTAACAAAGGAACATCAGTTCATGACGTCTGTGATATTCTTGCAGAGATTTGAATCAGAGCTATTTGTAGTAAATAAGGGTGGGTACTTTGTATAAAAGTTTGAGAACTTTAGCTCAAAGGTTCGGTAAGCTACAGGTGGTGAAGCAAAAAGTGTCATAAGCATACCCAGTGTCTCTCACCCAGACTAATGGTGCTTTTCACTGCCACTAAGAACAAACCCATTACTGAGCCATATCGCAAACTGCTGGTTTTCCGTTGCAGAGTATGCAAACTGTACACAAATCGTAACTGCACTGACATGACCCTGCTTACTAGCACGGCTGAAAGTGTGACTAAACCATGCTGGTTGTGTCAACACCTTCTGATTGGTTGAACTGCTTGGAGATACCGGTGTTCTGCATTGGAACACCAAAGAGAGCTGGACCCGCACTGCAACTAGTCTCTCTTTGTGGGATGGCTTGGGCACTGGTCAGTTCCTGTATGCCAGTGGTAAAGCACCATAAAACATAGGATCCTACTAAAATCTAAGCAGCAATACCCATATCTCAGTTGCTCAACGATAAGGGATGGTTGTGTTAAACTCTGACCAAATATCCATAAACAGGATTCTAGCATATGTGCCATGAAGATCCAAGATGTTCTAGAAGAAAATGTAGAGCCACCTACCTACTGGCATTCAATGCTAACTTCAGGGGGTCAGGATGTACAGCAGAAACAATTTTTGGGCAGCAGAGAATCAAACATTCTAATGTTTTCATTATCACCAATGTTACTGTAATGGCTCTATAGTCATTAGGGTTATTTTATGCTTTTTTTAAGCAGAAACAGTCTGGCGCTTTAGTGTAGCTGGAGATATACAGTCAGGTCCTGGTGCCCTTTTTGCAGGTTGGCTTCTTGAAAAGCTTTAACACATCCTGTTCTTTTCTGTTCCGTTCTATAACGACACTCTATTGATCCTTTGTGGGCATATTCTCTTTCCACCTATTCTTCATAACACACAGACACATAGGTGAGCGTGAGCTTGCCAGCCATCAGCAGTGGTACCTATGGAGCTGGGAGTTAAGGCCCCACAGTCATGACTATTCTGCCAAGGCCGGGCTCAAACCAGCGACCTTCCAATCACAGGCACAGAGGCTCACAGAAGCTTGCTGAGCCACATGCCGCTCCCATACTGTGAACCATGTTAAGAATTTTGAGGACTTGTGACAGGTGTTAAGTCTTCTGGACTGAGTGGGAGAATGTGCACTGCAGTTGACTGGGGAACAACAGCTCATCTCGAGTGTAACATTTCTGAACCATGGAGTCATGAGACTGTCATGGACAAGGCGGTGTTACAAATCTACTGTAAAATGTGTTGAGGTTGTCAGGTGAAAAACGATCAGGATGAATATGAGGGGATTTCCTTTTTGCAATCTGTAGCAGTTTGGAGAACTTTTCAAACAGACAGCACTGGTGATGACTCATGGTTACTTGTAATACCTTACTGCAGAATGGTTTTGGTCTCTGTCATCACTGCTCTGAGCCGCCTCCTTCACCATGTGCTTTTTCTATTATCAAGCATCTAAAGTGCCAAGAGATAAGCTCGGGGTTAGAGGGAGCAGGGTCAGCTTCCGACCCTGGAGCAGCAGGAATGAAGGACCTTAGTCAAGGGCAGAATAGTCATATGGTTACAGGCAACCTTCCGGATATGAGCGCTGATCCATTTCCGACTGATTACATGCCGGATGAACTTGCGAGTATTTGATTTCAAATTTCCCACATTTGCAGAAAATATTCAAAAACAACTTACTTGCCATTCTTAACTTCTTCAGGCAAATACGCCTGAAAGGTAACTGGATTAACTTGAACAGGATCACTGACATTTCATACCATTCTCTCCAGTGGCAACCCAACAGGCACAATTCTAAAGCAGCGATGACTTACAAATATGATGGAGAAATGTGTGCTTTACTTCCCTGTAAAGAACTAATTTGCAAAAGTCACAGCTAAAAAGGCGTGCAAGCATTTGTCTTTGATAAGAACCAGATTTCACAGAAAGCTGACCCCAAATTTATCTATCTATTCATTTATTTTATGCTAAATCAGCACTGAACTCTTGGGAGTTCCAGAGCGTTTCACAAACGGTAGGATATCTCACTCCTCTGTTACCAGAGAACGGCGAGCTGATGGGGCAAGCGCAGGACCACTCCAGACGAACCAGATGGCTCAAAAGCTAAATGGAAAGTTAGCACACGGTTTAACTAGATTTTGTAGCTGCAAGCACATCAGCAGCCTACACACAACCAGCAGCAAGCCTCAGTTAATTGAATCTCCATATTGTGAACTTCCTGTTAATATAATACCACAGGGATAATAGTTTCCATTCTCCCTCATGATCACTATCACTGTGATGAGGTCAGTGCTGGTGAAGATGCTTATTGTGTTGAGCAGTATTCAGTGCTTCTATAGTACACATCTGCTTACTGTGTTAAGCAGCATTCAGTGCTACTATAGTACATATGTCTGCTTACTGTGTTAAGAAGTATTCAGTGCTACCATTATATACTCAAACTAGCAGTATTCAAATTTACTATTTTACTAAACATATCTGCTTACAGTGTTCAATAGTATTCAGAGCAAATGTAAGACATACATCTGCAAATTGTGTTAAGCAGTATTCAGTGGTATGGTATGTGTTAAGCAGTATTTTGTGCTATCGTACTGTGTACATCTGTGTACTGAGTCAAGAGATATTCAGTATATTTTATACTACATGCAACTGCATACTGTGTTCAGCAGTATTCATTGCTGCTGTACTAAATACAATGAAAAAAAGTTCTAGTACAAATCTTTGTTTACTACCAACAGGTCGTCTCCATACCACACTTTACATTTCATTACTACTTCCCTACTCTGTTTTTGCCAAGACAAATGAGCTCCGAAGTAGATATTGAGGTGAGAGGAAGGACCTCTGGAAAAGCGAAACGAGGGCCAGTGTCCTCATACAGTGGGGCGTCTGGCCTGCATGCGAGTGGCCAGCTTCACTGGCGAGAGATCCTGACAGCATACGGGCCGCTAAATGGAAAACAGAGGAAGGGACTGGGGCTCTTTGATTTTTCCAGTGGCCCTCAGGTACGCTTCCTTTATTACTCCTCATTAAGCATTCGCTGCTAATCTCAGTGCCAATTCCCATTGAAATCGGCTGTAATCCAGGTAGCATGCTAAGCTTGTAGTGCCCAGCACTGGCACTGCATTTTTGTATTTATCAAAACAGCTTTTTCTTCCCAGCCATTGGTTCCCAAGCAGCACTTTGAAAAGGGACACACTGCCAATGGTACTCTGTAATTAATCAAGCCATCGTGAATGAAAAACACTCCCTACGACATACATACATTATATGGTTTAAAAAAATTCCATAGTTTCCTGGTCAATGTGTTCCAACGATTACAAAAAGATGACAATGCAGGACATGATATATAATTACAGCTGAGCTTAAACAAGTGTGACAAGCCCCAAAGGAACTTCACAAGTGATTTTTCCCCCCAGTAAATTCAATAAAAAAAGAAAAAAAAAATCAAACTTTAGTTCATCTCAAGTTTTGAGTGATATTTTAATAAAGTTGCCTTTTTACGTATATATTAAATTATTGATATATTATTATATATGATCATATGTATTATGCATATTATACACTATCTATACATATATGGGGGGGGCTGTACAGCAGAGCTGCTGAAGATACGTACAGAGAGCATTTGTAACATAACATTAAGTCATGTAACAGTGCCATCTACAAGTGGGAGTTCCTAGCCAAGGGGGATATGGCCAACATGGTCCCGCAACACCGTACAGCGGTCAAGTCATGTGTGGGTATTTAAACCAACTGACAGGCCTGCTGGCCGCAGAAACAAGACATTCAAGGCGTCTGGGTGGATGTGATGTGGTGTCTGGTGCTGCCAAGGAAGGCACAGAACTCAAAGTAACGATGGAAGATAAATGGGAAAGAACATTTGACAATGAGGGAAGAGAATGAAAGGAAAGCAGAGAATGCCAAATACAATTAGATCTCAAAAACTATGTGTATAGACTATTGTTGCTTGTTAGGAGATTAAAAAATGAACTCTGTTCTGAATAACATCACATGACCATGTGTGAAACATGAGCAAACACATTTCCCAGTTACCTCATTGGCCTCAGATTACTTGCCACTCCTAAATGCCCTGGGAGATGCTGGGCAGACCCTCTGACCAGACAGACCAGAAAATCCTTGTCCAGGAAATAGTGCGAGAATTTGGCCAACTGGAGACCCTGCAGGGAGCTCCAGCAGGCAGCATGCCCTGACATCTGGAGCCAGAACTGAGTCACAGCTTGGCAATGGGAGCCCATGTACATACATGGACCCTTGGTACCGTATCAATGGCCGTACAGGGAAAGCGCATATGAGCACAGTGATCACATGCCTGGACTGAACTGTGAAGATTATTTCACGTCTTAACATTAATACCATTTGACCTTTTTTTTTTAGCTAATTCACAATAACAGCCAAAAAGTTCTTTCGGTCACAATTTTAAAAGCTTGTGGAAAATATGAGCAGAATAATATGGTGAAATTTTATACTGCACATTCAGATGCTCTTTCTGAATAAAATGGTTGCTGGTTTGAGGAGCTTTGGTAATATCTAGGCAATACAGTTTTAATCTTGTAACTGGTCCCATCAAGAACTGACCTACAGGAGATCTAAAGCAAGGTTCCCCAATTATGGTCCCGGAGGCCCAGTCTGCAGCACAGTCTGCAGATTCTGCTGCTCAGACATACCTATTAAAGCTGGCAATTAGCTGATGAGCTGAGTACGGTGTGTCTGAGAGCCAGAAGCTCAGAAAAAGAAAGTCATTCCTGCAAATGCAAGTGCAGCAGTATGGATGAATATGTACATTGAGTTGTACTTTAAAGGAACACTATTTTGTGATTTTCTTTAGATACATTACTCACAATTAAAGGTATAAGACAAAAATTGGTATTAAGAACCACCAGCAGAAAAATCCATTTTCTTGTGAATGATGGACAGTGATATTCCACAGAGATTTGTGTACCGCCTGCTCATAAGTGATGTTAATGCTTCCTCAGTTATGTTGATTATTGATTGGTCCACTCAGAAATGGAGCTGCCTGAAAGTAATCAATAGCTGGAATCAATTTAGAAAAAAAAGTTCCTGACAGAAGCTTTTCTAAAGAAAATAGGAATATATTGGATATGCTCCTGCAAGATGACGCTCTATTAGCTGTAGTTTATAATAGACTAAGATGGCCAAAAATGTTTGTTAAAAAAAGAGATTCTTGAAAGAATTCATTTAGACATGTTCATCTGAATTTTCCTACTCAAGGCTTAAGTAAAAAAAAAAAAAAACGAAAAAAAGGAAAGCCAGAGGCAAAGATTACAATGAAGTATAATGGAAAATCTGAAGCAGAAAATAATATTATTTAAAATAACCGTAATGATTGCAGTTTTATATTTGCAAAAAAAAAACTGAATATAGTTCAGTCATTTCTTTTTTCCCTCAGAAGATTAGAAAATATGAGAAAATATGTTTAAAAATAATCACATTTATAGGCATGCATCAAATCATGGGTCAGGATACGTTGATAGCACGGGCGGCTGAAGAAGCGGACGATGTAAATCATCGGCTGAAAGAAACGAGGTCCCGCGTGTGTGAATGCTGAGGCCTGAGGGCAAGACAGCAGCTGAGCAAGGTGACCCAGAAAACCCAAAGGAGCCCAGGTGGAGCCCCAAAGACCAGCCAGCGCCTCTAACTGAGGCAAAGGCCCACCTGGGCTACGGATATGACACGAGGGGGGGCCTGGCGGGACAATGATGGATGGACATGCCTTCCTCTGCGTAGGAAGGAGGGAGCCTGCAACTGGAGTTACAAACCCTTCCTGTTGGCTCCCTGGCAGGAGCTTGCTGCATATTTAATGGAGGAGAAGTGGAGATGACATGGCACTTTGGCAGTGGTCAGGCACTTCCAGATTCATGGTTCTGGCTGATTGGGGCGAATGAATGCAAGGGCAGTAAGAGCCAGCAACTGCAAGGGCCAGCAACTGTGTTATTAGAAGACAGCGAGAAAAGCAAGAACAGACAAGGAACCAGTTTCCCGTTGAAAGAGTAACACTCAAAACATTTTAAAGAGTGTGCTTATCTTGATAGAAATAGCTGGCATTCATGCATTTGTGTCTTCATGTTAAAAAAAAAAATCATTTGTGTATACTGACAAGGTATCTCCATACACATATACATACACAATACTGTGCAAAAGTCTTAGGCCAGGCCGATTGAAATCATGGTTCTCAAAGACCGTCCTTTTCCTGTGAAACAGGTGTCTCTGTGGCCAATCAGAATAAGTCATTATTTGAAGATTTACATAGCCCTGTCAAAGTAAATGTTTCAAGCCGTTTCTCTGATCAGCAAGTGAATATTTGCTCACATGAAAACACTATGTTTATATTAGAATCAACTATGCAAATGAACACAAACACAATGAAAAAGTAAAAAGTATTTCTGCTGTATTCCAAAAGGTACTGATATCAAGTTGGATGGCTATAGGGACCCTGTTCTGGTTTCCTCAGAGGTGCCCCAGACATTCCATGTATTCCTTAAATTTCACCACCAGCTCAATTAATTAAGTTCTCTAGCTGAATAGGATGAGGCACTGATTAGCAAAACATGGTGTGCCAGTGGGTGAGTGAATAAATACATGGATATAACTGGACGGTGAGCACAAACACTGGGGAGAGTTTTTGAAATATCAAAGCTAAGAAAACTTAAAATCATGGTTTCACACCAACGTAATAAAAATTATAACATTGTTTTCTTTGACAGCCTAATTTGCCTAGTATTATATGTGTATGTATACATATCACTGTATGTATATGTATGTAAATATATAAAAACAAATGCACAGAGACAGTAAAATATGTCCTAAAAATGTTTCCTTCACATTAATAGTTGAAGTTATTTTACATTCCCAAAATTCTCGACTGCTAAAAACAAGAATACTGTGTTACAGAAGAGGAGAGGAACAAAAAGAGACATTGATTCTCAATGGTATTTATCAAGAGCTGTGTGAGAGAGGGGAAAAGGGGTGATTCTCAATGGCCTTCAACAAATACTCTGTGGGGGGAGACAGAGATGGGTTCAGGCCATGAACGAGTTATATGTGTGTGTGTGTGTGTGTGTGTGTGTGTGTGTAACTGAGAGAGAGACAGAGAGAGAGACAGAGACAGAGAGAGAGAGAGAGAGAGAGAGAGAGAGAGAGAGAGAGAGAAAGATGACGCTGTCTGCGAACAGACATTCAGAAGTGCCCCGATAGTCAGACCCTAGTGGCAGCTGCAGGTTCTCAGTGGCCAAGCTACATTATCCAGCAGCCCTGTCAGTCGCCCCCACACTGACAGGTAATTAGGGCTCCGAAAAATGAGCAGTTCATCTCTATTTCGCTAAATTTACACACTAGATTTAAAATTGAATTCCATTTCCCTGAATTCATCTCCCGGTAACACTGTGCGGCATTCCACAAATACACAAACATCTCCCCCGCATCTCTCAGTCACATACTCAAATATCATACGCAAAACTTTCACGTATGAAACACTGAATTCAGATAAAGCAACATTTCACGTTTTCAAGTTTGTAGATATTGCTGGAGGAAAGCATTTTGTATTCATAATAATATTGTTCCTAATAAAATCTATAAAAGTGTTCGAATACAGCTGACCCCCTGGAAACCTATTAACACACATTTATCAGAATTATTAGAATTTATCATGCTTTTATGTAAATTTACTTTTCTCACTTCTAGAACTATAGTTTCCTGCTGCGTTCAGGTTAAGTATTTAGTTGAATGCTACAAAAACACACCATCCAAGATATAGGTTATGGGATATAAGCTACTGATAACCTACCTATATGCCAAACCATGACCCGACTGGCATCGATTGGTTTCCCTAAAATAATAGATTGGGCAAAACAATCCCAGGCATTTCATTTTAAACAACACATGAAAATAAAAATGCCAAAATTTTCTTACAGGATGTATACGTGAGATGTACATGTGGTATAAATTCTGAACCCAAGCCTAATATAGTTATTCATTTGCCCTCTACAGGATAAAAACCAGTTTACTATAGTCTCAAGTAGATCACGTTATATTTCAACCGCGGGAGATGGCATATGCATTCAGCAGATGCAGTTTAGTTCCGTATGAAGGCACTTGAAGCTGGGGAAACACAGAAGGCACAGGCAGCCTTTGGAGAGGCAACTTCCAGAGCCTGATCACACAGCGCACTTCTCACCCAGCTCCTGAACCTGACTTCAGTCAATTCATTGGTATAACGCTCGGAAAGCAGTGCAGGATCCGGAACAGCCTTACAGCTCCACGACACCTCGCACCCCTACTGGGGCTCCGCTTACCTACCGCCGGCCGTTGGTGCGCACTCCTGAGGGCAGGCGGAGAGAAAGCCTGCGTCTTTTCGCCTTGACCCCGTACAGCTGTCTTCCGGGCATTAGCGATGTCCCCCCCTGAAAGAAGCGCGGCTGTAGGGTGCCGTGCCCTGAACCAGGAGAGATCCCCACTCTCTATTTGTCATTCGCCTCCCTGAGTTTTTCCGGACTCCGGGAAAGAAAGCGAACGCTGCTGCCGATCCTTCCTTGCGCTGCCCGGTGTAACTCTATCCCGCGTCTCAGCCTGCGAGTCCCTGGCTCCTCCCTCCCCCCACTAATATAACAGCTATGTTGTTACCTGAAACAACCTTCTGTTCTCTTCTGTTTACTTAAGAAATATAGGCTGCCTTTCACTAAAATCCCAAGTTTATCTATTATATTGCTACCCTGTTCATATGCGTTTTTAAATCGCGCAAGTCGTAGTTTAAAGGCCACATTAAATTTATATTCATGGTGACGAGTGTCATTCATAGGTACATTCATTTTATCATCATTTATCATCATAATATTAGTGTAGTCACTTCTGAGTTAAATTCCGATAGACTGTCCCTCACTGATAATTTGAAAGTAATTGAACACCAAGTTATCAGTGTCGCATGAGTTGCAGATCTCCATCAATGAAAAATGCAAGGCTTTTAATTTTTTATTCTCACCTCAAGCCAGAATCCAAGAATTAAACACACCAAGTCTATAAATGAAGTTAGCGGCTATATCCCTACCTAAGAATTCGCTTAATTTTATTTCCCGTAATTTTACATCCCGTTTGATTGTCCTCCTTTCGGCGGGGTTTATACTCCTGAAAAAGGGTGACGACTTGGAGCCTGTCCGCTTATTCCGCGTTGTCGGGGCTGCACCGTCCCAGAGGGGATCCGGAGCTCCGGGCTTATCGCTCCTACGGCGTTTCTCCGGCGCCCGCTGCTGCCACCTGCGACAAGTGAAAACCCAGCCCCCGTCTGCAGCCTTTCAAAAGCGCTGGAAAACGATCGGGGACTAAGGGACCCTTGTTCTGCTGGCAGTCTTGTTATGTAGGAGGAGTGTAAACCGCTGCTTTTTCACAGTGCCTCTTTCAGTCTTTAGGTGTTGCTAAAAAGATCTAAAATGGAGGAGTGCCAGATAGCTATTTTTATTTATTACATCTCAGTTGCAAATAATGAATGTATGCAGTCCAAATGACCTTGAAAAGTCTAAATAGCTTCATCAAGGTATACGTTCTTTTGGATAGTCGATTTTAAAATTCACTTTGATAAATTAAGAAGATGAAAACCCATTTTAAAAGATAAAACATATCAACTGAAAATTAAGTACTGTAACACGGCAAATAATATTTCAGTTTATTACAATCGCATTTACTAATGCACAACTTAATATTTTTGAATTCTGTTTTAATATACGTCATATGTCTATACTGGTATACCGTATACAGATTTAGCCGTATAAACACTATACTTAGAGTATTGTCTGGCAGCTGTATGTCCCGCTGCTCCTGCAGACATCAATAGCTGCCCTGCGTGTCACCGCATAGCCTAGAGTCTTCATGGGAGCCCCCTAAACCGGTTTTGTAACGAGTTGAGCTACTTTGTCGAGTTAGGCTACCGTAGTGCTAATCGATAGCCCTAACCCTAACCTTACCCCCCCCATCAAACCCTTACCTTAATCCTAACCCTAATCCTAAAACGGTGGAACGGCACATGTGCAGAAAGGCTCGATAGCACGTCTCGATAGGCAGCTCAACTCGTCAGAACACCGGGACACCCTGGCTAATAAGCATCCAAGGGGGGTGTTGTCAGCCAGAGGAGGATCCCAAACTGAGCTGAGGGCCTGAGAAGTTTAGGAGAAAAATGGTGCTAGAATGTCATTGGAGAAAGTTAAAGCATAATATTTATTTATTAGCAAAAATTAAAAGACCATCGAACTTAACTCCCACATACATATAGTCTGTACCCATGTATCTCACGGCTCGAATTCCCTTAAAACATGTCACCAAATTACATTTTAAGTAAAGGGGGGGGGGGGGGTAATTTCAGAAGATGTCTAAGTGGCAAAACAAACCTAATATTAATAAACCGAATATTAGTTTAGGAAAATATGGGTAATGAACCATTTATCAGTTTTATAATTGAAATTAGTAGTGTTTCCCCCCATATACCATCGCTCCTTTATTATTCCCTAACATTATCCGCGGTCCTTCATTGCCGCGTTTTGCTTTCATTTACCCCTGTCAAGCGACTATCCAGTGCAGACGGTCCCACACAGGATACGCAAAGCCAGCTGAGCATGCCGTCTTACTGAAAGGGAGCCTGTGCATGCAGCTAATTTGGCGCTCAGAAGAGTCCCTCAGCTGGGTGAATGATGCCTTTCAGCAGGCTGCTCAGGTCCGCTGTCCCTGAGGGCTGCCCTGCGGCAAACTCAGTCACAACGCCAGACTTTAAAGCAGCAGTGCTCGCAGAAACAACTTATGCTGGAACTGCATGCGTGACTCGTTCCGCTGACTTGCTGAATGTATCCTGGGCCAGGTTTTACATTTTGGAATAAATGTCTTTTCCATTTTTAACGGGGCCGTCAGTAAGTTAATTCATTTTAAACGCCAGTAAAATTACTTTAGGTGTTATTGTGATTGTTAAGTATACTTTGTGTGTGGAGCTGATTTAAACACATGATATAAGCAATACCAGTCTAGAACAGTTGTAAATATTAATGTGGAAGAACAGGAACCTTTTCCCCTCAATTGAAGAGAAAGACATAATAAAAACCTGCTGTAACAAAACCATTGTAGTTCGTGGACCTAAGTTGGTCATCAATTTGACCCCTAAAACATTATTTTTTCTGTCGGGTTTTAATTTTCATGCTAACGGTAAGTAGCATACCTACAGGGTTGAGCACCTGAAGGGCTGGCAGATGCAGCAGACAGGTTTGAGCAGATGATAAGTTCCCTAGAGAAACGCCAACACAGTGTTTTATGTTATGCTGACGTAAATATGCAGCTAGTGCCCCTTTGTTTATATAGGTTTAAAATGTTAAATAAAAAAAAACAAAAAATCCTACATTACTTTGGCAGTCATTTGTTACACTACTTGGTGTTTTTAAAATTCAAATCCTTTGCCGAACCGAACAACTCAGCATGAAGAGCATCCCTGTCTGAATTGTGATTATGTGATTATGAAAATAAATGTATGAACCATTGTACTGTTTAGGTACAGTGACACCCAGTGGTTGAACCTCAAAACTTCAAGGAACCCCATGTAGTCTAAAGTACGAAGCGTTTAAATAAAGCCTCTAAGTGCTAAGTGTTCAAGATGAGGGACGTATGATTACACACCTTGCATTTAGTTATACACTTATATAGTTATACTGGTTTTACAGATTTATAGATTTTACAGTTTAACCCATTAAGCTTAGCAGAAACATATTCTTTATTTTTAAATCTCACAATAAATGGCCAGAAAGCTCAACTGTCAAATGCATCCCATAGGACTACACATAATTAACTGTCCTAGCGAGCAGATCTTCACAAGAATAATTAAACAAGGCAGGATCACCTGTGGAGACTCGCCAGGAGGTTAAATGTGTGTGCAGTGAGATTCGTGAAGTGGAAAACTTTGCTGACTACTGTTTTTTACCAGTTGAGCAGGTGATGAAATTCTCTAGTCATCATTGCATTTCCTACACTTTAGAAATTACGAAAGCTGCTAAGACCCATCATTTACCTTAGGCGCACAGCATACAAAACCGAAATATACGTACCCCATTTCCAAAAACGTTGATGCGATGTGTAAAGTGTAAATAAAAACAGAATGCAATAATTTGCAAATTATGTAAACACATATTTATTTGAAAACAGATCAAAGACATATCAAATGTTGAAACTGAAAAAAATATATTGTTTTATGACAAAAATATGCTCGATTTGAATTTGATGCAGCTTTTTTGTTGGGACAGAGGCTACAAAATACTAGAAAAGTTGTGTTGTGCTAAAACAAAACACCTGATTGAATATCTTATAATTATTTTGCTTAATCATGTAAGATGAATGGGTATAAAAAAGAGCCTTCCAGAGACGTATAGTCTCGGTGCAGTAAAGATGGGGAGAGGTTCACCACTTTGTGAAAGACTGCGTGGATAAACAATACAACAGCGTAAGAATAATGCTCCTCAACATAATATTGCGAAGAATTTGGGAAATATCATCTACAGTACATAATATTTAAGGCTGTCACTATCTGTTATATTAATAATAGCACAATCTACCTTTTATTATATATAATAATACATACATTGCAAAAGGCGCAATGCAGGGACCAACCACACGTTGCAGGATGCACACTAAGTCACATATAGGGTCAGGTTAGGCACCCCAAACACAGGACGAACATGCAGACTCAACATACAAGCGGCGGTGCGTGGCGACAGCACTACCCAGTACGCCACTGTAGGTTTGTATGGTTTGCGTTGTCAATATCAACATAGCATTTCACGCACATGAAATCGTCACATTTATAAGGACCGCAATAGTTTGCTGGGTTCAAACCATCAATAGGCCTAAATTGCGCTAAAACATTTACATAGATAAAGGAAGCCAAACTTCGCAAGCTTTGCAATTTTAATACTGGTTTGAATACTGAGTTTAAAAAGTCTAAAGTTTACCGCCGGTGATTTGTATGAGCACTATGTACGATCTCCAACCATGTAACCATGCTGTTGGACTGATTCATAGACTTTTTGAGATAGTATAATGAAAAAAATGAGTGAAGAGGAGAAAGGCAAACAGGAACTGGTCATGAAAAGCCAGTTTGGCTGTATAGAAATATGTTGCGGTTTGTAGTGACAGTGAGCAAAAACAAGTGCTTTGTGTCTCTTGGCAGCTCTCGAAAACACCAAGTTATCTACCAGCAGAATCTGTCAAATAAGTTAAAGGTAGATAGGCCTACGTCATACATTTGGCTTTTTAAATTTTCATCTCCTAAACATCGCAATGTGATCTTTTTCTAGTCTTGTTCAGAGCTATTCAAAACACACACGATAGAAAAAAAAAAATGTTAATTGGTTAAGTACCGTATTATGTAAAATGAAGTGGATAACCGACGAGGTAAACTTCGTTTTAGCAGCAATTATTTTGACATGTAGGAATCACAATACCCAAAACAAATTAAGTTAAAGGGGTGACAAAGGCGGGGTAAGCAACTTTGAGAATCTATCTACCTACCTACCTATGATATATCTAATCTTTCATTATTGGATGTCTGTCAAAACTGAATGCCTTCTTTTAAGGTGTACTTGCTTTGCAGTGTTGCCGTGGTGATATTGATATTGAAGTTCTGCTTTGCAATACTGACAGACAACTGCATTCTAGTTCACTTTTAATGTGAAGCGCTTCCACACAAATGATGCTTTCACTCTTTATTTGTACCTTCATTTTGCATGTACTGTCCACTTTCCGCCATAACATTAAAAGATTCAGAGAATCTGGAGAAATTCCTGTATGCAACGATCAAGGCCAAAAACCAATACTGGATAGCTGTGATCTTTGGGTCCTGAGGTGGCACTTCATTAAAAACAGACACGATTCTGCAGTGGTAATCACTGCATGGGATCAGCAATACTTCTGAAAACCATTATCTATGAACATGGTTTGTCGCCACGTCCACAAATACAGCATAAAACTTTACAATGCAAAGAAGAAACCAGATCTAACCATGATGTAGACACGCTGCCGACTTCTCTGGGCCCGAGCTCATTTCAGGTGGACTGAGGCAAAATGGAAAACTGTCCTGTGGCCTGATGAATCAAAATTTCAAATTCTTTTTGGAAATCATGGTCGCCGCATCCTCCGGGCTGAAGAGTAGAGGGACCATTCAGCTCGTTATCAGCGGACAGCATCGTGATGGTATGGGGCTGCATTAGTGCCCATCGCTTGGGAAACTTGCATGTCTGGGAAGGCACCATTTAAGCTGCCACCCAGACAGCATCTTTTTCATAGAAAAACATGTTAGTAATGGTTTTGTTACCACAGCATGGCTTCACACTGGAAGAGTCTGGGTGCTAGACTGGCCTGCCTGCAGTCCTGTCCCCCACTGAAAACATTTGCCGTATTGTGGAAAAAAAACCCCAGAAGAGTTGAATGAGATGAGATGTGAGATGAGACAGAATGAGATGTTTCACTTTCAAAACTCCAGCAACTGGTCTCCCCAGTTCCTAAACGTTTACAGAATGTTGTTAAAAGCAGAGGTGATGCAACAAAGTGGTAAATATGCCAGTCCAAACTTTTTTTAAACGTGCTGCTGCATCAAATTCAAGTTGAGCATATACTTCATAAAAACAAAATCTGTTTCAACATTTGGTATGTTGTCTTTGTCCCATTTTAAATTAAATATGGGTTTATACGATTTGTAAATCATTGCATTCTGTATTTATTTACATTTTACACAGCTTCCCTTCCATGTCTGTTTAACAAAATTAAAGGGACTGAGCTTATATTATGGCTTCATTGGTACATAATTGACCACCTGAGAATTTAATTGACTCCATCCGTTGAAAACAACCAGCTTATTACCCCTGTCTCTGTGCATCATTCCCCTTAACAATGGGCCTTAGAATCAAACAACACAAAGCCATGGGGATGATTTCAAAACAAAAACAAGCATGTGCCTGTGAACCATGAACCACTGAGCAGAATCAGCATGAAATTAAATATTAAAAAGCATCAGAACAATGCAAAAACAAAAGTAGATCACTGCAATTAAATTGCAGTAATAACATATTTGGAAAAAAAAGAGCAAATCAACTAAAACAAATGATACTCTACATTCTGCAAGCCAGATAAGCAAGTCAGACTAAATTATAAAAGACCAATTTACTACAAATGAGTTTAAGTTGCCCTTATAATAAAATTACATATTAAAAAGTGTAACCAAGAAAAAATGAAAGACACGTATTTAGGCCACACAAGTTTATTTGTACATTTCAACAAGAATGCATTATTTACAAAGCCAAAAGTATAGAGTAGGTTTTCACATTTATCATCATTCACATTACTCATATCTTTTCATCACATAAGTGTGAATGAGTCCGTTAAAAATTGAAGTAGCAGTAAATGTTTTTTATATCACAAAAAGTAGGCATCTATTTCATGAAAAAATAATACATAGCAATTTAAAAATAGGTAAATCTCTACACAGGATGTCAAAGTTCAAAGATTATTAATTATGCATAGAATATACATACCATGAGAAAGTGTGTTCAACATCTTTCCTAGTCTTTAAAGTTCTGAAAAATCTCGGCCACCTCCAGCCAGCTTTTGAAGCACGCTAGCCCTTTGTCCCGTATCTGTTTCCTTCCTTTGTCCGTGATAACCTCCCCATTTTCCTTCACTATGACAAGCTTTGGGACGGCAGTAATATTGTACCTTTTCTTCAAGTCACTGTAAAAAAAGAATGGAAAGTTGTGAAAATCATGTTTTCCCCTACAAAACAAAGGTGCACAGAGGCAACAAAGAGGCAACTCACCAGAACCATCAGGAAAGGTAGATACGTCAAACAAGCAACTTTTAAGGGTAGAGCGAAATTCCTAGAAAAGCACTAAATCAACTCATAACGGGCAAATCTGTGCACAGTCCTCTGAGGTGTCCACAATATTTGCTGTACTCTGAAATCCACAAGGTTTGCAACAAGGAGGGAGTACGGAAACCACAAATTTCTCTAAGTGATGTCTAATATGCTCAATACACTTAATATCAAGGCATGGCTAATAAATATTTCTTAAAGCATCTTAGCAAACAAGCCAGCTTGTAATATAAGTAACACCTTAAACACATGGCAAAGCGTAGTTGGTTTTTTCAAGGCATGCACTGGAGATTTTCGCTAAATTTAAACATAATCTCGGCAGAGGTCACCCTTACCCTTAAACCTCTTATAAAGATCTTGCACAAGTAAAGCCATACTCGACATGTCTACAGCTGCAAGGTACAGTACAGTATACCGGCAGCATAATTCCACGCCTAAATCTACAAGCGTTTTCATAATTACTGTCACTTTACAAAGAGATAAAACAAAGCTTTTCATTGTATGGAACACATGGAGTATTGCTGATATCCAGAACTCAATGTCTCCAAACACAGAGAAGAACGACACTAACCTAGATATCTGAAGGACTTATCAGATTTACTTACTTCTTATACTCATCGTTCCACGGTAGGGCAAGCCAGTCCCCATGATAATCATGATAGTACTCCACCATGTCTTCTGCAGACTTATCGGAAGAAATAAAGACTATTTCGAACTGAGCCGGGGGGTCGTTCTCCTCCACCAAATCCGTGTAGAAATCACACAAAACAGGTGTGAAATCCCGACAGGGTGGACACCAGCCAGCCGAAAAATACAGACCGACCACCTTGTTTCTCAGTGCTTCTTCTGGATCAATGAATTCACCCTCTTTATTTAACAGCGTTCGCCCTGCAAATACCTCCACCATGCTGAAAGGCGTAACTTAAATTGTTTTCAAAGGCTTGCTAGTAAATTGTTTAATTTGAAAGCGTTTGCCACAAGTGTTGCCGAGTACTTAAAAGGAAATCCAAAAAATATCCTGGTGCTGTTACGATGAGTTAATACTAACAAAATGAATTGACTGGTTAGTTTACAGAGCTGAAATAACGTCCAAAACGCTCATAAGCAGTCAGCTATTTTAACACTGAAAACCTACAATTCAAGCAGTAAACTTCGTATTGTATTTCAAAAGATGTGATTCCTGATAAAATCACACGACCTCGTCCATACACCCCTGGAATGAGGTTATCTAACAACCAGGCGCCGTAACAGACTCAGTGACTTAAGTTTTTGATCTTCTATAAATACCAAATCTTCCGCACGAGCCGCGCGCTCTTCTTTTCCCATAATGTCTCGCGAACGTAATGTCCCACTTTTGCGGCGTAGAAATGCCCGTCACGTGACCCGCCAGCCAGCCACGCGATGTTCGCCAGCGAATGAAAGCGCGAGCTGGAGTAACTTCTGCAAAAGAAAATTAAGTCACGAGTCATTTTGCAACTCCAGGTTTCGTCTCATTGCAATTTTTGTATTTATAATGAAGTCTGCTTTTTAAAAAGTTTAATTTAAAAGTTCATTTATGGAGTCTCTTAAACAGGTATGCATGAAAACACAATATTTCTGCAGAGAGGGAGTTACAAACAGACCACCGTAGTACCAACACAAGAAAAGATAATACTAAATAAGATGAAAATTTATTGTTTCAGAAAATGGCGGACAACATACTACACCTGATAATGATTTCTATTGGTAACAAACTCAATGTACACGTTCAGCAAGTTGTATCACCTTACATCTTTCTTTTCTTCAATAAGGAATAGCATGTTGATGAAGCAAGAAACCCAGTGTAGGCTACGTGACATAGGCTACTGTAGGTCTAATCACAAGTGCTTGTGAGCTGCTTTTATTCTGCTCCACTTAAGTCATGACCCCAAGACAGCGCTGAAATAAAATTATACTGTTCGCAATTTGCACAAGTACAAGTGCAGGATTATTTGAATCCAACGTGCAGCGACCCTGAAGCTGGGACACCCACTGGCTGCGCCCTTCGAAAGTTTGTGCGATCAGTCTTGGGATCTAGGCAAAAGAATAACGCATTCTAAGCTGCATTTAAAGCATAGCTGTCAAGTCTCCCATTATGGCCGGGAAACTACCGTATTTCACCCCTCTTTCCTGCCGTCCTCCCGTATTATAATATCATTTAAAAAAAAAACATCTGCCTTTCCAAACTGAACTGGGAGTAACCTCACAGGTCATTTACATTAACCAGGTCATAAATGCGGAGGTTAAAATGGCAATGCTGTGTGCCAAAAACAATGTTACTTTCACCTTCTGTGAGGACAACAAGGATAGAAAGTCTGCAACAAATCTTTATGTCATTAGTGAATGCCAGAGAGCCACACGAGTGAACATGAGAAATTAAAAGAAAATGTTTAATGAAGATAAAATGTAAATAACAAGTGGTTATTTTAGATTTCTTGTACACCTGGATACTGGCGCTTGGTTGGGGTGGTGGGTTGGCTCGCAGTGGGTGCTGGAAAATTTCCCTTATTTTCAAATCCAAAACTTAACAGGTATGATTTAAAGGAGCCTTCGAAATGTATGTCCTTGCCGCGCCGCTGACACAGTCGGTCTTCGAATGCAGCCTTGCAGCCCCTGCGCATCGTATGACTCAACCCCTGGGCCCAGTTGTTTAAACAATTTAACCCAGATCAAAGTAATCCGGATCTTAAAATCCATTGTTTTGCTATCCAGGACTTGGTAACCCATTTTACTCTCACGCCGGTTTTTCAAAGCAACACTGGATCACTGTTATACAAATACAGAGTTTTCAGGATTGCCAAATCCGGTTTACTAGTGCATTAAATGGAACCAACAGTGTAGCCTACTGGCTTTGTCAAGAACAACAGGTAGACCTAAAATACCAGTGGCCACAAATAGCCATTATGTGTTTTAAATTGAACAAACTGAAAATACTACAATAAACCAGAGCAACATCCAATGTTCTCTCCAAATGAGGGATGGACTGGTCATGCGGTCAAGGATGCAACTATAAGACATTACTTCTGACTGATGAATTGAGTAATAGAAATTATTGTCATTTTTATTAAAATACAATGCATATAGTAGTTTTGTTTTGAGCTTTTGCTTGTGAACAGATATCTCAAAGGGGTTTTTCTTCCCTTGACTATAACGAAAGGCTTCATGTCTTATTTCCCATTTTATTTTCACTGCCACTGTCCTAGTTCAACAAATTGTACAAAATATAAATATATCAGAAAACATTGCTTTTGTAATCAATTTCCAAGTTTTATTTAATTTTGTGCCAGAAATCCACCACTGAATCCACACGTGTGTTGGAATCGAGATTATCCTGATTTTTTGGATCAAATGTATCCCAATTCAAACACAAACTTTAAAACAACACAAAGTGAAGGTTTGGTTCAGATCGAAAAAATGACCTTGGTATTTGAAAAATCCTGGCTACGGCCCAGCGTCTAGCTACAGATCTTCGTGAACTCACTATATTCTGGAGTATCATATTTAGTTATTTGTGCCCGTCTGTATCCTTTTTGGCTCTTAACTGGTAGTACGTTTGAAAACAGTTTCCCAGAAATCAGAAGGGCAATCACATATACATTTTTAAAAGCTTGTAGGACAAACCATTTTGTCTTTATATGTATACATAAACACATAGTTTTTGATTAAACATTTAATTGCATGCATTTGATGTTCAACAGATATTTGGGACCCTGTCCGTGAAGCAACCGTGTAAGCTTTTTTTTTTTTTTGCTCCTTGATTTGATATAGCCAACACACTATCGTATTGTACTATACTATAATTTCTTTAATCCGAAGAGTTCATGCACCTCAAAAATATAACATAGTACAGCAAGTTCACATTAAGTTTTTATTTTTTTAATGTTATAAGGTATAGACTTACATAATTATAAAAATTACTTACAGAATTAAGTAACGTTTTAAGTGTTTATACCTCTAAATGCAAACAATGAACTATCTACATTGTTCCGAAACAAGCAGTCAAATAGAAGCCATTTACCTAGACACGAGAAAACATGAAGACCCTTTGACTATACATGTAATCAGTAACCATCAAATTGCACTGTATTATACAAAAGAAATGACTGACAGCATCTCAAAGGGACCATATTGCATTTTTATAAAATCTCCTTCCAAGAAAAAAAATGTACATAATTTATTGATATGAAACTACAATGGCTACTATACACACATTCACACACAAGCACACAACCTTATTCACAGATAACTCCCTCCAATAATGTAAGGCAGTTTTTCTTAGACATACCTTAAAGTTATGGCACGTATAGGACATAAAAGTGATTTGTCTGTCATCCAAGGACCCTTTCCCTACTCAAACCCACACCCAAAGTATTTTTTGTAAGAGATATGATCCCTCAAATGCTGCATAACACTGGTACCCTGCCATGTGTTTATACCAGTGCCTTTGTTCCTAAATAGCAATAAAAAAGCAAAGTAAAATAAAATGAACTTCACAATTAATATACAAAAAGAACGTGTGGGAAAAAAAAACAGGGAAAAACCATACGAAAGGAAAGTGATTTACATGCAACTTACACTAACTTACATTATTTAATTTCTACTCATGCAAAAAAATATATATAAAAAAAAAAATAATAAAAAGAAAGACTTCCCCAAAACATCAGACATGGAACTGACATCAAACACAGTACAATACAACAGTAGGTAAATTTCAAAGGCCAGTATATCTTACACATTTCTTTTCTGGATGCGTCTTGCACGTTCAAAAGCCCCAAAACAGTTTGGAGTAAGACATAACCCTTACGTGATGAGAGGATTATACTTAGTTACAGGGGTTACATAAAGGTGTGCATACTGTAAGCTTGGGAACCTGAACCTCGAGAAGATGGGTACTATTTTTTTGTTAAAATTAAGCCGTGGGTACTTGAACACAAGCACACATTTTTTCATCCTTTTTACAAACATTTTAAAAAATGGCTATTGCTTTTCCTCGGTGGGGGGGGGGGGGGTGGGGTTGCTGATGATATAGCATGGCCACCCGTTTTGTTTAGTTATGCAGGGATGCAGATCCATGCTCTAAGGAGTCATGTGCAGATGCTGTTGTCCACTGACAGCTCACCTGTTCAAGAATGTTCTCAGTATAACCATCATCAGAGGCTCAGGTTTAACTTTATATAAAACACTACTTTTTCATCACTGAGGAAAAGCAGGATATTAATGAGGTGTGCAGAGGTTGAATTCACAGAAAACACTGTCCATTAACATAATGAATAACATTTATACTCTGGTCTTTAGTGCTTTACTTTACTCCAGAAACCACTCTAAGATTCCTACGAAAAGCCTTTTTGTCCGTCTTGGATGCAGTAAATGTAGCTGTGCATGAAAGCACAGAAATTCCATTTGAGTATCTTTCAACAGTTTAAATGAGACACGCGCTTGTAGGCTCAGCCAAGTAACATGGAAATTCTTAACAGTAATGTTAAAATCTTCCAAAAAGGTGTCATTGGCCTGTTACTCTCTCATGAAAACCAGTATCCTTTGCTGCATATTCTGAAAAGGGTATATTTAACAAAACACTGGCAATTGTTCATATGCTGAAATATTTTTCAGTGTCATCCATATATTTATGACACGTGCCCATTATGAAATCATATTAATTGTATAAAATGTGTATAAGTGATATTTTATACAAAAATGTTTACACTTGCTGGGACAGGGTATGCAACTGTCAACTGATGCAAATTTAATAAATTAACACTTTGGGATGATATACCACAGAAAATTGACCAAAGAATAACAGAATATCCCATTTCCAAACAGCAAACATAAAACATTAACTGTTGAAGAGAAATGAACAATGTTTTTGAATTTGAAGCAAAGTGGGAGCGCAATGGCTATGGAAGAAATCCCATAATTCAGTCAAAAAAAAAGCTACAGCTGGTTTTTAAGTCTATCAAACTTAACGTAGAAATGTAGTCTGTCAAACATCTTGCTTTTATCCATGGAACATTACTTAACACTTAAGATGCAACTGCAAAGAAGCAGAATGAATATCAAATTCTTTTTCTTAAGCAAGCAAACAAAATTTGCATTGAACCGAAGAAAACTGCAACAGAATCTTCATATATTCAAGATCAAAACTGACAAGTGTCCTCAAAACTGTTTTCTATTTAAGGCTTGCCACATGACATGTGTAGTACTGTCTGATGAAATCATGTGTTTTTACAAAAAAAATGCCCTTCCCTGTTTTGCCATTCAAGTGCATTAATGTTAATATGTTTTTACCAATGTTTTGATTTCAATACGTTTTTACTGGATATTTATGTTCTGATGCCAGATTTTCAAATGAAAACAACTCATTCAATGCAGTGTGCATTACCATTTAATTTTATAAATCATTTTTCTTGCCGGTGAAAGTGGTGACCTATCCTAAAGATTCAGCTTCAGAGTGGGGCAGAATTTACTTTTGCATCCTCCTGTTAATTCTTGCAACAAGTCTTTAATGATGTCAGGCTGTGCAGAGATGTCCCTTCTTGTGGAAATAATACAGAAATGCATTTTTTTTCTTTCTTTTTTTTGTGAGGTTCAAGAGCTCCCAGGAAACCATGGGCTTCAGTGAGAGCCTGCAAAGGAAATATCCATCTTGCCTCAGGTTGTCGAGAAGCATTCAGAAGATTTGCCAAAGGTCTGTAGAGAACACGCTTTTTTCCACCACTCTCTGAGGAACACACCTAGGACGTTTTTACCAAATCATAGACGTAGATGTGGAAGTCGTCATCAAACTTGATGAAATACACTGATGGTTTGGCCTCAACCTGATGGATCACCATGCCAGTTCTTTTGGAGCCGTCTTCTTTTGCGTACTCCACCTGTTTGCCCACCAAGCTGTCCACCACCTCTCCCGGCTCACGTTCAGCAGGGGGAGAATCATCTACAAGAACAGAATGATCATGACAAATCAGAAACTGTTGGGAATTCTAACTGCAAAGATGGCATGTTTATTCAGGGAGGTGCAAATGAATAATAAGAGAGGTAGTGTTACATAAATCATCAGAAAGATCTGAGTTCAATTACTTAGTGACCCCTTATTAGGAATTATAACAAAGCTAGCAGGAAACCTGGGGGGGGGGTGTGCAGCTGTCTATGTTTGCACATATGAATGTCCATTTCTAAGCATAAAGATAGATTTCTTGGAAAAATATTTTATGAGTATTACATATAAAAATTTCCAGTAATTGGGAACAAACTGAATATTATTTCAATGGCTTAAGCAACTTCAATTACAAATACCAATGTGCCAAAAACAAGCCACAAGAGGTATTTACTTACTTGAATCAGGCATTATCCGGAGGTCACCTTCTTTATAATCATCTAATAGCTGATACATGTATAAAACGGGATCCTTTTCATAAGTGATATAAAACCATGTGTTCATAATAGGTGCACGTGCTAAAACCATCCCCCTCCATTCGTCCTTGGACCCATCTTCTGTCTCAAACATGTGCTCTACTGCCTTGCCAATCATGGTATCTGCCAGATGGGCATCACTGATCCGAGAAGCAGCTGCAACACACACAGAAATGCACAGCATTCACAAAAAGACCACAAAGTATCTTTATACAGTTACGAGGGAAATCTGAGCAGGTAAACTATACTGATGTTAAAATGCACTGAGGAGAGGAAAAAAAGTTCCTGTTAAATATCCAAAGCATTAAGATTTACTTTTACATCCCACTGATTGAGGCATTATGCACTTAATTTATTTGGTATGTCAGCTTTTTATATGGGCTAGAGGGGAAAAAAACAAAACAACCATTGATATAGTTCCAGAGAACGGGAGCATGAACAGTTTCTGGAAGAAACCAGGCACAGCAAACCTAAGGGAGGCTAATAAAGAGCTTCCACCACACACATTGCAGCCCAGCTGCTAATTACACTCCGGCCATTAAGTGACTAACGAGCAGCAGCTCTGCATAAAGCTGACGAAGTGCTCTCATCAACAAGCAACCTGTGTCCTCACCTGGGGCCTGCATCACGAAGCCAGATTTCTTGCTTAGCCAGATAACTTGCTTGATTTAGGGTAGTCCGGTCAAAATTGTTAAGAACTTAAATCAATATTATTAGTCTTCTGTAATCAGAATTTTACACATAATAATTGATTAATGTGTGCATAACTTATAAACAGGGTATTTTGTGATCATCAGGTATAATTAAGCAAGTACACAGTATACTATAACCAAGTTATAATTTTTGAGCATCCATTACCCTGACTGTGGGAGCTGAAATAGCTTTAAGATAAGATTTTGAGCAACAAAAGATGATTCTGTGAAAAAACAATGTCAGAAATATGTGATATGGCCAAGGACATTGTCTCTAGCACTGGGTCAAGACTCAGACTGATAAAGGCCATCTAGGAGGATGAAGGGGGGATGGTCAGGGCCGCCCTGAACGTTCCCTGGCAGCCTAAATAATTTCAGATAAGTTACAAAGTAGACCTACACGATGCATCAAGTGAATTAATAGATGCTGTTTCAAAGTAGGCCTACACTTTCAGATTGACATCACGTTTTGCACATGCAATTATCAATGTTTCCCTAAAGTCATATGAAACAAAACTTAAGTTTTGCAGTTGTAAGGATTGCTCCTTTTCTAGATTATCTGTTACTCATGGCCACACCACAATTAATCTGACAGATAACTGTTATATGACAAATTCTATTTAGCAATAGTTTGAGGAAACTTTCAGCTCTTGTTTTTCTTCTATTAATTTAGCTACAAAAATTTCAGATATTGCAATATGAATTTTCCTATACCGTGTGGCCCTATTACAAAGTTAGGAGGAACTTCACCTTCAGATATTTTTGTTTATATATTAAAAGGCTGTATAACAAATACAATATATTTTGTAACCACACAATAATTTTTATTGATCTGTCAATTAATGGCCGTCAATATGAAAATTGAGCCAGATTGCACGTTCATACAACTTTAAATTAATTTAATTTGAAACAATGAATTGCCAAAAAACGTACTAATTCATTAATACATTTAAATGTAATAATACATTAGAAAGACAGCAAATGTTTTATTTCAATTTAAAACGTTTTAGACAGAACATAAGTCAAATAACCTTTTACAATATTTTCTTTCACAATTGCTAATTAGCAACTAAATATATTCTAGCTTTGATTCACCAGATGACAAATGCAAGACAATGTAAATCAAATGACTTATACCTTTGAAAAAATCAGAAGTTCGATCTTCTTCATTCTCAGCTAGCTAAATCACGTAACATTAAATTCACATAGTGTTTAAAAATTCCTCTGAGTGGAATTGCAAATTGAAGATCCTGATGCATCAGGATCTGTATCTTCTGTCCAATAAAATAACTCCATCATATAAAGCCTGGTAATATGGCATAAAAGTGCATACCAGATGACACTGCCCTGCCCTTCTTCATGCAATGGAGCATATAGACATCCTCTGGTTTTGGGCATCCTCACAGTTTGCTAACAATCTCACGCTTTGTTAAACATGCTGTTACTTAGAATGTTGGAACGTGGACCCGATCAGGGCTAAAAAAAAAAAACAAAAAAAAAAAACGTTGCTTCATTTACCTGGATGTCATACCCCCATTTACCAGTCAACTTGTCCCAGGCAGAGACGCCTGATGTGCCACTGTATATCTTACTCTGCATCATTAATCGTCCTTAATTGTCTGTGGTGTCCACATGACACGTTGAGAACCTCAAAAGCATCAGTGACATCACTGCCGGAATTCCTTCTCAACAAACCCAGTGGATCAGACCTGAGACCACCGTGCTAGTTGTCTGTCAAGGCCATGATTATGAGCAGACTTCTATGACTCCTCTCTGGCTGAAGTACTGGTAATATTAGCTACCCAGAACTTTGCTGCATATATTTATGACCATCTGGACTTCCTTCAATAACTACCCAGTTTAATCAAATTTTAGTTCAGGTGAATAGCACCAGCTTTAAACTTTACCAACCTCTACAACCCAACCCCACTTTGGTCCTCAGCATTAAGACAATTGACTGCCCCCAAATAGTTTGAATTGGTATGCATGGACTATTGCTTTAAGGATAAAGATTATAACAAATAGATATAACATCATATTTACACACATGCACACCTAAGGATATATTCATTTTTGCTGGCATTAAATACAAATGTAATATTTAGGCCTAGTTAGCAATTCTTAACCAACATTAGCCATTATAAAAAAAACAGGTAAAAATATTTAAATCTTAATTATAAACTCAGCTTTGCTTGAATGTACTATGGAAAAAAAGACACCAGGGGCATTCATTTATGATTTCTCCATTGCTATTGCCATTTTAAATGATGCCGTGTAATCACATTTCCATACTCTATCACAGAAAATTCAGGGGGGGAAAATGTACAGACAGAAATGCATATACACCTTCAAGTATCTTCAAGTTAATGTGACTATATGCCGTTTAAAACACACTCGCATACTTAAGCTTTTTTTCCCCCATGTATCTCTTTCTTTTTACTCCACCATAATCTAAAAATCTACTGCCAAACTCAAGAACTACCTTAGTGCCAGCCACTGTTGTAATTCTGCACATGTTACTTACAGATTGTTAGTCAGAGCTATTCACCGTTTTAAAAAAGCACTTCAGTGCTGCTACTACTAAAAATATGAACATACTGAGAATTCCAGACTGAGAACATGGTCACAGGCTTGAGGACTTTAAAGTACAAAACAGCTATGTTTAACACATTACCAAATCGGAATTTGCCCTTTCACCTTGCTATAATAAACGTTTCACAGAACAGCCTTAATAATTTGCAGACTTTAATAAATTCTCCTGAATTTACATCAAATTCTCCTGAATGTTTTTGCATTTTCCAGGAACTCGCAAACACATTGTAATTTATTTTGAACATTTCACATGAAAATGTGACAAAACAAAATGCCAACAAACATTATTTACTCCTCTACTCAACATGCAATTTTTGTGCTTTTGAAACCATTACAGAGTTCCTAGAATAAGTCTTATGCAAAACAGAAGAGCTGCCAATGAAGCTATGCAGGTAGGTTCTTTGTGTTGTTTTTGACTTAGACAATACAAGCTTGAAATTGTTTTTGTAAAATATCTTGTGAGCCATTTTAGTTCAAAGAAATTCACTTACCGATTCGATCCGGTAAAACTTCGAGACCTTGCACCCGTTCATCTTTGTGAAGCTCCAGCCCGTAAACACAGTCAAAACCATCATACTTTATTAAGTAAAGGGAGGGGTTCACGGGAACCTGGTCAAGAACCGTCCCTTTCCACTGAGTGGCTGGACTGGTGCCCTCCTTCCAGTTGTGCTGTATCCTGCAGCCCACAATATTCCGTCTGGGCTGGGACACTGGCTTACTGGGGCCAACATTGTTCTTGTGCTTCCTGCAAACAGGAAGATGGAAAACAGTGAAGCATTTGGGTTGCAAAGTCCAATGAAAATACCAACCAGAGAATATGCAACAATACATCAAAAACGCATTTCAGAAGTAGTAACAACATTTTGTTGCTAAAAATTCATTCCTACCATTATTTAGTTATCAAAACACCAAGAAAATATAAGGGTAAATGCATTTTTTAAACTCACTTGTGAGAATTTTTCTTCTTCATCATACCTGCAGAAACACCTGCGTGCCCTAAAATTTAAAAGAGCATAAAGAACAAATTAGTCACTGTACCTGCTTGTTTGGCCAAAACACAATGGAAAATCTAAAACCAGAATGTCATCCTGAAGTAAGTCTTTCAGAGGTATCAGTCAATATTTCAAATATTCCAAAACTTCTGTCATTGAGCACTCAAAGAAAAACAAAGCACCATTAAGGAAGGTTTCAGTAGGGGGGGGGGGAAACTCATTTTGTACAATGAAAACATTATATATTACAGCAATACTCATCACACAAAGAAATGCATGCAAATGACTAAAACTAACCTGACATTCTGTTTTTAACTAATCTTAATTTCAGGAGAGGCCCTACTTCCTGCTAGTTTGTTCTTACATAAGGAAAAACCCAAAAACAGATTGTATTAGATTTTTTTATGAAGAATAAGCATCGCTTGAACAATGGCTTAGGTACTGTAAATTTCAAGAATGCTTCAACAATCATGCTTATAAAGCTCTGGCTGAAACCTCAAAGTGACCATATATTTGTATTTCTTTGTGAAAAATACAGCATATGTATATTCAAGGTCAACATGGATACTGTGGCAGGCTGTGGGATAGAATTCTGGCAAAAGGCATGATGGGATGGCAAAAGAACAGGCTTTAACTGAAGACTGCTTAGAGGTGAGAGGGGCCCAACATCAGAGCTCCATTAATGCAAGTAAAACTACCAAAAATCAATATTACAAAGAACAGCAATAACCATGAAACCTGCACTAAAATCAGTCTGTCCTGGTTCCCCAGGTCTCACCCCCATTCCCCCATCCTTTGTCTATCATTCTCACAAATGACCCCATGAAAACTTTAGCCAGATAATTAGTACATCCGGCATTTTCTGGGTTTTGTTAATTGGGTTACCTGTAGGCAAACGGTGGTAGATTAACTGCCATGGAAACACCAAAGACTACCTACACCCAGTATGGTACCACTACTGTACCTCCCACAGGCAGAGAACACGTTTAGATTTTTTGGTACTAAATTAATTTTGGATTGGGACAATTTTGCTTTACAGAACTGGTCATTTTCAGCAGAGAACATGCTAAGGTTTTACTTGGAGTAGTGGAACAAAAGTGCATCACGTTATTATTGGCTACCATAAGATTCTCACAAGTCATTTTCATAAAATTTTCTTCAAACTCTTTTTAGTGCCGTGTCATTTTTTCTGCATCTCACTGCATCATTCACATATGATAAGCATTTTTATTTTTAAACATTTATGGAAAAGAAGCAGAGTGGCACTGGAATACATGCTGTAGCCACACATGCTTGCACGCACACACAAATACAAAGACAAAATAAAATGTAGGTCTCACCTGCATCAGCTCTGGATCTCTGGCCCGCTGTCTTCCCGAATGGGGTCTTCATTCATCTGGATTTAGGTGAGCAGCCAAGCTGCCAGACTAGGGTGAAAAATGTCTATGCTACCCAATCCACAGGGGAGATGGCAGTAAAAGAAACACTGGTGTCCTCACCCCACCATGTAAGCTGATGTTCTCGCTGAGATGATCGGCTGGTTTGCAGCTGAAAAACAGCTGAAGTTTGAATCCTGGAAAACAGAGACATGAAATAAAAATGCAACCTTGACTATAAAGTGCGGTAGAAACAACTCAAGGTAAAAAGTACAGAGAGCGTTTGTCCACAAACGGCCCTATATGTCCCAGACAGTTTTATGTAGGCTGGTGCTGAACCACATGGTTTTATTATAAGACTAGGCTGCACTTGAAAGATGTGGCTGTTCATAATTAAACTGATTTCAATAGGACTGACTGTCACTGTATAAAATGAAAGTGTCCAAAAGTAACCACTTAAATATTCATGTTCTGAAATGTATTTCATGACTTTCATCTTAAAAATGGGATTGAATGAGGACGAAGCGGAGAATAAAAGGTCTTCCCTTCAGTGGACATCATTCTGTTTTAATGTGCTGGACTTTTGTATGCCTGCCACTGAAGAAAAAAATACATTACCACAAGGCCTTGTTATGTTTTTCTGGATTAACCATTGGTGTGTGCAACCGGACAACTCTGCTCTTATACAAACTGACACTAAACTCAAGAATAAATGTTCCATATTGGTTTTACATGGGATACTGGTATCTGTTAAGCAGTGGTTCTCCCTTAAAAAAAATAAAATAAAAATCCATGAACCATGTGTCCAGGAAAACATGAATTGGCTATGAAATTGTTTTTGCAATGATGACAAAAACTACCAGTGTTTATTAATATAAACACATTTTCATTTGGTTACACTGCCAATTAACTAAACCTTGAAGCTCAAGAAGAGTCGGCGAGGAAGAGTGTAGCTGGAGTGGAATCTGGAAATACTTTGTGCCAAATGAAGACAAAAATACTTTGTGCCAAACCACAGGATATATGCAAACCAAGCTGGGCACAATACTGACCAAACACCAAAAGTTCAGCTAACATTTAAAAGGGCAATACAAAGAGTTGAGAGAGATAAGTATCTTATTTCTGAATTAACAATATATTACTCCACTTAAGCTTGCTGTGGAAAAAAACGACGTGACGTACATTTTTTTCGGGTTAAAATCTTTTTGCAGTCAGTTAACTTCTTTGGTTCCGTACAATCTCGTGAAGTAATGTTGATTGTTTGGATACAAGCTTTTAGAATTGTGCATTTATTAGAAGTGTATGGAGCAATGGTAGGGGTTTTTTTTCAAACCTCATAGTAAGGAGAAAATAATTCCCCAGTATTTAGTGCCACATCAGTCTCAAAGGCTTTTAATATCCCAAAACACGACGAGATCTGCAAAAGAGTGAATGGCATGGGCTTCTTGTTGCCTGGTGCATCCAATAATAATTAATAACAATAACAATAATAATAGTGCATAATAATATTCTAGTAGTAGTATATTTTACATTTTCAAAAAAGATTGGAATCGAACGTATTTATGTTTGGAAGTCAGTGGTATCTCATAAAGTGTTTCATTCACTAATCGTCACTAAAAAAGGTTGATAAACACTGGAGAAAACCCATTGCTTTAATAGATAAAGAAGCCAAAACTCCGAAGCTCAAGATTCAGGACAGTGGCTCCGATGTCGCATGTGCTGTAAGAGCTTATGCTCTGTTAAAAGTAAATAACAGCAGTTTTGAAGTCTCTTTTCTTGCTGTTAACAGAGGAATGGCAGTGGGAAGCTGCTCTAAATTTCCCGTATTTTGGGACGGGGTCCTGGGATTTTTCAGCCTACTTTAAAATTAGTTTCTATTTGTAAACATAGGCTATATTACGGAAGCTCCGTAATATAGCCTATATTTAACGTGAAAACATCACGTTAAAACGTAAAACCTATCCCGATAGGATAAGTTACACTCATTACATTTGCACTGACACCAGCATAAAAGCAAGTTCTTAATACAAATATTTGAAGACAAGTGTCAACACTATTTAGACTATTTTAGCCATAGATTAGAACGA
>JAABNY020000119.1:9422076-9439032 GCA_015164015.2 Brevimyrus niger | reverse complement strand
TACTTTAACAAAACACAATGTCGTATGATGTTACATACATTTTATGAGCTTACATACACAGAAACGATCATTTACACAAGGTACAAAAGAGATTTCCTTTCACTTTCAGCAGTGGAGGCAGGCATGCATACTGTGACAGGAATGCCTTTTTTGGGATAACACCGCCCCCGATCAATTTAACTTTCAATCCTATCGAGATAGGTTTTCACATTTTAACGTGATACATTTTCGCGTTTTAACGCGATACGTTTTCGCGTTTTAACGTGATAGAATATTTTTGTCGCGGCAGTAATGCTATTCCATACTATATAAATAGCTGATATGACAAGAAATTACCGTGAATTTTAACCTCTATACTGCAAATGAAGGACGAATTAGTATATACAGATTAAAATGCATAATTCCAAGTTCGCAAGTACACATTCACCTTTAAAAGCAATGCGTGCAGCAATCCATTGCAGTGAAATGTGCAAATGAGCATAAAATACGTAAGCATTTGCACTGTCACAGCAATGGATTGCAGCCCAGATTATAACAGATTGTATCAGAAATTCAGATCTGTATTTAGTTTTTGAGAAATCTCTAAAAAGCTCCTATTTCGTGTTAAATATCTTTGCGAAATTGCACAACAGTTCTTTCCCATTTTACATGCGTTGTTTTGTGGCATTCAAGTCTAACAATAACCTCATGCTAAATGTAAAAACTGGTAGCTAAATAGGAGGCATTTTATATTTATGCAATTTATAATACAATTAGTCGACGGCTAGCCGACTATCAAAATAGTCGTTTGTGCTTGTATCTCCTATTTTCTCATTCAGCTACTTCTGTTTGATTGGTTTGATTAATGAGGTCTTTTCTGTACAGTGCTATTGTTTAGCCCCGCATTACTCTGCTAGAGCGGGACAATCATGGAGAACTTGGTTTCAAAGCCAAACAACAGCTCTGCTGTGGGCGCATTTTGTTTTCAAACCAAATGAAAAAGGAGAGCCTGATAACCTGACTGAAGCGATTTGCCAAATTTGTGGAAGAAGAGTGTTGGTCAAAAGCGGCAAAACAACAAATCTACAAGACTGCCTCCGGATTCATCATCCCAACCAATATTCTGAACTTGGTAAAACAACCACAGCTGCGGCTCTTCGGCTTCTACCTATCGCTAATGCTTTTGATCGAGTTACTAAATATAAACATGATGGAGCCAAATGCCGCACATTAACAGAAGTTACAGCCGTTTTCAAAACATTGCTAGTGTTCAACGCCATGTTGTTAATACGGTTATCCCCGGTAAACTTTACTGTCGCGTCACTGAATTCACGATGCACGTGATTAAAGATATTAATAGGCAACTCTTTCCATTTTCTATTTATTTTCTATTTACAGTTAAAATTTAAAAACTAAGTGTCAAAACTTTGTCGTCGAAAGTCAATACAATACTAGTATTAGTATGTTGCACAACTACACAGTCATGTAATTAAGGTAACAGCTAAAAAAAAACTGTTTAAAAACACTGTCCCAGATCGACATCGGATTGGAACAGATTGGATTGAATCATGATAATCGATTCTAAATCTTGAGAATCAAAATCGAATTGATTCTTGAAATTTGAATCAATACCCAGCACTATTAACAAATCATACAGGTTTTCCCCAACTTTAAATAGAATTATTTTTTGTGATTTACATGTGTTATAGTGTTTAATTGTGAAATTAAAAATAAGATTTGGTAACAGTCGTAGCTTAATGAGAGCTCAAAAGGTTGCACCTGTGGCAGTGGATTGGGGGGGGATTGGCTGTCTTCCAGAACCGTGATAAGAGATCATGAAAGTTTGCATCACGTTTTTTGTCTTCGTTTCAGAACTATTACACCCTTAATTAATATCCAGTATTTCCCACAGAATTAGTGGTGGTAGCCAAAAGGAGTGCCAATGCGTGCAGGTGTGTGTATGTGTGCTTATGTAAGGAACCACACCAACACTTTATTTAATTGATTAACATAACGTGTGAATTTCCAACTTTGTCTCACAGTAGGGCAGTGTCGAGCATTTGTGTAAATTCTAGGAAACTTTTTAAGACATACACTGAAAATAAATAAATATGACCAGCGAATATGATGCATATAATACTTAACACCAAGTACACCTGTCAATTCTCACTTTTACACAGGATCACTGGCTATAAAATTGCATACATTTTTGCCGATTTGCATCTAGCCAGAGATGACAATAAACTACATTTAAAAGTCTGTAAAGGCTGGTTATGAAGGTTCTAAAAATGACATAATGTCTTTATTTTAAGTATTTAAATATTTTAAATGCATAAAATACAATCTATCCAAGTATTTTGTCATAATACCTGATCTTTTTCCATCCAGCAAAATACAAATTAAAACATACTCATTTTATTAATTTAATTTTATTAAAATATGGCTAATCTCTGGCAGCAGTTATATAATTTCATTTAAGTTATTTTATCAACAACAAACTGTATATGTCATTGCGGGACACTATATGGGCGTTACTTAAGCCCACAATTGGATAAGCAGTTGGTAATTATCACCAACGAAGGACCATTGTTTCACACACCTAATGAACGTTTTTACATCACCAAAGTAAAACAAAGAATGTTTGTGATTGGTGGTTCATTCTGCAATAGAGATGTTTATTAGCGGTGCCTGTATTGTATGTTTGTAATCTGCAGTCACCACTAAAGTTGGAATGATTAATGGACTTAGCTAGTCAATTAAAATCGATGACCAAATTAGCTGCCAATGAATTTAATAATTAATTAGTTGGTGACATCATTACAGGTGTTTCTTGCGGCAGCTGGAAATGATACTGATATGCGGTTGGTATCGGCACCGATCCAGACCTATATGGCGGATCGGCTATCGGCCATGCGTGACTGAAACACGTCCTATACTCATTTAGTTTTTGGCAATCAACCGCATGACAACTCTTTCCCATTTTACGTGTTTTTTTTGCGGCATTCGAATCGAATGCTATTGCAGCCCCTCTGTCTTTTTGCTACTCAGTGGGTGTGAGTACGGTGATTTCCGTCTGCTCTCACGCCATGCGCATACCCTTTGCAGTACGAGGAAAATAACACGTGAAGATCTGGGAGTATTATAAAAAGGTTCCACAATTGGAAAAATAATGATTTAAAAATTAAGCAGGAGTATCTAAATCTACAGGTAGAGTTTAAAAAAAATAACAAATAACTGTCCAAGAGGGATGTAGAAAGATAAATTGCATTGGAGGCTAAGGATAACAAAAGTTTCTTATAATATTTTAACTCCAAAAGAACTCTAAAAGCTGAAATTGCTAATTTGCAGGATAGTAAGGGCCTTATAATAGAAAATGAAATTGATATAGTAAATGAGTTTAATGATTATTTTTCACAAGTGTTCACAGTAGAGAATACGAGCAACTTACCACCAATTAGTACGAATTCAGTGTCGTCTATAATTGAGGCTGATGTGGTACTAAAACTGGCTAAACTCAAAATAAATAAATCGCAGGGCCCTGATGGCATCTTACCTATAGTTTTAAAAGAGATGAGGGATATTAGCCAATCTTTAACTTTAATATTCCAAAAATCATTATCTGCAGGTGTGATACCTTCAGATTGGAAACATGCTAATATAACACCCATATTTAAAAAAGTGGATAGAAGTAATCCAGCAAACTATAGGGCAATCAGTTTAACTAGCATTACTGGAAAAATAATGGAAGCTATAATCCAAGTGAAAATGGTAAATTACTTGGATGCAAATAACATTCTGAGGGATAGCCAACATGGATTTAGGAGAGGTAGATCCTGTTTAACGAATCTACTTGAGTTCTTTGAGGCAGCTACAAGTGTAATTGATCACAAAAAGGCCTACCATGTTATCTACTTACATTTCCAGAAGGCCTTCGATGTTGCCCCCCACAAATGGCTCTTGCTAAAGCTCAAAGCTGCAGGGATTTTAGGAACTGTGCCAGCTTGGATCGAAAACTGGTAACTTACAGGAAGCAGCGAGTAGTTATTAGAGCCACAAAGTCACAATGGGCCTGCTTTCATAGTGCAGTACTGCAGGGTTCAATTTTAGGACCACTATTGTTCCTAATTTACATTAATGATATTGACACCAATACATACAGTAAACTGGTTAAATTTGCAGAGGACACCAAGGTGGGTGGTGTAGCAGATACTGATCTAGCAGCAGAGAGGCTACAACAGGATCTAGATTTAATTAGCGACTGGGCTGATACTTGGCACATGAATTTTAATACAGAAAAATTTAAGGTAATCCATGCAGGGTGCAGAAATATAAAGTACAGATATTTTTTGGGTTCCACTGAAATTAAGGTAGCTGATTACATAAAAGATCTCGGTGTGTATGTTGATGCTTCCATGTCCCACTCTCGCCAGTGTGGGGAAGCAATAAATAAGGCCAATACAATGTTGGGTTATATCTCTAGATATGTGGAGTTTAGGTCAAGGGAGGTAATGCTACGATTATACAACTCCTTGGTAAGACCCCATCTAGAATATTGTGTGCAGGTTTGGTCACCATACCTTAAGACAGACATTGCTGCCTTAGAAAAGGTGGAACGAAGGGCTACAAGAATGCTTCCTGGTCTTAGAATAATGTCTTATGAGGAGACGTTAGCTGAGCTGAATCTGTTTAGCCTTGAGCAAAGGAGACTAAGGGGGGGACATGATCCAGGTATATAACATTTTAACGAGTCTGGATGCTGTTCAGCTAAATGGCTATTTCAATATTAGTTTAAATACTAGAACTTGTGACCATAAGTGGAAATTAGCGGGAGAACGTTTTTAAACAAATTTGAGGAAGCACTTCTTTACAAAGCATGTAGTTAGAGTATGGAATAGTCTTCCTGTTAGTGTAGTGGAAGCTAAAACCCTGGGTTCCTTTAAATCAGGGCTAGATAAGATTGACAACTCTGAGCTATTAGTTAAGTTCTCCCCAAAGGAGCTTGATGGACCGAATGGCCCACTCTCATTTGTTCTCATTATCTCTTTTGTTCTTATGTTCTTATTTTACGCTTTTAACAGAAACCAGTAGCACAGTGAATTGCAATCTATGTAAAATAAAGTTGAGGTGGGAATAGAGTCTCATGGACAATCCCATTTAACAAAGTGCACGCAACTGCGAGTTAAAACAAAGCAATGGATGATTTGGGAGTCGCTAACTTGGACTGTTTTTTGAACTCGCTGCAGCTTGTAATACAAGAGGGGCTGCCATTGCAACAAAGTGTAACTGAGGTCATGCCAATGGGAGAAACTTAAAATTTTAAGCCTTCCCATATTGAATTGCAAATGTGTCAAAAATGCTTAAAACAACTGAGGTGGAACAGTACATTATGCATGTTTGTAGTACCCCAATGAAATAATTTTGTCATACATTGTTTCCATCTGTATTTACTAGCTAAAAAATGATATATAAAGTATAACAAAGTAAAAAGAGCTATTGTATCGGAATCTGTATCGGTATCAGTGGATCGGAACTGAAAAAATGTGGATCACCCATCTCTAGTTGCCAGTGGTGAAACTTGCAGAACTTCACCTCACAGATTAGTGGAGTGACGCTAAATCTTTTTTTATTTTGTAGTGAAACAAACATCACTTTACAGTACGGTTTAATATTGAATTAAAAACAGAAAAATGTCTCTCGGGCTGAATCTCTAGCCACAGGCTGGTACTGAGACCTTTAAGTGGTGCAGGAGTTGACAAAATCCCTTCTCCACAACGGAAAAAATCATCCAATGCATTAACCACTATTATTTTTGCATTTCTGTCTTTAGTTCTGGTCCTGCTAACTTTGAATATTGACTACATTTACATCTTGGTTTTTAACAAATATAAATATATGTTAGAGACGCATGATATATATCATTGATTATAATATAACTTATGTATAAATTAAGGCTGTCAAACTTAACACGATAACAGCACGCCAAAGGGGAATTCCTTATAGTGTGACTAATTTTTTTGATGCCATTAATGATGGATGTGGGTGATAAGCTTATTTTTCTCATGCGAGTTTCCTACTGCAGCCCATAGACATGCAGCCAGGCAAATGGCATCTCTACATTACCCTGGCAAATAACAGTCTAAGTGTTTCTCTTGTGATGGTCAGACATTAAATACAGAGGGCACCCCAGTCTTGTGCCCTTTGCTGCCTGGGAACACTGACCAGGATAAGTGGTAAGAATTGAGGTTCCATCCATATCACAGTTCAGATAGTTACATAAACTCATTTCTAATCAGCAATGCCCTTCAGTCAGGACTTGGATTCAGCCTGTTCTGTTGAATAAATAAAGTCTCAGACAGACGATGTAGCAGGCATGCAATGTTTAAAATAAACTACTGGTAGCAAGAAGGATGGATTTATTTTATATCACTTGTCTCACTATAAACCAACAAATCCGGTACATTATTACTCCTGCTCCCCAAGTTGAGAATGCTGTGCTGTAATAAATTTTATGCGTTTTATTCGTTCCCCTTCATCAGCTGAATTGTGATGTAGTCAGCTGGTTTGCAAGTTCTTTTTCCCCACGCTGTTTTTATTATTATACATTGTGCGATTTCTCCTAAACAAATACGGATGTACTTATTCAACTCCAGCACCACAGCTGTGCATTAATGATTTTATATAGTATAAATATAAAACGTGTATTTCTGCAGAGCTCTCTAGACTAAATCCAGCTGATGATACCAGCTACCTGATTAAGGATTACAACCACTAGCAGCAAAGCAAATGTATATAATATTCTTTGAAGCATGAATACTGTATTTGCCTTTTTGAGAATCTGAGCATTAATACTATCTAGTCCCTAACTAGAAAGAAAATAATGGCAATTATGACAGATGTACTACTGTTTCTTCACCAGTCAACAAAATACCCTTAACTACAGGTACCTCGGCATTAACAGATGATTCCATCATTTTTTTACCATTATGTGTTAACCTGTGAAAAAATCAGATATCAGTACAATTTCTGAGACATATTATGATGAAAATGTACATATCTTGTAATGAGCAGTGGAGTGAGAGGAATGGCAATTTCCAGTGTTCAAGAAAACACAAAGACCTGGCAGAAAAGTCATCTTGCAATCACTGTTCAGCTTGTAAAAAAATGTTACTTTAAATTTGTCAGGAATCACAGTTAAGCAATGGACATTCTCGCCACATCACTGCCTGTGCAACAGCCTTTGTGATGCCATAATTTCTGCAGGAAACTGGAGATATCCTGCTCTACTGTGTCAGGCTCAAGAGAATGGGCAGAATTTTTCATGTGAAACTGCAGTGTGTTCAGTTTAGCAAAAGAAGAATTGTAAGCTACACAAGGACATGCGAGACGGATAGACAAAGCCAGTCTGGGAATGACAGCTATCAGTAACTATAAGAAAAAAAGACCTGCGCGTGCTAACCAAGTCGAGTTCTTTGAAGTAGGGCTGAAACCATTCATCGAGTAACTTGATTACAAAAAATCTTTGATGCAAATTCTTTGCTTCAATGCTCTGTTTAATCCATACGATTATGAACTGCTAAGTGATCACTGTTTCACATGAGGATTATTACTGTAGAACAGTGTCCTTATGCTGCATTATGTGTAGCAGAGCAGTTGAAAAAACAGAGTGGCGGCAGTCTCATAAGGACCTGTCGTAAAAAATTGTGGAAATTTTCTGTCAAACTTCTGGATTATTGGGACAGTGAATAGTTCTAAACATTGACATCCATGACATAAAATAACATTCATTCCTATTGCTTACCAAGCACTTTACACGGTATGTTGATAATATATATATATATACACACACACACGTATTCATTGTGATTAATATACTAAATAAATAAGCCTATATTATTTTACTATTATTACCCTTATCCTTAGTCTTTGTGCCTAAAGTGCAAGGAGTTCCGTTACATCCATAAGCTCTTGGACACTGATGCAATTTTTTGTAATTTTCTCTCTGAATATCACCACAATGGATTTAAAATTAAGCAATCAAGATGTGAGGGAAGTACAGATTTTAAGCTTTAATTTAGGGTAGGGGTGGCAAATCTTATCTGTGGGTTTTCACTGCAGCTCCATAATTATATTACTAATTAGAGGACCGATTGGCTGAGGAGTCCTCACACCATTGTTTGAACAGCTGACCTAAAGGCTACCCTAAAAACCTGCATACACACCGGCCCCTTGTGGATAAGATTGGCCACCCCTGATTTTGGGGGTTTAACTAAAGATATTAAATTAAGCTGTCCAAAATTACAGCTGTATAAAACATTATACAATATTATTATTTGTATATTATTCCAATTGGAAAATGGTTCCTAAACTGTTTGAATTACGTTTTAGCATGCTCCATGTGAAAATAGCAACTTCTGGCTTGCCAGAGGACCGATGCTTGAAATGTAAATGGTTCAATTTTTTGAGAAACTGTTTTTAATGTTCAGGGAAGATGTATTCAATAAAAATCTGCACAGTTATGGTTATTTGTGGCTTGACTTTTAAATATAGCCTATATATGCTGGGTCACACTCAAGGTTTGTAATATTGTTTCTCTTTTAAATAGTCACTATTGCTCTTTAATAAGACAAGTATTTATCTTCTAATTACTCAATCGATGGAATAATCGATAGAACTCACAATTACTAAAATAATTGATTGCTTCAAAGTAGGGTTGCAGCTAATACCAATTTTGAAAACAACAACAAGGGTGCTTAAAAAGAATCTGCTACTTTAACTCAGCTATGACCAAAACAAGACAGTTACCTCGAATGTTTGAATAACGTTATCTTAAACCCAAAAACACAAATAAAATTCTGCAAAAATCCACTGCAAAGAAATGCATAGTCATTATAATAATTAGATTCTGGTTAGACAGTAAGGTGCAGTATATGAATGCAAAATAAGTATTTAAATAAAATAAAAGCATTTTATAGGGCCTCAAAGAACATTAAATCATTAAAATGGACCAAATTGCATAAATTTAATATTGAAATAATTATATTTAATGTTCTTTGAGGCCCCATAGCTTGACTAAGTATCATAATTTACACTTCATTAATGTACTATTGGGAATAAAATGTTTTTCTATGTAGCTTGATGTTACTATATATTGATGGAGTGTACATATGACCCTACTAGGTTGGCAGGTTAAATGGCATTTGTAAAAAACCAGGGGGCTTAAAATATAGCAGGCTAAAAATAACCTGGTATGCTGGAAAAAATATATACATAAAAATATGGCAACACCATAAATCTTTACTTTCACCTAAGTTCATCACAAGATTTAATTCACAGTTACTTCACCATCAGGTTCAGCACCAGATGTGTCAAGTGGGCAGTCCACAAGTCACACTCCAACATAACCAGTCATTGTTGGAAATCACCAAATACAAACAGATTATATGACGAATGGATTGCATAGATCCAAAGCATGAGATGCACTGCAAATGAAATTGGTATGTTTTCACGCAGCAGAGAAGCCCTCTTTCAAAGATATTTAACATACCTGAGTGCCAGCCAGAGTTGCCTCAATTACTAAACTTGATTACTTGATTTAAATAAAATGCAACTTATAAAATGTTTCTTCTTGATTACTCAGCAGTATGGCAGAAGGAAGGTGGTAAATAGCGGGTAAGAGTTCCAATAAACAGTGAAAGCCTCAGTTGTGTGGAAACACTTCACATCATAAGATATAAGGACTTCAACTGGGAACCTTCTTCACAGGCACAAATTGGCTGATTCTCATACATAATTAGACATAAAAGATAAAATAGATAAATGGCCCCTCAGCAATATTTGCAAAACTAATTTGTGGGTATTTTACAATTGGAAAACACTGGCTAGTAAAACAATCACTGCAACTTACATTTCTATACCTAGATCACACATATGATGCCCATATGCACAACCAAATAGGTACCATAAAACCTGTAAAGATTACATTGAGTTTTAGTGCCAGTTAGAATCATGTGACTGTGAGGCTTATGAGAAGAATAGAAATCTATACCAACACAAGTAATAAACACTCACCTCAGTTTTGTCCTGTTAGCTAAATTTCTTTTTATATTTGTTCATTACAATTCCAAAACAAAGTTTATGACAACTACCATTTTTAATTTTAATCTTACAGAACAAACAATCCAGAGATCCCAGAAATCAATTTTTTGCACACCATGTTTGCAGAATTAGGTGCTATTCTGGACAAGAACTGTCCTTCATGGATTCAGCATGTTTTGCCTACTTGTCTAAAACATTATTGGTTTATTAAACACACAAGGACCAATAGGTAGATAAGTAAACAGATAATGTATTAAAGACAAATTTGGTGAAGGGAAATACATCTTAAGCGTCATATTGTGAATTATGGAATGTCAATTATTCATGCATCTATTCTACTAAACAGCAAAATAAAGATGGGGAAAAAACAAAACACTGCTTTTGTTTCCAAAGGCTTGTTTTTTTGTGTGGGAAAGTCAAAACAATGTTTGCTGAATGAAAATATTAGATAATACTTGACATTAAATTCCAGTGGGAGGAAGGAGTAAAAAAGCTTTAATTATCTTTTCTTTATTAGGGCAATTATGCTGCGATACCTAAAATTATATGTATGACAAATTAAGTTCAGTTTTCAATTTGATGGAATAATCCTCCTCTAAAAGAGCACAGAGTATAAATGTACGTCTGCTTTTGAAATACCAAAAACAGTTTGAAAAGGTTTATTGTTTTACTATTTATATTTAGGCTAAATCATGGTCTGGATTTGTGCTTTCTGGACCTGAAATTTCCACCTCTGACTACAACCCACCATTAAGTACAGTTAAATACAGTAGGTGGACACAGTTATAACTGTATCAAACATTTTTATTCCTTCTTGCATTGGTTTTGTCATTAGTTATACAGTAGTACCTCGGTTCTCGAACTTAATCCATTCCAGACTCTGGATCGATTCCAAAAAAGTTCTGATCGCCTTCGTGATGACACACCTTTGCCCCTATTGGCTGAAGAGTTACATGCATGACATTTGTATCCCAGGCAGTTCCGATATGCAATTTCTCCAGAATATCACTTAAAGCAGTGAGAACTGGTTTTCAGTTAATTTACCTGGTTAAAAAAAAAGTTTATATAAATGACATAAATGCTCTAATAGTACACGTAAGTTAGTGGTTTATTTATTGTTAGTTACTGTAATGTGGCACTGCTTTATTTGGTTAATCGTCCAGTCTGTGAAAAAGGCATTCAAGTAAGAATTGCATTGTAGTATGACTCATTTCCTGGTGCGTACAATTTATATTAGGTCCGCATCCACGGTTCGACTTACGATATTCAGATCGAGTTCTAAGTCAAACTGGTTTGTTCGACTTAAGAAATTCGAGTTCTAGTGAGTTCGAGAACCATGGTACCACTGTATTTGTTTACTAATATTGTTTATTTCCATGTGTTCATTATTAATTACAGAATAGGGTTATTTTTTATTATTATTTTGATTACATTATTACTACATGGAACAGCACTGTGAAACCATAATATTTATAATTATCAATATCAGTCAATACAGGAAAAAAATGTATTTTTTTTTTGCCATATCGCCCAGCTCTAATTAAACCTATATCAATTATAGACAGAATTCCAATATAGTTTTGTCTAATATCCCCAGTGCCAGCAGTGCCGCACTATTTTGTAAGGCCAATATACTTTTGTCCAATATTGCGGTGCTGCACAATTTTGTAAGGCATGCACTAACCAATCATGTAGCACTTCTCTTAAAAATAATAATGAGCTCCTACCACCCTGCAAAAAAGAAATTTGCCACCTGCCCCACCTTGCCCTGCCCCCATGCGCACGAGGCAGCATGGCTGCGTCTACCAGCAGAGCTCCAGTGCTTCTGGGGAAACATGCGGTCTTCCAAAGTTTGGGAATACTTCAGTCATGACACCGTTTCTGCACCTCTACTGTCGCTGATGTGATATTTAATAATTGATATTTCAGCCGTTTTACATTTTCCGTTTACTTATTCTGTCATGCAAGTGTGAGGCAAATTATCATTTATGACTACTCTTTCACACTGTAGCCTAAATCGTTCCTTGCTCATTGAAGTAAGCTTAAATATAAGCTACCTTCGCTAGTATTTGTTAAAAGCATGTTTCTACATATGAAATTATTCCATGTTTTAGCATCTATTTCAACATTAAAGTCAAATTGGTGTACTGAAATACTTAACTATTTCAGTGATTTGTAACTTCAGTCTAACATAGGAGTCCTATTAAATCTAAGATTTCCATTTTTTTAAATAATGCTCTAATGTTTAACAAATATTTTAATAAATTGAAATGTTAATGAGAATTTCAGATGTGTGTGGGGGAGGGAGTGAATTGTTGTATTAAATGACTAACTTGAAAATAATTGCTTATCAATAAATGTGTAATGAGATCAATCGAAAAATTAGTTCAAATAATCGAAAACAATCAAACAATCGCCAGATTAATCGTTTAAAGAATAATCGTTTGGGACAGCATTACAACATTGTTTAATTTATTAATAATATAAAGCTTCTTAACTGATCTAATAATGTGGGCATTTGACCTCCAAAATAAAAATTTTATTCCACTGTCCAAAAGCTGATCACCACTACAAAAAACTTCATATCACCTTCTCACAACCGGAATCAGGCAATTCCATCAAAAGCTCAGTAAATGCTAATTAACTTATACAAGACCAATGAGAACAAAAACCAACATTATTGGATGGTGCAACAGGGCCCAGAAAAACACATCTGTAGGGTTAACTGTACTTTGTTTATTAGTCATAATTACAGACTAAAAATAGCTAGAACAAAAGGGTATGCACATTCCTTTAGAATTATTTAACTTTGCTTGTTTCATGGGTTTTAGTCAGTATCACTTGAGAAAATTTGAATGATTACATATCAGACAATAATTTGCCTGCACTATTCTATGTTATTGGATCAAAATTACATGCAAGTGGACCATGTATCTATCAACACAGAACTAATAAACATGCAGGCTAGTTACACTTAACACATAAAAATCAAGCAAGACTAAAATGACATTGTTATACATGCCATAACCAGCATTATGGCTATTAAGAGATTTATTTAATAAAGCTCAAATGCTTCCTTAGGCCAGGTGTGCTTAAAAACGCTTGATCTGGCACAAACACTCTGGCACTCATGAATCACGATTCTTGAAGGAAAATTTAGCTTTTTTTACCCCTAGTGGCAGGTGAAAAAATTAAGAACCCCTCCCTGCTACTTCAGAATTTCTTAAAATAATAAGGCAAAATAATGTTGCGAAAATGATAAGTTGGATTGTTATAGTATAGAAGACATTTCTGCAAGCGGCAGTAAAGGCCTGGGGTCTAACTTCCCCTTTTTAACAAAAACAAAAAAATGTCTTGTTTATTTAGCCAAAAGGATTTCTTCTTAGTTTTCTATACATATGCTACCTCCAGTTTATATATTTTTATATATAATATAAATAATAATAAGAAGTAAAAAATAATATATATATATTTCCATTTGCCATATTGTAAGTTAACCACCAAATTAACAAGTTGTTGTGGCTTCAGAGGACCTTTTCTCCACTCAAATGGCATTATTTCAAAAGCCCAACATACAGGCCCTCATTCACATTTTGCAAAATTGTAACAGGTTTGTTGGATACTTCCAACATTTTTGAAAGAGGGTAATTTAAGTGAATTAAGTGCCAAAAAAAATCTGTACTTGTGTGTGTGTAAAATGAGAATTAAACCTCATGCAGTCAACTGCAGAAAAAGTCAGCATTTCTAATTTTCTCTAAATTCAGTTAATAGAAAAACGAAATCCCTGTAATTTGTTGAACAGTGTTTTAATAGTGAAATGTATTCTTTATTATTTTTACTACTATTGTTAAAATCAGTGACACCAATAATCACTACCGTTATTACTATTACATCCATTCTTCATCAAATCTGAAATTATGTGTACTGATAATGTGTACTGAAATGTGTACTGATCAGGGTAGCTTTAACTGCAACGACAATGGCAGCTAATATTCCAAAAACCCTGCACTGTACAATGTATCCTGCAGAGGTGCCTGTTTAAATCTGTCACGAATTTCAAAATAACTAATAGCACACCCCCTCCACACACACACACAGACACACTCAGATTTACTCAGGATAATTAAATCAGCGTACACGTTTTCTATGATTTGCCTGTATGCTTATAATGTATGTATTGTTTTCTATTTCACTACAGTGAGCTCTATCGCCTTGACAGAAAAAAGATCTTTTACTACAAAAAATGACGACAGCATTCAACAATGCAGCAGAAAACCAGTTTGAAAAATAGGTTTCAGGCAGACTGGCGAAATTGGATGAAAACAGCGCATTTTCATTACAACGACAAGCATTAACACAAAGGTATCAAAGAACCCATCTACTTATTCGCGTATAACATCAACTTTTGTTCCACTGTTCCACTACGTGTTTTACAGTGCAATTTCTCTACGGTTTGGAGAAAATTGGAGCAAGCTTATTTTCTTTCAGTGAGGTAAAAATCCATACACCAAACTACCCGCATATCGTCAAACTTACCCCAAGGATGCTCACCTACACAAAAATAGGAACAAGTCGGCCACACATGCAATAACACTAAATGAGCAGAGGATACTGACACGATTTGTTTAAATGCGAAATAAACACTCCCGCCTGCAACAGCAATCGGCACAACATGCTAGCTACAGAGCCAGCGACGTCAATGTCAGCCATATTGCTCCAGTATTACTAGCCTATTTAGTTAGCCACAAACCCCGCAGCAAAAAATAAAAAACATTTAGAAGCGCGGCGCAGCTGAACAAAGAAGGGCTCTGCTTGTCAAACGCAAGACATGGTTTTAAATGAAAACAAGCACCTTTACAATAATCATTTCTCCATTTTACCGCATAATTCCACGCATCTAAAAATGTGCTTGTAAGGTAGATCGCCGTGGCAGAAAATACGCGACGGTGTCGGCATTTTGCGCCGCTTACCGTTTATGTTGTCAAGTTAGGAATAGCTGAGTGGCTTATTTCACCTCCCGCTCTGCCCGGTCTCAGTCAGTCTTCGTTTGTAGGGACCAGACAAACGCGACTCCACGGCCTAGCCCACCCCTCCCCCTCCGCTGCCAAATAGAGAGAACCAATGTCTAGCATAGCACACGCGCTGAATTCCACTTCTCTGCTCAATAATGATCCCCCTCCCTCCTGTTGGCCAATCCCTGCGCCTGCGCCAGTCCGACTGCGACAGGACGAATACAGATTACAGAGACGAATGCTGGAGTTTTAATAAGCATAAACTGAATATTTAATTTTAAATATGCATTACTATGTTATCTTTAATCACTTAATTGACTGGTCTCATCGATAAATGTGACGTTTTTTGAAAATAAAATTACCCTTTGGAATGAAATTATTACTGAAAATATCTAGAAACCTGTATTATAATATTTTAATGTTATATTTACATACAAGATTCAGATGTCGATAACATTTTCTATAATTAGACCATCTGCTTTCCTCATTGATATTTTGCGGTGGTTAAGGTTGTCAGTCCATAGTTAAAAACAATTCGTAGAATAATACAAGAGTAAACATTTCAATCACTACTGAGTACAATCCTCATAAGTAAATAACAATTGCTGCAACACCTAGTATGATGATGCCATGATTACACACTTTGAAGTTGTGCATTTTGGTCAGTTTTATATATGAATATACAGTGGTACCTCGGTTCTCGAACTCACTACAACTCGAATTTCTTGAAAGTCGAACAAACCCGTTTAACCTAGAACTCGATCTGAATATCAGACATCGAACTGTGAACACTGACCTAATATAAATTGTATGCACCAGGAAATGAGTCATACTACAATGCAATTCTTACTTGAATGCCTTCTTCACAGACAATATAAAGCAGCGCAACATTACAGTAACTAATGATAAATAAGCCACTAACTTACGTGTCACGTGGAGAAATAGCAGATTACGCATCAGAACTGCCTGGGATACAAACATCATGCATGTAACTAAACTCTTCAGCTAATAAGGTAATAAAGGTGTGTCGTCACAGAGGCAGCTCCAGTTTGCGCAGCCGGGTGAAAGGTTGCAATGCATCTAACCGTAATGCATTGCGTCAGGATCAGAATTCGTTGCTTTAAGCCAGCGCTGTAAGCAAGTCAAACGCACCCAATGACTAGACTGAGGAAACAAACTGAAAGGCGAACTTAATACAGAGGACTAGTGAGAACAACCAGAAACAGCTGATCACATGGGGATCCCACACCAGGTTAACAAGGGGGCATGGCACATGGAAGGTGTGGATGATTGGGGCAGGACAGGGGTAATGTTGGAATAACATCATTATCATTTTGGAAGCCATTAAGAAAAAAATGCTCTTCTTGTTTTGTCCTGTTCATTTTGTGTTTAAATGCTAAAAAACATTTTTAAGTGAAATTTTTGGGGAAAAATTCGATCAGAACTCGAACTTTTTAGGATTCGATCCGGAGTCTGGAATGGATTAAGTTCGAGAACCAAGGTACCACTGTATTTGAATTATCCAGGTAGGGAAATTATATGTGTATGTGTGTTTATACACAGACACACAGACACAGACACACACACACACACACACACACACACACACACACACACATATATACAAAAAACAAAAGAATCATTCAAAACCACACTATGGAAAACCACATAAGATATGGCCTGGTTTCACAGGTCAGAGTGTAGGATCAGCCATTTATGCAGCAACCTTGGAGTGTATTTCTTGAGATTTTAACCGGCAACCTTCTAATCAAAGTCCTAACCTGTAGAGCAGGTGTCACGCCTGTCGCGTGTCGGAACAGAGGCGCAGACCCAGGTATGCGAGGTGGACGGGTTTTATTGCTAAGCAATA
>JAABNY020000119.1:9403579-9414092 GCA_015164015.2 Brevimyrus niger | reverse complement strand
TCAATAATTATCAATATCGACCGATATGAAACACTCATATCGTGATACAGTTTTCAGCCATATCGCCCAGCCCTACTCAGCCATGCAAAACACTGCTGTGTTTCCCCAAAGCCTAAAACAGACATAGACTGTGCAATGGACAGTCTGAATAGTAGATGGCACAGCACAACATATTATAAAACAACAAAAGGGGGTCATATTCTAAGAGATCATATTTATCTTATATGGGATTCTACAGATGCAGTACATAGAAGAACCAGAAATCAAACACTAAAGTTTGGAATATTGCATTAAAAAGGTTAGATAAATATATCTTATGGCGAAAATGATTGTTTTAGATCATTTCCATGGTAGTTGTAATGATATATACTATGTAATATGCCTCCTACCAGGTTTAACATAAGTGGTCATTTTTATTATTTTTTTACTTTTCCTTCAAACCAAACATGGTTCCTGTTTCTGCTCATCAACAGGCTGCCATAGACTTTTGCTGGAATACTTGGGTAGACCTTAGAGTAATATTATCACTAACAAGAATTTGAGTATTTGGGTTCAGAATAAAATTTTAATTTAAAAAATGTGCATTATTTCATAATTCCAAAAATGGGACACGGTAAGAAAGACCTGAATACTTTTATCAATCACTGTAGGATGAACAATATTTTATTGATCTCTGTGGTTAGCCTGCATTTTTTCTGATTAACTACAACAGCAAAATGTTTATAATATGAATAAAAATGTAATGTCACAGAGACAGATTTAAGACAGACAAGACACAGATTTCTGAGAGGTAATGCTGAATATGTTTGTGCCATCTATGTTTTGTTCATATAGAGTATTCCTTTGAAGCATAGTATTGTGACAGGTGTGAGCAGCTCAGTGAGAGCTTTCAGGCACTCATATCCACCTTACTGACTGCAGTGCAGAGCTCATACACTGCAGAGCATTATCCCAACACTGTCACATGCCTTTGAACTGCTGCATTATCGAATGGAGCTGTTCACTTCGCTTCTGCATGTTGATTTGTTCCTCTTTCAGTTTCTCTTGCTCATGCAAAATCTCCTCCTGCAAGAAAAAGAAAAAAAAAATACAGGCTTGATTTTTCTACATCAGTTCAGAATGATGTCTTGACTGCTTACTAAAATTATTTATTTAAATAAAAAAATGTATTTTTCCTCTAAAGCCAGCTTTTGGTGTTTGTCCTGCATAGTCACATGGTCTTATTATACTAAATCAGTTATAGCTCCTGTTGTGTCTTGCTTGGTTCTCTACGTATTATTATAGTAAGCAGCTAAGTAAGGCCTTTGCAGGGTTAGGGGGCCCCTGTATGTAAGTGTACTGAATGTGAGGATTTAATTTAGTGATCTGGTTCTAGGCTGAGAGTTTTGGGCACACAGCAGTTTGGGGCACTCTTCCTTTTTTTTGTCAATACATTTTTGGCAAAACAAACAAACAAACAAACAAACAAACAAAAAACAACAAAAACATTAACTACATTTGTATAATGAATCACAAAAAAGGAAAACACTACAAAATTCCATTTGCTAGAGGGAATCAAATTGAAATACAAAGGCCTGTCTTTCTAAAGGATAATTCAAATTTGCTTTTAACAAAGTACAGCAAGTCTTTAGCCAACCACATTAACAACAGATGCATAAATCATTATTAGTATTTGTCAGTATTTTGGGTTGTAGGTTTTTTTAGCATCATCTGTAAATCAACATAAAACTTTTTCCTATTAGTTCCTATTAGAAACCGTAACATTCAGACCTTGATCTACACTCTGACTTGGATGATATTATGGTTTATGTGTGGCCTCCACAAACTACTGCAAAGATCTTTGAAAGATTTGACGTGTCAAGAAAATTGCAGTTTTCGTGGAGACAGAAAATAAATGATGCTTCTAGGAGAAGAAGCAGTGAGCATTGAGCTTCACATCAGGAAAGAAAGCTGCTTCAGCTTTGTGGAGTGGCTGTTTTTTGTGATAAATAAAGTGGCAGTTAAACTATGGATGTCTGTTTTCTTGACTGTTACAGGAAAACAGAACTTCAGCAGCACCAGATTAGAATGTTTAGACTATAGGACTTGATAGCATCAAAAAAACATGATGACAAAAATGTTGCCAGAACTGCTAGCTAGGCTCAAGAAATGTTTTGAACTGAAATAGAATATTTTCATTGAAAGATTTCTTTTGGAATACACCGAATTCGCAGTGAGCAGCTACAAAATATGTCAATCTTCAGTGTTGCCAGCAAAGAGATCAATTGAAATGACTTCAGATTATAGGAAAAGACTGTCCAATTCTGAGCCCTCAGAAAGGTCAAAGAGGTTGCAATATATGTCTTTCCATTGAAGCCAGAACAATGTTGAGATGGAAACTCACAGGGGTGATGGGCCTTGTGCAAAATCTGCTACAGCTGCCTGTGCTGGAATCATTACTATTCACCAGCTACCATTTCCACACCTTACACAGTCACAATAGCCTGCCTTCCCATGGCCGCAGATGCCTGAAGTTGGACATTTAGCTAAGAGCAAAGTCATCAGAGGGGTGGGTTTGGATGACATTGTTATTGGGAGGAAGTACATCTAAAACAGGGATGGTAATTAAACCAAAACCGCTTTGCATATATCAGTGCTGAAATGTACCCTCAGTTTACATAGTTCTTTCCTCTCCTTGTCATTCTCCTCTGCCCTAGCTCGTAGCCAGGACTCATTCTGCGCTTTGTGTCTCTCCAGTAATTCCTTAAGCTCCTGCAAAACACAAATTACAAATATAATGGCTTTCTTTGCACCACTGAATTGCTGAACAAATAAAAGTATATAGACAAAAGGTTCCAGACACATACTCAAACATGTTGTTTACTGTTTCATAAATGGGTTTCAGTCAGATTTCTGCAAACTCTATATATGGCATTCTTAATTAAATCTGTTTAATTCAACCCGCTTATTAAAAGCTGTAATTAAACACAGACCTGTTGCTGTTTCTGATGTTGCATGCAGTAGGCCTCTCGTTCATACTGAAGAGCCATTGCAGTCTGGGTGATGGCTGATTGCTCACTGTGTCCAAGCAACCAAAACAAGACAGCATCATTGTAAGGCTGAATTCGGTTCCACCATCTTCACAGCAACCACTCACTTCTATCATGTGCTGTCCCTGGAGGACAGACGTTATACCTTATTCCCCTAATTGTCTAGGCAAATAAACTGTTTTAGTTGGTTTCCCCAGTATGAGAAATCGTTGAATTGTCTGAATACCAAGTGCTTGTTTTCCTGAGTGCCTGATTCTCCCTTTGTGTAATTTAATGAGTGTTACCAGTTACCTTACCTGGTGAATATTTGCCCCAATCCCCATCTTAGCGCAAGTGCATATTCCATTTCTCCCATGTTTGCATCTGTCCTTGTCTTAGATTTCAACCCCCCGGACTGATCTTATGGTTTCTCGGCCTTTGCTTCCATTTATGACTGCGAATCTCACTTCTCATTTTGGCTTTGTGTTAGCTCTGCAGTTGGATGATTGGATCCCCTGTTCTTTAGGTTTCTTGTTACAGAATTCCTCAGCTCAACATGGACCCAGCAGTGCTCCATGGTAATCCAGCCCGCCTGGAGCGGTACCTTAAGGATATGTCTTCCACCTGATCTCCTGCCCTGGTTCAACCTCCAGTCTCACTGTCCGGTGCTGCTGCTGCAGCTCCTGCTCCATCCCATTACTATCCCTTTCTGGAGCACTACAATGGTCTTCCTGGATACTGCCAGGGAATTGTTATGCAGTGTGAGATGTACCTCCAGAATGAAAAACATCTGTTTGGTTCAGATGCCAACTGGGTAAGCTTTAACAATCATCCTGCTGACAAGAAAAGCTTGAGAATGGGTTATAGCATTGTATCATTAGAGTAGCCCAGTGCTGGACCCATTTCATATGTTCATCACATAACTGATGTAGGATCACACATGCACATATCACAGGGCTTAAATTCCAGGTGGCCTGAGACAAGGCCGAGCCTGGTACGAGAGGCACCAAAGGGGGTCACACACATAAACGCACATACACAGACACACAAACACAGACACACACACACACAAACACATGTAGGGTAAACATATCCTTATGGGGAACGCTCATTCATTTCAATGGGAAAAATGCTAATGCTAACTATGACAATCTTAACCCCTACCCTGCCCTAACCATAATCATAAGTAACCTAATGAAATACAAGAGTTTTTGCATTTTTAGTTTTTTCATAGCAGTCACAGATTTTTATGAAATAGAGTTTTCCCTTATGGGGACCAGGAAACCGGTTTATCACGTTATGGGGACATTGTGTCCCCATAAGGATAGGTTAACCCGCTCTCACACACACACACACGCAGATAACAAGGGAGGCCAGCACTCCAACTTTTGTGGCCCAAAGATTTAGGGACCAACAGACAAGCAGAGTGGACCCCAAGGACAGGAGTCCCTTGACTTGGCACACAACCCCTGTTGGCTTCTGTATACTCTGGATATTGATTTACCCATGACTACTAGTCTCAATATACAGATGGGTTATGTTTGTGTGTGCCCTTAGACAATCTTAGTGTTTTGTGTGCCACCCTTATAACCATGTTCATGAAGTGTGTGTGTATGTATATATATATATAAAAGAATTTGGAAAATTAAATAGCCTTATGTTCAGAGGGTCTTCTTTCTTTTTTTAAAAACTCTACATTCCTTTGGATAATGGATAGCACCAAAGATTGACAGATAAGGGATCTGATCTTGGCACCATAGCAAGCTCTCTTTATTTCTACCATGTTTTATTAAAACAACTGAATTAAGGTGTACATTATCCATTTTGGAGAAAATCAAGTGGAATAAGCCATACCAACCAAGATATGTTGTGTCCAGATGTGAAACTTATATTGATATTACCACAAACTAATGGCCACTGTGCTTGCTTTGCAGAACAGTATTTGCCTTTTAAGGATACTCATTTAAATCAGATCATTGCATTTTCATAATTACATTGTTTTTATTCCGTTATTTCATGTTGTTGTCTGTTGACAGAAGATGGGCCCCGATCATTGATGCTGCCCTGCTCCACTCCTTCTCCATAGATAGTAGGTATGACTCTCTATCTGTGATATCTGTCTCCGACTCCTCTCAAAAAAGTTGTGCCACCCAGTGGAACAAAATCCTTCAGCGAATCAACCCTGTTTACTTACCAACTGTAGCTGCCTGGTCAATAGGTCAATAGTGCATCCCATGTCTCCTTGCACAAGCCAATACATTTAAGCCCACTGCATCAGTCCATTGATCAACCAACGCCTCAGTCCTCCTTGGATATCGATGGTGAACCAGCATGTTCAATCCATCTAGACCCAACTTAGCAATGCAACAGGTCATAGTGACCAAACGTTTGCGTTTGCTCTTCACAGCCTTGTGAAACTGACCAAAATGTTCATGCTACTTGTTGTGTTCCACTGACCACGGCTAAACCATTGCATGATTTTTGAAAATCATCAACCATGTCATTGCAGGATTTTTTCTTAACATTATGGTGGCTTGTTAACGCAATGGTTTTGTCAGTTTTTAATGTTGGAAAAGAAGCACTTGATCATTGGTCCTAAAATAATACCATGGCTATCTCAAAGGGTACAGTTCTCCAAGATTAACCTAGTTTCATCTAGCTGAAAAAAATTATTAGCGTTGACCTTTAATATCAAGCATAATATGAAAGCTATGTAAATGAAGAAAAGCACACAAAAGCAATGCACCAGCAACCTGGGGAAAAAAAATCAAGTCAAGTGACCATAAGTGTTCATATTGATTTGTTGCAGTGCTGTTCCTTGCCCTGCTGTTTCTGTATATTGGTTTGTCCAGTTTTGTTTTACCTGGGTTTTGTTCGATTACTGACATGCTATTGCGACACTTAACTGTGTTTCTTTCACGTTTTACCTGCCAAAACTGCAATTTCTTTCTGCCTCTACACCCTGCCTATAGGCCTTTTTTGTTCCCCCTCCTTCTGTCTTACCCCAGAAAGGGAAGCACTGACATAAAGCTGCGATCCTTCTGGAATTCCCCATGCCATGAGCTTTCTTACAAGTGGTTTTACTAAATGAAAGCAAAAAAAGAACATAAAACCATGGCAGTTGATGTGGATTGGGTTATTTGTTCTTAAAATTAACTCAACTAAGCCTCTTACATGCCTAAACAGAAATGAAACAGGCATTGCTCACTATATGAAAGTGTTTAAGGAACACTATTTGTGACAATACAACAAAACAATACTATCATAACAAATAAAGGAAAGTGCTTCAATTACAAAATTTAAAGCAATATCTAATAACATATCATCAGTTAGGATAAACATCAGCTAAACATTAAACATATTGTCAAGTGTCAGTAAAACTAGCTGTGTTATGTATTGGACAGTATAACTGATTCAGGTTGAGGAGGCCTCCCAGGTCTAGCTGTCCTTTTAGCTTTGCTACATTCAGAAAACATATTTATGCTTTGGTTTGACTTCAAAGTTTCACATCAGGTGGGAGAGCGCAAAAGATCAAAATTGGCAACATGGCATTATCCAGAAAACTGATTTAAAAGTACCTGAAAAAGTTTAAATTCATAGGGTATTGGGAATGCTTGACATACCCTTTGATGCTGGGCTTTTCACGAACCAGCAGCACAAGGTTTGACACAGTTTAATATGGGCACTACTACAGCAACAACAACTACTACTAATGATTATGATACTACTAATGAATGTACCTGTCGAGCTTTTGGAACTCCGAGTCTAACATGCAGAAAGCCCTCTGGATCATGTCCATTGCTTCATTGCGGACAGCAGCGAAATCCTTGCGACTTGCAGTCTAAATAGTTCAAACATATGAAGCATTCAGCAAAACAGAGAACTTGCTTTCAATATCATTTAATTATTTTTTTAATGACAGACCATAATTAAATAAACAGAACAGAATATTTCTAAATATGTAACTAAATATGTAAAACAGGATGAGGGGAAAGTAACACACATTTCTTCATGATTTCTAGCCTGTACTGGCTGCATTTCCCACTGGACTGGGATCTTAGTTTCACAGCTTGGAGGCACATATGATCAGGGGTACGAGCTTAAGTTCTATCACTGGAATAAAGAGGTTATACTGAGACCTTCAAACTCACTTTTGCAGGGGGATGCATTTCAAGCCTAACAGGAAATGAAGGCTCACTTAGCTCGTACTTGATGTTTGGAATCTTCGTAGGAGCAAATCTTGCCAAAGACAGACAATGCAAAAAAACAAAAATGCATCCGAATAGAACAAAAATGATTCAAATGAAATGTATGACCACTTAAATGCCATTTTAAGGATTTAATTTTTCATAGTGGAGGTCATGTTGGTAAAGATTGTTGCCTATATAGTTTTTTCCATTCTGAAGCATGCACTAATATTTTTAAGGGATTTTTTTCCTTTGGTTGAGCACACTTCACAAAATGAATAGTGACACTCTATGGAAGCATCTCACCCATTGCTGACTCCCTGAATTCCAAATTCAGACAGTATCTCTTTCATTACTGTAAAGAAGAACGATGGTATTAGGCAGCACAATCTAACATTGCTGAACAAAAATCTAAATTAGAGTGTGTTTTAAAGGCCAGTAAAATGATTTACATTCTGCCTTGTATTCGTAAACTGCATCTGTGGAATTTGGTTAAATAATTAAAAAATTACACTGCACATTTCTGTGGAAGGATCCTGATTCAAAAGCGGCATTTTACAGTCATTAAAATGTTACCTGGCTGTCTTTCAGAGGGGTTGATTAATTTCATCACCTTTAGGTCACCAAATTCTTGCTCTTCGTTTTTACCTCCAAAAACATACATCTAATTAATAGAAAAAAATATTCTTAGTATATGACCATATTAACGCATGTAATTGGTAGAAACCTAAACAATAGCATAAAAAACCTGGTTTAGTGAGTGTGAGTGAATTGTGATAGCATAATTGTGATAACACATCAAAAGCTACACAAAAATTAAAAACACAGTGGAGAATTTAATTGCAGTAATTGAAGACGGAAGTCCGTAATAACTCCTCCAAACTGGGTCATACAGGGACACAGCAGAGGGCTCAGTAGCCAATGGGAAGTGCCAGATTGCAAACTTAATGTGTTACACTAGCCCTGCAGCCCTGTCAAATGTAACATGCATTTTTGGGAGTTCCCTTGGTAGCAAACATAGGACAGATGACATTCCACCAATCATATTAGCTTCCTCTAAATGGCCAAATCTGCATTGGAAGATGCCAAACATAATTCACAGACACAGCTAAACACAGGTGTTTTTCTCATATACATACAATTAAAATGAAGTTTTTTTCCAATACTGCATGTGAAGTAAAATGTAAATAAATATGCAGAAGAAATACACAAGAATTATACTAAATCATCTGCAATAGCAATGGAATATACACCAAAAACAAACCACTAAAACTCTTGCTATGTTAAAATTTAAATGAAAATTCATTTAAACATGAAGTCACTTTATTGTGGTCTGAATACAAGCATTTGCATCCCTCTCCTGTTTTCCTTGCTGAGGGCCATTTGAATGACACTGCATTGGCTGCCACTCGACTGTATTAACAGCATGCTACAAATTCATGAATTATTTATGAGCAGCCTATTACTATCCAGCAGGATAGAAACTAGAAAGCTTCACAGGCAGGATGCCGGAGATTGTACTAGATTTCATGCTGTTGCGTGTTGGGGGAGCCATGTCTGTACCGGAATGTTCCAGGTTTGGCAGATAATTGGTCATATAAATGTTTGTGGCGTATAAGCAGATCCACCCTGGAGGAACCTGCACTGAGCAGAGAGTTTACCATGCTGGCTACTTTTCCAGAGTTCCACAGAGATTTACTGTGTAATTTCCCACAAGTTTTACTAGCAAGATATTTTAAAGATCATTTATTCAATATAATTACACAATAGTAATGAAACAGTTATCATGCTGTCAAGGTCTGATATAAATATTTTGTAACGCTTTTCATTAACTGCATCTTCTTAATGCATTCATTCTGCATTCATAGAACATTCAATGCACCTTCTTAATGCATTTATAGAACCCTTCATAAGCAGCATGTAAGTGTACCTTAACATCCTAATATACATGTAATACACAATAATAAAAGAACATTATATGATCATACTATGATTATAATGCTTGTTATTATCACATTTTTGTTGTGTATGCTACAACTGTTAAAGATGTTAGGATATTAAGGTATACTTATGAATGCTTATAAATGTTCTATGAATGCATTATGAAGGTGCACTGAATGTTCTACGAATGCATTATGAAGGTGCAATCAATGTAAAGCATTACCAAATTACTATGTTACATGTATTCCATTCCTCATTGATGCATACATACCCATTCTTATAGGAAACTTACTATATAGCGCTCATTAAAAAAAATACTATTTGGTTTTAACTTAAGGGTATTTTGCTTTAACTGTTAGCACAGAAGTGTACATTTTGAGCACTCCACCTACATTTGGATGACCCACTGCTGCCAGTGAAATCAGAAATGTCGCTATTTGGCAGAGGAGAGGGCACAAAGTCTTAGTTCTCTTCATCCGACACTCACATGACTATGAATGATGAACGCTGTGTGGTCGTGCCGGCGGCCCGGGGGAATCCCCATGTACAGAGGCACCTTCCATTTCATCTTTGCTAGGAGAAGAAAAATTGCTCAGAAAAGAGATCTGTGATGAAAAATGTATCACCAAAAGGTGATTTCTTAACCCGTATAAGAGGAACGATGCAGGAGACCATATGATGGTGAGCAAATTAAGAATGAAACCAAAACGTTATGCTTCATGAGGATGCCACAAAGTCGAAATGCGATTTCTCTTTCACTGAGACGTTTTGGCTCTGGCCTCAGCCATAAAATAAATGTACAGCTGAAAATATCTTCTCAAAACCCTGGCCCTGGCTGTGAGCCTAGAAAAAAACTGAAAAAAAGGCTTTAAAAAAAAAATGCATCCTGGTGCCAACGATGCACAATTATTATACACAACACAACACTACAGACAAACACTACACAACACTACAGACAAAACTACAATACTAGATACTTGATGGACTAAAAAACCGTGATAACAGAGAAGTACTTTAAAAAATAAAAGAGCAAAAAATAGAATATGCACAGAAAAATCAATGTTTAGCATAGCATTACAAAAGTTAAACATCACAAAAAAGATTGGCTACGATTTTCAGATTTGCGGTTAAAAATGTCTCATAATTTTGAGAGTGGTTCAAACGAAACCGCATGCAGCACCCCCGGGAATTTAGAACATTTTTAGTAAATTTTAGAACAACCTGAACAAGATTTTGTCTGCCAGCGCTGCCATCAGCTCTTACCAATGCAACAGGGCTGGCTTTTAACTAACTAGAACTATCTGGATAATTTGGATAGCTATGTCTGCTGTGTTATCATGCTATAAGTACTGGGGAGAAAGCAGAAATATGTTTCTA
>JAABNY020000119.1:9347909-9389259 GCA_015164015.2 Brevimyrus niger | reverse complement strand
GAGGGCATTACAGTAGTCCAGTCTGGAAGTTACAAAGGTATGTATTAATTTTTCTGCATCACGAAGTGAGAGCATCTTATGAAGCTTGGCAATGTTCCGTAGATGATAAAATGCAGTTCTACTAATACTTCTTATGTGAGCATCAAAGCATAGATCTGAATCAACTAGAAGACCAAGATTTCTAACCACTGTGTTAGATTGTGTGGGAGGGCCACTAATGCTGAGGTGGTGAAACTTATTTCTTGCAGTCTTGGGACCAATTACCAATACTTCTGTTTTTTTCTGTGTTTAACATTAGGATTTTTTTTTGCCATTCAGCACCGGATATCTAACAGACAGTCTTCTAACCGAGATAGGAGTGGTGTATCATCAGGGTTAACAGATATATATAACTGTGCATCATCTGCATAACAATGAAATTCAACACCATGATTTCTAATGATGTTACCAAGAGGTAGCATGTATTATAGGGTAAACGGTAGTGTACTGATCCCTGTGGGACACCATATGTGACTTTGGTGGCCTTGGATGATTCGTTGTTCACATGGGCATACTGATGGCGATCAGTTAAATATGAGCGGAACCAAGAGAGTGCTGTCCCTACAATGCCAACTACACCTTCTAACCTTGGAATATACAAACAAGTTCATAAATTCACGCAATGTTGGGTGTTCTTAAAGCCTGCAGTGTTCGTTAAAATGTCTTCTATTCCAAGAATTGCCAAACCGTTAAGTTCAAAATTAGCACTAATTTTCAAGGGACCATAGTCAAATAATTATCTACACAAATGAATCATTGTACTGCATAAACCTTTATGATCAAACAGTATGTGACTCAGCATACAGTAAAGGACACGGTGCTCACTGAGTGTGAGTGCAACTCTTCACTTGCAAGATCGGCAAAACACAAAAATAAAATTAGGATTGCCCTGTCATTGTAGGTGTGTACCTTTGGCCTGTTGTAATGGCTTTCTTTTATGGACTTTTACCTAACCTGCCGCCCAAATGATTGGTTTGTTTTTTTTCATGCAGTTTGACAAATCCATTTTTGTTAGGAGGTTAAATGCTAAGGGCCAATAAATATACCTCTAGTACTGAAAACTTACTGTCATGTGAACATTTTATTTATTTTAAAGCTATGTTTCTTGCTACAGCAACAGCATGACTACTGTATATCTATGTAAAAAAATTAAATAAAAAATTCTCAGTCTTACATAGTTTGATAAAAGATGTCCCTTGTAAAATCAAACATTTTACTCATAGACCTGAGCAAGCAATTACAAAACCCATAATGGTAAGTCATTCTACGAGTTTCATGTTCCATTTGTTACTTATTGAGCTATTGACATACCTTTAAAAAGAGAACTTAAAATATGCAACGTCCATGCGCACATGTCAATGGGTGGGCCAGGTAAATGGCTTGCCCTGCTCTTTGACCTTAAGCTTCTTTCACATTTGTATGTCTGAAAGGAGTGCAAGCTTGGTAATGTACGAATATTCATACATGTCCAAATGTAAACTAAAGTATCATTTCATGTAGTATACTATACATACCATTTTTGAGCCAAGAAAGCTGATACCCCACCTATTCCGGAAGTTCACGGAGTTTCCCACATATTGATAGCGGCTCTCAGACGCCCGCGCTCCTTCTCCATACAGTAGCTACTAGATAAGCTCTAGGGTCTTTGCTCGCTCGCAGTCGATATAAAAAAACAAATGTCCGGGATATTGTATATACTTTGCGGGCGTCAGGGAACCGCGGGAACTCTCAGAACTTCCTGGAGAAGTGGAATATTTGAGAAAGTTTATCTCACATGTTAATACTTTGCTAGCTAACATAATTTGAATAAAATATTCGTTATGTCGTACTTCACTATAATGCCATGTAAATGGATAACGAGCCCCCCATTTAACACACTGAACCACCTTCCGCCGAAACTGACTTTCTATGCCTGATGTCACTCACAAACGTAACCCCCCCACGTTAAACGTCTCGATAGACACAGATGACGTCCTTTCCGGTTCGGCGTCTACGGTGGATCACCAGGAAGTAGCGCCTAGGACTTCTCCGGAACTGATCTGAAATCGGCTGGCGCGAGTTCGTGCCGCTTCAATCGATTTTGAAAGTCTCTCTTAGCGATCTCCGATCAGTCTATAAGAGGCCGCCCATAGCAGGAATTTGGCTTTCCATTATAACAGCTGTGCCACAAGAACAACTGAGCGGCGTCTGCGTTGCTCATCCGTTCGAAGTGTACTCTAAGCAAAGTATCGGCTTGGTGAAACCCGAAGGCAACCTGGAAGAAGCAGGTGTACCCAAGATATCCACGCAGCATGGATTATGTATAACTACAGCAAAATGTGAGGAATTGACCCAGGAAACAACCGAGAAGGCGACCAACCGCATTATGTTGGTCAAAAGGATTATAATGAAAGATGGGGCCATTGTAAGTGACCATTGCGTTTTTTTGCCTTTCAGTATTATTGCAACCAAGGGCAGCAATCATATTTTGTAATTGCGAGTATAGGGTTTGGGTAACTAGAGAAGTTTGTTAAAATCAACGCAACCTCGGGTAGTTGGCGTTCTGGCTAACTAGCCTGCTAGCTAACTCACCGTGGCCGCCTCGGTACTTCGGCTCTGGACGGCCCTGATATCTAGTGGATAAAAAGCGTTTGTCTCCTATGAAGTAGACCTCTGATTTTAGCCTTCTTATTGTTGTAGCAGTTAAAATTGAAATTCATAAGAAAATGCTCAACGGGATGGTCGGTGCAGCACCCACATTTTAGTTCAAGTTAAAAAGGAGCAGAAGTGAGCTGTTTACTCCGGGGCGGGAATAAATAGGTGTGGACTCGTATAAATGTTACTTCTATAATTGCAAGGCAGTTATACTGGTACGCATCGGGTGTGTTATTATAGCTCGAAGCGAAGCGCCAATTTCCCAAATAACCTTTCATTTCAGTGTTCGTCAATGTACCGATAAACGTCATCCCTTTGAACACCCTCAGTGTTTTTCACTAAAGCAAAGTGACTACGCGGCTTATTTACTTCTGCTGTTGTATCGGGGGGATGCGGTGGCTAACGTGAAAAGTGCAGCCCTGGGTCGCTTTTCCTTTTATCTGTCCCGTTTGTGGTGAGTCCAGTCTTAGCTGGCTGCCCTACCGGTAATTGCAGTGTTACATCCCTTATTACTGTGCGGAGGGTAATAAAGGCGGCTTTGATATTCTTATGAGCGCCGGGCCGACGGGCGACCATAGTTTGTGTTCCCTGGTAGTGAGAACTGGAGCGCTATCCTTTGCTTCAGTTGAAACAGCATCTATTTTAAACTGTGTAATAAAGTGGGTGTTATTTAAAATCCAGACGAAGGAACTATAAGCGTCTTGTCCGTCTTGTTCTGTTTGTCATGCTACTACCTGTGTTTTTTTTTGGTCAACCTTGGCGCTTTGATAGCTGCAAATGTATTGTACTGGTTAATCTTTCCTGGCTGGCAGAGCTGTAACTTTCCGAACCACACTAGCTTCTAGGCCTGTCCAGGGCACCGGAAACGTAGCAGAAACATGCAGGTGTGGGTCATGTTTGAGTCTGTCGGTGCGCTATTCAGACGCACCAAAAATTCAAACGTTTAGATGTGGTTAATGTATGATGCATGCTTTCTGTAGTTGGTTCGGTCATCCATCTATCCATCTTCCAGATGCTTAACCTGTACTTGGTCGCAGAGGTTATTCATCATGTCATTATCAAAAAATGCTACTTTTTAAGGGTTAAAAAATAACCTCAAAGTATGCTATGAAAGCACTAGGAATCGGTATCTGACCGTGCCTGACAGGTTTCTAGCATGTAGAAGACAGCATCTTGTGCTATTTAGACTGAGTGATGCACTAACGTGTTGGCACTGATCCCGCAGTGGTCAATGGGAGGAGATGTGACAGAGGCAACTTTAGCTTGAATGAATAGCAGATCAGTAGGATTGTTGGTGGTGGTGCCAGGAAGTCCGGCGATGTGGGTATAAACATAAATAAGATGAAATTCTGGGCACATCTCGCAGTTTGTTTTTGCTTGGGAAAGGTATGTTTTTATCAGTCTTAGCTTTGTTAAAATCTGCATGTTGGTGGATTTTGTTTAAGCCAGTAACTGATTTACATGAAAAGGTGACGTCGTCCTAAAGAATGTTACCATTGAGTTGAGGTTCAGTAAAGTCCTGCACACCCTGTTGCCTGGCATTTTCTCCCAGGAACTATGAACTGTTATTCAGTTATCAATAAACACAACTGCTAACAAATATTTGATATAAGTGCTTGCACATCTAGTGCAGCTTTTATTTGTGCTAAAATTCTGAAAAGTCAATTGTTGAGATGAGATGAATCATTGAATCAATGAATCAACTGGTCATTTAAAAACAAAAATACAGTATTACAAACTTGACTGGATCTTTGAAGATTTCATGGAACAGAGCGTATTTTACTTGGCATTTGCAGAGGATCTTGTGTTAGAGTGGGTTCACTTTTTCCGTAATTTGTATACTTTGTTTTTCTTGATGTTAATGTATTTTAAAACGCATAAAATGAATTTGTTTTATGCATTTAAATAATGACTGCTGACTCCTGTTTGCTGAAGGTGCTTTTGCTTGATGCTGTCACCTGAACTGATGCTGTCATTGCTGATGTCTGGGATTCTTTGTGGGTGTTTTGTTTTCCACTGGCTCTACAGCTTTCTGGTATAGGTTCTTGCTAGAGCAAAACTTGGATTTGTTTTTGCTTGTGTGAAATTTTCAAAAATGTATATGTATAATTTATATATTTTAGCAGTAGTTGGTTTAGCCAGTTTTTAAATTGGATCACTCTATTCCAGTGTTTCCCAATTTAGTCCACAGGAACCATCAGACAATCCAAAGCTTTTGCTCTATCCCAGCTCCCACCATTCAATAATACGAAACACCTGGTACAGGTGTGTTGGTAGCTGGCTAAGAGCAAAAATGTGAACTGGCTGAGGGTTGCAGAAGATTGGGTTGGGAAGCACTGTTCTAATAAATGCATTCACCCTAAAATACCTACTTTCTGTACAAATGGAACTGGCCTTGTTCATTGTCAAGTTGTTTGTTGTCTTTACAGCTGTAGACTTGCACATCCTTTGGCGTAAAGTGATTTATGAATGCAGTGTTTATTTATATTTCTTCTTCTCCTCAACAGGGTGTGGGCAGTGCTAGTGTTACCCATGCCGTGGTGGTCATTTTCCTGGAATTCTTTGCCTGGGGCCTGTTCACCACACCTATGCTGGCCGTAAGTTGTATACTATAATGGTAACAGTCATTTTATGGTTCCTTTCTTTAATATAGGTTTCTTGCTAAAATATTCAGAACTTGTACACATGGAAGTCTCAAGTATAAGAGTGTAACTAGTTTTAAAGAAATGTTTTAATAATGTTCCAATATCTTGTATGCTTTTTATTTATACATATATCTTATTTAAGGTTCTACATGAAACCTTCGCAGAACATACGTTTCTCATGAATGGTCTCATTCAAGGTGTAAAGGTAAGAGATGATCAAACTGGAAATATGTGCCTTATTTGTTTTGAACTTGCACTAATTGTTAGCATTTCAGTGTATGCATTTCCACATACTATAGCATGCATTATTTCAGTGACAAAAGTTATGAGAGAAATATTCCTGCAAAGAGCAAATGACCCAAAGCCAGAAACTGGTGATGAGAGCTGCATTTCTCAAATTTCTTTGGTACCTATGCTTAGAAAGATTTAAATGAATACTTCATGAGTTTAGTCTCAGCTGTGTATGTGCTGTCCTGCATCGTGGTGCCTGTTTTGGATACCTAGAGTGTGAAGGTTGGATGTGGGCCAGCACTGCTTTGTTGCTCTTTAATGCGCCCTGTTTTTCCACGCCAGGGCCTGTTGTCCTTCATGAGTGCTCCACTCATTGGCGCCTTGTCTGACGTGTGGGGCCGGAAGCCTTTCCTGCTGCTCACCGTGTTTTTCACCTGTGCCCCAATTCCACTTATAAGAATAAGTCCCTGGTAAGAGTGCAGCTCACCACTCTTTGTGTCCAGTTGCATGTTCTTCCTCAGACTTGACTTTTAATCAGCATGTTGAAACCACTTTATACCCAGGTCTTTTGAAGTTCTGAGTTTTGAAATTCCTTCTTGTTTGGCTTAAATACCATTAACACTAATTGGCTGAAAGTTATTTGTGTATCTTTATGTGTGTCTATTAGCATAATGATTTTTTTCATGGCCTAATGTTTTGATTTTTATCTGCATGTACACAAGACGGGCTTAGATTTCAAAATGTTTGATTTTAAATATTTCGTTGGTGTACTTAATATGTAGTTGATAAATGTCATTTAACAATTTCTTCAATTTTCATTTGTTCTCAGGTGGTATTTTGCCATGATTTCTGTGTCTGGGGTCTTCTCTGTCACTTTCTCTGTAATATTTGCATATGTAGCAGATGTCACTGAAGAACATGAAAGAAATACAGCATATGGATTGGTGAGCACCTCCATATTTATGGACTAGAGTGTGTTTGTGGGTTTTTGTTACTTTTATGTGAAAGATCTGTATAAAATATTTACATACTTGAGTTCAGTGTTTGTAGAATTTCTTGGCTTCTGCTGAGGCTGTTGAATTTCCTTTTTCTGTACCAGGTATCTGCAACATTTGCTGCTAGCTTGGTTACCAGTCCAGCAATCGGTGCCTACCTCTCTGATAATTATGGAGACAATCTAGTGGTGCTGGTGGCCACAGTCATTGCGCTTGTGGACATCTGCTTCATCTTACTGGCTGTGCCAGAATCTCTGCAGGAGAAGATGAGACTTACATCCTGGGGAGCACCAATTTCATGGCAGCAAGCTGACCCTTTTGCTGTGAGTCATTGTCGGTAATTTATACACAGACGGTGTTGTGCTTCCCTCACTCTAAAGGGAACTATGGAGAGTAGAGGAATTCATTACATTCTGAAGTGGTATTTCATTTATATAAAAACGTTGTTCTGGACAAGATTTGATGCATGTAGTCAGTTTACAGCTTGACAGATTTGGAATAGTGCTTTTTGATTTGTTGATTTGTGTATTTCTTCACTCCTGAAAGCGAGTTACTTTTTAGTAGACTGCTTAAACTGAATGAAAAAACTTTTGAAATAGAACTTCAATTTATTAAGCTTTAAATTATACTTGTAACACACATTTATTCACCCACATTCAGGAACCTGTTACCCCACCCCCTCACTCTATTAAAAAGTAATTTAACTGCAACTACAGAGACATTTATCTTTTTACTGACCTTGTTTTTTTTCTGCAGTCCCTAAAGAAAGTGGGGAAGGATTCCACAGTTCTGCGCATGTGTATCACAGTATTCCTGTCCTATTTACCGGAGGCCGGACAGTATTCCTGCTTTTTCTTGTACCTTCGACAGGTAAAGCCCCCCGTATCTGTTGTATGATTGAGCTCATGTCTTAACCATGCAGTTGAAATAATCCTTTACGATTAACGCTCCATATGTATTTCAAATATCTAACTATTTTAGCAGCAAAGTTTGCCTATTACTTGCTAGGTGGTTGTGTATGTGAAACCTGCATGAATACAAACATGCACGAGTGTTTCTTATAAATCTGAGTTTTTATTGGTGAAGCCGGCGTTTTTACTGTGTGTTTTTATTTAATATGCAAATAAGTCAAGCCTGCTGGGAATATTTAAGGTTCATTATCCAAAAGGGTGTGTGCTTGAGGAGAATTGAAGTCCTTCAGAATTTAACTGCAAATAAACCAATTTATTACGCAATTATACTTCAAAGTTCAATGTATTTCAAAGCATTTTTTTCGAAATTAATTGTAACAGCGTTGCTGTAGACGAACAATGCAAATTTTTTTCTCTCTCCATGGCTTCATCTAGTGACTGCTCTTGGTCGTAATTCTTACTTTGTGGTGTTATTGTACCATTAATTCTTGAAAGGACCAGGTAATCTGCTTAGTGCTGTCTCGGGCTTTCTGTAGAGACTACAGACACTGTTAATCCAGCGATGCAGGCTGCTTGGGCAGTGCTTCTGCACGCCTCATCCAATTATGTCATTCGCTTTTGAAAGAGTGGGTGTGGAGCTAAGCAGATGCTGTAATGCATTTCCTTATTCTGTTTCAGGTCGTTAACTTCTCACCCACAACTATTTCAGCCTTTATAGCAGTAGTGGGCATTCTTTCCATCTTGGCTCAGGTATTGTACTGCGTGATGATCTCCCTACACTGTATGTGTGCGACCACAGTTTTGTTCACTGACTTGGTAATATGGTAACCACTGTGAATCTGGTGAGTGTTGGCAAGATGTAGAAGTAAGTCCTTGTATCCCCCCTCCCCCGGCAGACGGTGTTCCTGAGCATTTTAATGAAATCGATCGGAAATAAAAACACAGTGATGCTCGGCCTTGGGTTTCAGATGCTCCAGCTAACTTGGTATGGTTTTGGATCAGAACCGTGGTAAGTCATCTTTCCTCCGTCGTCTCTTTCCCCGTCTCTGTGTAATTCTAAAAGTATCCCCAATGTGAGTCTCTTTCCTGCCCTTCATGGTGTCTGCTGAAATTATGTACGACTCATCAGTAGTTTTTCCAAGAACCATACAAGGGCAAAAATGCGTTTTTTGTTTTTTTTCTCAGGTAGGATAAACATTGGTACTTAATCATTAAGAGCATTTTCTGCTGTGATGCAACAGCTATGTGTCATTCTTGCTTTAGGAGAGCGATAAAAATAACAGGCTCGATATAACGTTGAGTGATGAAATATTGCATAGTTCTACTTCAGCTTTTTTTTCCTTTTTATCCCATGAATAGAAACTAGACAAGCTTTTTGGTTATTCAGGAAACTACACTTGAAAAATGATCTTGAAATGTAATGCTGATCTTTATTGCATCAGCCTAGCAGGTTTCGGGTGAGATCGCTGTCGTACCTTTTCTGTGCTTTTATTCAGATGTGCTTTTATTAGGCTGTGTGTGTATCCACGGGTGTTGCTTATATTTAAGGTCTATTGCATATAAATATTTACTCATGACGGTGAGTAATCCTAGAGGTCAGAATGGCTGAAAAGGCCTTTAACAGCGTCATATCTCTGCTTTATTCGTTTTTGAACACTGTCTGGTTGGATCATTCGTAAAGAATTTAGTAAGTGTCCCTTAATGAAGTCACGCAGATGCCATTTAGTACCTGCAGAGTTTGCATTTTTAGAGTTTACATGCCGAAAGGACTGACATAACACAAAATTCTTAAAGAAACTGGTGACTGCAAAAGCAAAACCAGATGGCATCTTGCTCTTTTTTATTCCGCATTAAGTGATTTAGGTGAGCAGGAGTGTGCTGCCATCCTGTTCCCACCAGCCGCCTCTGTTGTGTCGCGGCCTTATCTTTCTCTAGTGCATGTTTTCCTGCAGCACATTAGTCAAGCATCTGACAGCGGCAGAGCCGAACTCCCAGCACGCTGTGCGCTCTGGCCCCAACCCAGCGTCCCTGTCCCAGGTGGCTCCGCTTCTTTTTTGTCCTATCAGGGCTGTTGGAAGGGCTTGGAGCCCCTGTGCTGTACAAGGCCCTGGCAAACATGCGCCGCTGCACTGGTTGTGTCTTTCAGGATGATGTGGGCGGCGGGAGCTGTGGCAGCCATGTCCAGCATCACCTTCCCAGCTGTGAGCGCGTTGGTGTCCCATTGTGCGGCTCCCGATAGGCAGGGTAAGGGGGGGGGTGCGCTGTATCCTGGCAACATAGTACGGGGGGCCTGAAATGCCTGCCGGTGCCATTCCTGAATATTCTTCCTCTTTTGTTAACGGATATTCTGCTAAGTGTACAAGATCCTGAATTATTCTGAATCCCTACAGATGAAAGATAAACTCAGTCCTTGCATCTTAACAACATCAGTTGGTCTCTGTTTGGTTATCACAGCTTGCAGTGCCTCTCAGTGGATGCATCTTTCTCTAGCCAGACAAATACAGATGCTGTCTCCATATTACCCTCAAACGGTTAAGGTGAGAAGAATGGGCCGCCCTCGCTAAAGGGTGTTTCCCGTTCTGCTTCCCCAGGAGTGGTGCAGGGCATGATCACAGGAATCCGAGGGCTGTGCAATGGACTGGGGCCGGCTCTCTTTGGTTTCATCTTCTTCATGTTCAACGTCAAGCTGAACGAGATGCCATCCATCCAGAATGAGGTGGCCTCCACCTTGGAAGACCCCACTGAGCAGGTGAGCGCTCCGCTCTGGAGCATGAGCTGCGGTTAGTCAGCATCTGCCTTTGGTCTGCTTTATTTAATTTTTAATTTTTATTTTAGAAGCTGTTTTTATTTGTAGTTTAAATGACTGAACACCCAGGCGCGGATCGCTCTAAATGCCCCGTTAGCCTTTTCCTGTGTGAGCTGGACCAGAAAAGCCCCTGAAAGGTGTGCTCACTTTGCCCCAACTAACTCCTGCACAGTTGACTAATTAGGCAGCATGCCCTCAAATCACACTGAGGTTGTAGCACCCAGCCTGGGCTTTTAAGCGGCTTGTTCATTTGTGATTGCTTTGTACGTTCTGTCATGCATAGCAGATGGTGAAATGATGTATTGTGAAGCCCCAAAGTCTTAAGGAACTGCAGTGTTTTTATTTCTCTATCCTCTGGGTTAAGCTGGTTTGACTAATTAAAAGCGTTAGTAATGTATTCTTGTCTCCCCTCACCTTTGTCCCAGCAGAGAGCGATACTTCCCGGGCCTCCCTTCATCTTTGGAGCGTTCTCCGTGCTGCTGGCCTTCCTGGTGGCCCTGTTCATCCCAGAGCAACATGCCCTGCCAGCGAACGCCTGCAATGCCCGCAAAAACAGTGGCAGTGACGGCAACATGGGGCAGACCCACAACCCGCTTCCAGGCAGCGAAGACGACATCGAGCCTCTGCTGCAGGACAGCAGTGTGTGATGGAACACCCCCCCCCCCCCACCGCCCCCTGCATGGGGAAACGCAGAAGCTCTGACCTTCCAAGACCAGTATAGCTGCACGTCAGTTCACATTCCTGGCTAGGAACGTTTTTAAAAATAATTTTGCAGCTTCAATGAATGATTTTTTTTTTTCCCCAACTAATTATTTTTTTAAGTATTACTGTTTAAATAGGTCGAAGAGAGGCTGGGGAAATACAGATTGTGGGGAAAGATGTCCTCTGACACTGAATGAAACTATTGCATTATACTAATTCAGTGAAACCCTATTTAATCAGAAATGGTTGCTTGTTTTTAATGACTTTCTGGAGGGGAGGCTGTTACAATATACAGGTTCAGTATGATGGGGAAAAAAAAATAAAACTATGTTACAGATCAGTCTCATTTCATAGGTCTATTAATAAGCCTTACAACATTTATGCAGTGACCTTTTATTTTTTATGTAATGGACTGGAACACTCCTATCTTTACGCCTAATAAGTACAAAGGCAGTGGTCTTGATAGTACTGCTCACGTAGTTCTTGAGTGTTGCTGTAGGACATCATGGGGGATCTTTTCCTACTTGGGTGTTTTTCCGCCTCATGTTAGTGGGGTGAGTGGCAGTAACATTCTCCAGCTGGTGGTATAGATGTTTACTACATTCTATGCATTGGTCTTATTCTGTGCTGTGTGAGACATGGGCCCGCGCAGCAATTGCGACATGGAATTTTTGTATAATTGTAACTTGTAATATGATATAAATTATGATCGACTTCTATTTATATACACATATACCGTAAATAATGAACATATAAAACAAGTATACAAGACTCTTGGTCAATATTAGCTTATAGTGAATATGCTTTTTATGGATTTTATTTAGCCTTTTTTAATTGTGGACATTTTATAATCTGAATGAAATCAATCTAAAGGCAGTGTTTGACATGGAAGCACATTTAAATAAACTTTTTCATCAAGTGGCATTATATTCTACTGCTGCGTAACTCATCCCCCTATTCACCAGCCACCACGGCTTTGATTTCTGGCTCACTGGTTCTCTACCTTTTCTACTTTGTTGCTTTTGATCCTTTCAAAGAAATGCATATCAGTTCCCTATGCACCTGCAGAGAGTAAGCATCTGTCTGTTTTGGAAGTGGAGAGTTTACAGTCATTCCCTTTATAAAGGCTGTTGTGAAATATTTAGAATAACTGATTAGTCAAAAAAGCATTTTTGTATTGTTTAAGCAGTAGCTTGGTTTTCTGTCAATTTCTGCCTTCCCCAAAACTACTTATTGTAAAATGTCTGGTCTGATTTATTTATCAAAAGTGACTCTTGGGAGTATGATTTGTGTAGTACTTTGGCCATGCGTGGTTTTTCCCTGGAGTCACAGGGGCAACAATATGAGGCTTGAATTGATGGTTACATTCCAGTCCACTGCAATGTACCGATTGGATTTGTTAATAGCAGCGAATCTCCAGATATGTCTCAAATAGTCATGATATGCCACTCTGTTACAGAACTGTGTCCAAAAATGGTGTTCTGTTAGAACTAGCTTACCAGGGTAATGAATTTGCCTCATGGCGATGTAGAGAGCTGAGTTTTAAGTACCTTAGTAAGACCTATTCGATTGGGATGTAAGCAGATCGTTTGCTGTTTCTCCAGACCCATGATTACCATTTTATTTCACCATGTTCAGTTGCTGAAAATGAGCGTAATACGAACTTGCTATAGACTCTTGCTGTTTAGAATGTTTTTAAAAGAGATTATGCATTCACCAAAAAATGATGTCAAATGATATTCAGCTCGATTCAGGTCACAGTGGCTATTTTTGTATAATACTTGTAACTACAGTGGAATATGTGGGTATTTTCTTTTTCTGTACATCTCCTAAGAAGTATTTAAAAGCATAATTTATTATACATTTCCAGAAAGATATATTTTTGGAACAGTTACATTTATTAGCCCACAACAATTCTTCAAATCTTTTGACACTTTATATGATACTCTTGCATATATGAAGATCTCAGCAGTCTTCAGATATGCAAGTAATATGTCTTTTGTTCAAAAGAACCCTAACCCTCTAGTGTTGCATTTGATAATGTGTTCTGCATTTGCAGAGTACATGATTGATGGATTTACTTTTTTGCATTCTGCATCTTTTTGAATTATATTCAAATGTGCCTAATGTGTGAACATATTATTTTTAAGAGTAAAATATTTATTGGTGTGTACATGGGGCAGATGTTACTGCAAATGATGTGTACATGAGCTGCATATTTGTAATTGCTATGTTTTTGTCTAATAGTACTACAAATCAGTCGCAATAATAAAGTATGTTTTAAAATAATGTATTTTAACATTATTGTCACCAGGTGGCAGTGTAACACTAAATACCTCTTCCTGTATAATCTGCATTGTATACCTTTAGCAGCATTGCTTTGTCTCCAAGATCATATACAGATTTTATACAGGTTCTTCTTAAAATTTGCCAGCTCAGCAGGGTCAAGCTAAAGTGAGGGATTGGAAAGCCCTGAAACCCAACAAAAAATAATGTGGCCATTTAAAAATTAATGTATCAATACCACTGCAAACATTTTTTTATCTGCTGTGTATATCCAAGTATTGGACCATGAGGTGCCAGGGTCTTGCTTTCTGTGTGCTTATTTTTTCTCTCTTCCAGTGTGTTTTTTTAATCTCAGCCAGGTTGCAGAAGTGATGTCATCCGCAGAAGCTTTGCTTTTCGGCACTTCAGTTCCACTGAAATGTGTTGCTATTTCTGAGGAAAAAAAGATGCCTTCATTATTTCTCAATTAATGAACCGCAACACCCCGAAACACTTGTGTTAATAGAAGTGGGCAAATGTACTTGTACGTGGTTGTCTATTGCAAAACAGCAGATACAAACTAGGACTTGCAAAAGCATTTATTTTGTGACACATTCTTACTGCAATTCCTCATAAATAAACAGATCTGACATTTTCCCTTAACAAGCGATGTAATTTAATAGTAAACTGGCAGCACGTAATTCTTTCTGGTTGAATTTCTTATGGTAGTACTTTGGTAGGAAAATGGAAAAATTTAAGACCCCAATGGCTATGATAGAATTGCAAACTTGCATCATTATGCATTATTAAGAGTTTAATAAGAAATATATCACATTTTGAATGGGTTCGTGAGAATATTCAGAAATGGTATTTTTTCATCACAGCTTAAATGGTTGGCTATCATCCGTGCTTTTATAGTGTCTGTACGTAATTTGTTACTGTAAGAAGCGAAAACTTGCGATAACATTCTTTGTTCTTTAGCAGTCAGCTCAACTCAACATTGTTTCTCACCTGCAGGTGGCAGTGTGTAGGCATGCTTTGGAGTGCCAAACTGCTTATTTGTTGTGTTATGTGAAGTTCCTAAAAGTTTGTTGCAGGTTAGTTTTTTTATTTGCCGTGCTTCGGGTGTGGTGAGATGGCAACTATACTTTTCATCCATTTTGTGATACAGTCAGTTACAAATAGCATTTCCATTGCATGCTGCCTACTAGACCTCAACATTTAATTGTATTCAGTAACAAGGGTTTTTGAATAAAATATTCCAACAACGGTCCAAGTCTACATTTATAAATAAAATAATTCACAAAAGCTTTAGCATAATGCATATGCAGGCTGAATATATACAGCTACTGACTTGGAAACTTATTTGCCCATGAATTGAAGTTTGGTTTTCTAATGGAAGTGGAAATGGTAACATACCTATGCATGTTTAAATTAAGTAAATATAATAGTTCATGTAAATAAAGATGCTGCAAGACTGGATGAAATTTAATAAATATGGAGAAAAGCATGCAGGGTTTATCAACTCAGTCATTTATATCACCCCTTGTGAGGTTTACAGAGAGCCAGATCCGTTCCTGGAACACACAGGGCACAGTAACGTTCTTGACTGGATACCTGTATATCACAGGGCACTATATCACACACAAACACACCTTCTGCGTCTAGCAGGAACTTAATGTCTCCCATGCAACATCTGTTTGGGTTGCAGGAGGAGTCCACACTTAGAGTAGATAACATGCAAATCATATACAAGCCAGCTCCAGATGGGGAAGTGTGCAGGACCACCTTGCTTCTTTGATGAATATTTTGCCAGTATAAAGTAGAGTATTTTGCCATACATATTTCACATGCTCTGTGCATCCTGTTCAATGACTCATTTGGTTAGCGACGCTCATGTGTGTTTGCAGGCTGCTCACACTTTGTTGACACGGAATTGAAGTCTCATTGCTGTGTTGAACCAATCATAAGCCCTCAATGGTCTCTGTAAAATAATTAGCATACAATAGTTTCTGCTCAAGAGAATGTATTAGTGCATAGCACAGTGACTCAGTGGGTATCACTGTCACCATGTTGCTCTAGGGCTTTAGGATTAAATCTTGCCCCTGCTGTGTGCGTGTGTGTAATTTGCATATCTTCCATTTTTGGTGCCATTTTTGGGCCAAAGACATGCAGTTAGGTGAACTGGCATTTCTAAATTGCCCATAGGGTGTGTGTGTTTGTGTGTGTTTGTGTGTGCCCTCTGATGGACTGGCATCTTGTCCAAAGCCCCCCTGTTCTATGCCTCATCCTTCTCCGGTTCTGCTCTAGGCTGCCCCATGTCACAAAGTACCTGATAAATGTATGGAAGAGAACATCTTTATAAATTTTACTAAAAGATTGCACTTCCTTTCTGTGATTACAATAGTGAATTATCCCCTTTACTTGAGCAAGAACTGCTCTTCAAACTGTTTAATCTGACCTTTACAGACATGCAATGGAGAGCCACTTGCCATCTTCCCTTTGCCTTCTCTGCTTCTTGCCATCCCACTTGGGAACAGTTGACAAAGGTGAAGCGTCACCTGTATTAGAGGCCTGGCTGTCGTCCCTGCATTGGCTGATTGGAGTTACATTGGCTCTGGATTTGGGTGGGACTCCTGCTCTCCCTGTTTATCGTTAAATATTACAGCGTGTCTTTATGCATAGAAGAGAGGAATTTCACTGAGCCGAAGGACTATCAGTGTTAGAGGAGAAACTGAGGTTTGGGTTCACAATAAACAGATGGGCTTCTGCATTGCGATGGTCTGATCAAATTGCCACTGTGAAATATGTTGACCCCAAAATATGAATGGCATCACATATATGGGCATTCCTAAAAGCTGACTTCAAAAATCTTTATTGCCTATTTTTTTTTGTCATTTATTTTAATTTATCGGGCCACAAGTGAGGGCAGCATGGTAGCTCAGGGAGAGCTAAGTTATCTCTGTCTTCAAGGCTGCGGGCTTCAGTCTGGCTGTAGCTGTGCGGGTCTAAGGTTTTCATGTTCTCCCAATAAAGCTGTGTGCTTCAGGTGAGCTGGTGGGTTTAACTAGAAACTGGCATTAGCAACAGTGCCTCTGCAATAGAGTGGTAGACGTTCCATGGATAACTCTGGGCCTTCCTGGGAAAGCCTTTAGATAAACAGCAGCTGTGTTGTAAATATGTTTTTAAGTCTTGGTATTTCGCTGCTAGAATAAGGTACTGGACAAACAAGGTTATTAAGAGAATTGTAATATTTTTATATTTTTCATATTTGTGAGTGTATGTAAACACTTTGATTAACAATACATTTACAGTTATGAAATCCCTATGTTGAACATCATTTTGAATCATTTTAATCAATCCTCTGTCCTCTCTATTGCAATAGAATCTTTTCATTTAGGTTGCAAAGGTCTAATGACATATTCTGAATGGCCTGCTTAAATGTCAGCCCAAGTTCCCCCTGATATTTGATTAATTCTGTGCTAAACCTACAAAATTTTGACACATAACGGGTGGTGGATACGATGAGGCATACCTAATAAAAAACCTTTATATGGTGACAAAATTAGCAAATAAAGGGAGACTATTCTGAGAGAAAAAGATTCTTCAAAAAATATCATCATAATACTGTGTACATCCATTTATCCATCCATCCATCCATCCATCCATCCATCATGGCCGATTTGGGAACACCAGTGCACCTAACTGCATGTCTGTGGTCTGCAGGAGAAAGTCCATCGGAGGTGCCCATGGGAGGTGCCCATGGGAGGTGCCCATAGAAGGTGCCCATGGGAGGTGCCCATGGGAGGTGCCCATAGAAGGTGCCCATGGGAGGTGCCCATGGGAGATGCCCATGGGAGGTGCCCATAGAAGGTGCCCATGGGAGGTGCCCATAGGAGGTGCCCATAGGAGGTACCCATGGGAGGTATCCGGGGGAGCAAAAGTCCGGAATATCAGGTTACAGTGCTGCTCACTGTACCTTCATGCTGTGCCATAGATTTTACAGAACATATTTATCTTCATTTTCCATACTGCCAGTGTTAGGGTTAGGGGAGTCCAAAGCTGAACCCAGAAACAATGGGCATAAGTAAAGAAATAACCCAGAATTGGGCACCTACCCATTGCCGCAGTGCATATATTCATTATTTAAAGCTGTGTGTGTGTTTTTGATTTTATGCTTTTATGGGTTATATAAAAAGATGAGTTGTGTGTGCCTATTCAAAGATGAATTTAATATTTAAAATGAAAATTACTTTTATAACAATATGCTACCATTATAACAACATCAGAAAACATCTTTTATTAATGGGATTAATGGAAGACAATCCTGATATCCTGTGAAGGAAGGTGTGGAAATTGAAATTGGAATTAGAAGAAAAGTGATCCTTCTGCATATGTGTGTGTAGCAGAATCGCTTGCTCCGTGCACGGCGAACTTCTGCTGAACTCACTATTGAGCTCACAGCACTAGCGCGGCACTTTTCAGTTGAAAAAAATATTTCATCCTAACACTTGAGAAAATAAAGTGATGGAAGAAGGCAAGGCAAAGCACTTTTTATTTTACACAATCAGCAAGAAAGGGGGATGTTTTCCTAATGAAGGGGGTTTTGTGGCAGGTTACGGTATAATGCTGCATGAGGACAGAGGAGGACTGTGGCTGAAGTTAGCCTTACACTCCTGAGGTTTTTGTCCTATAATTTCAATAAGAGTTTTTTTTATTTTCCTTCATAGGCTCTATTATGACCTCTATCCCCCCCCCCCCCCACCAAAACATTATTACTCTATAACAGTGTCATTATGTGAATCTGTGATCATCTTCAAGTGAAACCTGTATTTATATTACTTTGAGGCAAATATGTTTGGACATCATGACATAAAACTGAATAGAGTTGTACTGGATTGAAGGATGGTGCAAAAGGATCAAGCAATATGTCAGCATTCAATACGAGAGGAGAATAAATACTTTCTAAAATGTGACACGACTATAGTTTATATTGAATAAAATGTAGTTTAAAATGTGGAAGTTGAGACTGGAGCGTGTCTGCATGTGATGCACTGATGTAAAAGATTAATGAACCCAGTTAAAAAAGGTTGTTGATTTAACCAGTGACTATCAGGTCAGACAATTGGAGGACCAAGTTTCATTCTCCTCATTCCAAAAGCGCCCAACTTATTTGTGTTAAATGGACTTCCAGCTTCCACTTATCTCATTGTGTTTATAATAGGCTATAAAATTACTATACTGAGCATCAAGCACTCCATAAAAAGTTAATTATCAATCCAGCATTCTCATTTTATTTTCTACAATTTGTACTTTGTAAAGGAAGCAATTTAGCAGCCGGCCTTGGCTCTCCCCATGAAATTAGCTGGGTATTACACAGAAGATATGACCTTTCAGAGAAGGATGCAGCCATCTCTGCTGGGCCAAAACATTATTGAAGCATTTCTGCCATGAAGGTCCTGTTTCCTCAGGCAACATCCTAAACCTCTCAGAACTTCAATCCAGCTAAGTCTTTATTAACTATTTTTGCCATTTAAAGTCTCTTCATAGCTGGTTGAATAGCTTTGTGTTGGGTTTTCGTACCGTGTGCTTTGTAATGTTTAGCTGAGTCACACTGTCTGGGCACTGCCACACCTTACTGGTTTCTATGCTCAAAGCACTAATTGCTTTTTTCCCAGGAAAATGAAAAATATCCTTGTGAAAAATTACAACAATAAGGAGAACTGCAGGAATGTCACTTTTATGGTTGTCTCGGAATATATTGAAAACCAAGGACTTCTTTTCAGATGGGTAAGATTGTGTGAAACGATCTCAGGCGGGATCATTTTCAGGTGGGTGTGAACTAAATCACAGGTTTAAGTCTTTTAGCATTTGCAGTGTAAATGCTCTGCATATTGCAGAAAAAAATGATCTGAACCCATTACCAAGAAATACTTTTCTGATAATGACAATGTCCTTTTCTTTAACTGTTATCTTAGCCAGCATTTTTTTTGTATGAATCAGTGCAAAGATCAATTTTCTAACTATTTATCCTGTCTGGGGTGTGGGGAGGTGGAAGAGGGGGACGGGGTGGTGGCCTGTAGCCAATGCCAGGCACTTGGGCCACATGCTGGATAAGATGCCAGTCAGATTATATATGGGGCAAATTTTGACTGTCCAGTGTGACGTGTACCTAACCCTACTTTCCTGTTGAGTACGGGGCCAGACAATCCTATTGGCGACATTGGCAGCTGCCCAGGGCGCCAGCTTCGGAGGGGGTGCCAACTTGCTAGGCGATACTTATTTGCTTTGGACAGGGTGCACTGGCAGTGATGCCTGCCTGGCTCAAGCCTGACCTGGACAAGTGGTTGGAAGATGAATGGATGGATAAATATTTACTCTCTGGTTTGTGTGCTACATAAACAACTCAACCAGATTTTCCAAATAAAGAAAAACTACTCCTGTATGATACTGGTAATTAGTAACAGCAATGTGTCAAGGGTTATTCCAGGTTGAACAAAGCATCTATTGACTAGAATCTGATGGTTGGGGACTATAATGATCAGCAATGCATATGATGACACGGCAACTGGTTTCATTTTCTACTTATGCTTTTCACCAATATGTAATTGGAAGAGATAAATGATCCATCTATTTTCCAAATGCCTGTCCGGCTCAGGGCTCTATCCTGGCATCACACATGGCCGGGGGACACCCTGGTAGGGGCGCCAGTCCATCATAGGCACATACCCCTTCTACACCCAGTTAGACTGGCTGCATGTTGCTGGCATGCAGGAGCAATCTGGAGTGCCTGGAAGAAACCTGTGTAACAAAGAGAAAACATGTCCATCATCCTGGAGGTGGGAAGCAACAGCGCTAACCAGCTAACCACTAACCCGCCATGTGTCACAGAGAGTGTTGAATATGAGTGAGTTCACTGTAACTCCATCTAGGATAAGTAGCTAAAAGATGGAGAAACAACAGTAACTGCTTCTGGAAAATTCATATGCCTTTCTTGAAGCATCTCATTAGTCATCAATACTAAAACAAAATTAAGAAATAATTAACAGAGAAAATAAGTATAATTTCTTTCTAAGCTTTTACCATGTCTAATAATAGATTTTATGTCACCCAAGCATAAACTCATTAAATTCATCAGGAGTGAAGTCCCATACAGTAATTCTGTGATACTACAATCAAAGATTATCAACATCAAAATAGAACAGTTATTCTGTGTTTTTCAAAATTTAACCCCAAGTATCTCCCAGTAAAATAAGTTCTAGAGAATTCTCTCTTCTATCTTCATTCATTAAACATATCTTTCAACAAGTCAGCAGCAAAAAGGCCAATAGGTTTTCAAAAAAGGGAATATATGTAGTTCCAGGTCTCTGTAGTCCTCATTATTGCCAGCCACTTCATAGCAATGAAAGATAGATAAACAATTTTTTCACCTTAAGCACTGAAATGACCAAAAGTATACTGGTAGAGGCTCAAATGTGTGCGGAGCATGTTGATTGTTCATTCTTTATTCAATAGACCCAGGGAAATGCAAGTGTCAAGCACAGAACCTTGGAGACTCAATATGCGGGAGAACGGAACTTTATTAGAGATCAGGCAGACAGAACTTGAATTGCCGGCCTATACTCTTAGTTGAGGTCACAGGTCCAGGGAGCTCAGTAGCCGCCTAGCCGGAGGGTTCAGTCCAATAAATACATGAAGGATAAGAGGTGAGCAAACAAGGGAGATCCACCGGAATGGGGTACTAAGAAGGACGGGGGTGAAGATGAAAGGTATGGAATATAATAGGAGAAACTCAGGACATTAGAGAACTGCTCTGGAAACAGCAATAGCTGGCACTGAGTTCGAGGGAAATTCAGGTTTTAAAGCCCTAATTGGTGTTAATTACGCTGGGCTGTCACACGAGACATGCCAAATATATGTACTTTATACCAAACATGGACATGAGAAAAAAAATCTTTGTTAGCTAATCAGTATTTATAAGTATAGCTTATTTATTAATGTATTGTGTAGAATAGAATGGATGGATGGGATGGATGGTGAAGGTGAATCTCCCTCAACCTAAGATCACTATGTGCAGTCAGTCCTGCTACAATGTGACTAATGCGTTCCTGAAAAACCTTGGGTTCACTAAAATCGAATACTAAAATACACATTTCCAATAGGAAAATAACCCTGGGCAATACTACTCTAAAATTTAGTATCTTACAGCATACAAAATTAATTAAATATTAAAAGCGGTGATACCAGTGGCCAATTATTTAATAATATAAATTTTGAATGAGAAAAAAAAATATTATATGAATTTTGAATAAGAAAAAAAATTATACATTAATAAAATATATCATAAACATCTTGTCTGTTTTTTATGAGTCTCACGAGAATTGCCCAGTAACTTCAACCTAACGTGAAAATCCCTAACTTGCCCACTGCCTTCATTGGGGAGTATAGTGATGCCGAAACCGCGCTTCAAGAACCGTTTGCTATACTTTCTGACGCCACTAGATGGTGTGCTTAGGCATGCTTTGAGCCCTTTTATGAAGAGAGAGTATCAGCTAGTTGGGAGTAGTGAGCCGCAGCCACTGTGGCGGGACGTTCACACAGTGCACATACAATGGATTATGGTATGCGGAGGGCCACTGAAGGTAACGTGGCCATAGTGAGACTAAGAAAAGCAAACGTGAATTAAAACGTTGCTGTAGTGTTTCTCGCGTTGTAGTTCGCCTATTGCTTTTTTTCTTGGACTGAAAATGACGCAAATACAAATGCCATTCTCTGTTGACCTAAGAGGAGAACTGGGGCCAGCATCACAAAGCTGGATTTCTTGTTTAGTCACATTACTTGTTGGGCTGTAAAATGGATGGATGGGGTAAGGTTTATAGTGTAAGACTGTAAGTGAATTCTTAAACCAAGATCACTGCACTCCTGTATCTATTTAAGAGGTGTATTATATATGAAATTGCATGCATTAATAGCTCTGTCTGTTTTTTTTTGTATGCATGTTTAATATGTAGTTAGCATTATGAATAGCTGTCAGTCCCAGGGGCTTTTAAGTGCTCAGTGCTCTGCTAAAAGAAGTCACCCTTGGTTGAGCCTTAGATGCTCCATCACCATATGGACTTTGTTAGAAGTGACTGATGGGTTCAAACTGTGGGCAAAGAGAAAGTCTACACAGGCAAAGGATGAATCTGGGAGAAAGGTCATGGTAGGTCACTGTGTGCAGAGAGCAACAACACAGTACATTCTAGGGGTGTAATGGTGCAGTTTTTCCATGGTTCAGTATGTGTCATGGTTTTTGGGACATGGTAGCTCTGTGGTCTCAGTATCTTTATATTTAAATTGAAAATAAAAAATGTGTCACCCTTTAAATAACGACCTCTTTATTTTTCCATATAACAACTCCTCATTCAGAAACATGGCAGCACGACTAACTCGACCTAGGTAACATTAAAGGCTTCTTAACTTTGATCATGTGTTGCTGCTTTGTCTGCTCTGTTTTAAATTAACCATGTACACAGTATGTACATTACCATTACAAGCGGTATTAAATTAAAAAACAATAAAGTATAACATCAAGTGAGCTACCTGTCTATGCTTTCAAGCATTTTCTCTATGCTTTGACAACCTCAAAGTGATTTGCCTTTTCTATGTATAAACAGGGTACATACTTGTATAGACTGTTTTTTTGCATTTAATACTTTAATAATGCAAAATTAAGTTGGTATTCTAATGAGCTAATTCTTTATGGTGAAGTTCTTTGTAATATCAACACTCTCAGTAACAGGGCAACTGCTACCAAAGCTTATCTTTATAAAATAAGCATATCGCTGTTAAGACGTACCCAAAGGCAATCACAGCACAGTAAGTGTAGATACATAATCAATATTGCAAACTCCACACCGAAGAGCAGGCACAGTGTTTTTGGTGCAGCAGCCCCACATCAAAGAGGAAAAACATGTATTGTGGCAAGTGGTCGAGTCATTTTAATAAAGAAAATGATGGCTCTTTTAAAATAAAATCCTCTCTTTAACAGCCACTATTGGTTTAATACTACCAGTGGCACAGGCAAGGTAACCACCAGGTTACATGACACTTGCGGTTCTACATTAACAAGTCGTACTCATCCCTAACATTACGCAGTAACAATTAACCTAAACAGACAAATTCACATATTAATTTACAGCATTTAAAGATAAGCACGGTACGGCAAAAGCATAGCAGCCGCTAATCAGCTCCATGGCGTCACATTATGTCAGCCATTTGTCGACAGTGGGTGGGATAACAGCGTCTTACTGCTGAAACAATTTGAAGTATGCTGCTACCTTTAGCCAGGAGGTGAATAATTTTTAGCCATCTGCTGTTGAATAACGATGTTAAAATTCTAGCCCTAGAAACAGATGACCCCAGTTTTTTAGATGTACTTTTGGGGGAAAAATCATCTCATATTCGCACCAGTACATATAGGTAAATGTCAGGTACATCGTAATACCACGGTTCACGTGTGTCTATCGAACCATCGGGGGAGTACGGAACAGTTCGATAGTTTACTGAATACCATTACAAACCCCTACTACAGGCACAGGTGTATGTTTGGGAAAGTCACACCAGGAGAAATACAGCAGCTGAGGAACACTATCTTCTTGAGGCTGTAACATCTTAAAACCTAGGAAAAATAGCAGTTTTTCCAGCTGCTTAAAAAGAGCCTGAAACCTGCCAAAATTGGGAAGCGTCTCATCCAAAAAGTATTAAAGCTAATGGCTTCTCCAAGCTACAAAACTCCTAACAAGTGAAGTCTGCTTATCTTGATGTTACACTGAGAGCTGTGGTAGCACAAGATGTTCACGCTCACACCCAGCTGTCCATGTTGAAAGAAATATTCCACTAGTGTGTGAACCTTTTTATGTACTATATGCATTTTCGAACCCTATATATCAAAGACTATGTTTTGTGTTAAATTTGCTGCCAGATTAAGTAATGCTTGTCCCTGCTGTTTTACTGTGATTGGAACCGAAAACGCTCACCTAAATATTGGGTCCCTTTACAACCAAAATTATATAAAAAAAATAATCAACATTTGACAGTTTTTCCTTACATATAATTAAACTGACATATGTGTGAAGAAAACATCATCGTTCTTGAAAAAGAGCTGCAATGCTGAAACAAGATATTATGTGATGAAGTGGTCAGGAACATGAGGTGATTTTCAGATATAAAATTAAAAAGAAAAAGACCTCCTTGATAACATCTATAAATCACTGCAACATTTCTTACTTTTGCTTGTAATTAAAAATTCATCCATCCAGCCTTCTGCCAACAGCCTTTGCTGAGCAGTGCTGCAGGGGGCCCGCAGCCAATCTCAGGCAGCACAAAGCACAAATTGGCGGATCGTGGTTTTTCTCTCCTCATGCCACTCAGCAGGTACTCGCTATGGTTCCCTGAGCTCCCCACAAGCCTTGCGGTTTTGGAGATGCTCTGACCCAGTCGTTCGCTCATAATGATTTGGCCCTTGTCAAAATCACTCAGGTCTATACTCCTTATATCCAGGTCTATATGCCTTGGGGCAGTGGTGGCTTGATGGTTAGGGGGAGCACAGTTGTAATTGAAAGATTGCAGGTTCAAATCCCCCACCAGCAAGTCACCACTGAGGTACCCTGAGCAAGGTACCATCCCCGGGTGCTGAATTAGCTGCCCCCTGCTATGTCACATATGGGTTAAATGCAGAGAACACATTTTGTGGTTGTGCTGTGGTGTGTTAACAATGACCACTGGTCACCTAATTCTAATTCTTGTCCATTTCTTCTGCATTGAGCATTTCAGCTATCAGTGCCGAATGTAAGCTTACTGCCTAATATATCCCAGGACTTGACACACACCAGTCAACGTTATTTGCTTCTTGTGGGGGTATTCATAATTTTTTCGGCACATATAATTCATAAAAATTCTGTACTTTTGTGTGAAAAAGAATGCATTCATGCATCAGAACCTCTCTTGGGTAGACTGGCATTAAGTTTGATGTTATGGGCAGATAGAAATGAATGCTTGATGATTAGCTGATCCCATGCATCTCTTTCGATAATCTTCAACAGTCTTTATTGGGGGGGGCAGCTCTGTGGATTGGGCCTCAGAATCCTGTGGTTGGCAGAGTGATCCCACCATTGGGCGCTTGAGCAAGGCCCTTAACTCCAATGGCTCCAGGAACTGGCCTAGGGTCTACTTTCTCCTCTATTCCAGTTTCATGACATGGCCTCCTGGGATGCTTTTTCAGCTGTCCTGAAGGAGGTCCACATACAGTATATGCTGAGCAGTCCCTGGCTGCTTTTCCTTCACTCTCTGGTCAGACTTCTCCAAAACCATTTGTACTGTCAGGTGGCCAGATCATGTGATGTGACACTATCACTCTCCTTTGTAGGCGGCAAAAAGAGTTTGACACACAGCTGTGGGTTCGGATAAACCTGACTCCTCTGTCAAAGGATGCAAAAGTTTAGCTAATCCGGTGCCAAATGGTGGCTAATTGATTGTATTCCTAAGTCAATAACATTGCACCTTCTCCCCGCGATGTTGTGGGGTTTCCTCTAGGTACTCTGGTTTCACCCCCACAGTCCAAAAACATGCTGAGGCTAGTTGGAGTTACCAGATTGCCTGTAGGTGTGCGTGTGAGAGAATGGTGTGTGAGTGTGCTCGGTGATGGGTTGGTGCCCCATATAGGGTTGTACCCTGCATTGCACCCTTAGCCACCAGGATAGGCTCCAGACCCCTGCGACCATGAATAGGACAAGCAGTTTCAGAAAATGGATAAGATGGATTTCTTGATTGCACTTTCAGTTCTGTCATTATTAATAGCGTATACTGAATTTAATATGAATTAACTCATTGTCAGGTAATTGTGAAATTTCCTCTGACATTAGAATATGAAGTAGGATGTTAGTCTACTCACAGTCCACTTTCAGTTAGGACAACAGCGATCAGTAAAATAGGCCATTTCATATAAGACAGTGATGGACATTAATTCTATAACCGTCACAGTATTCCCTTTTTAATAGCCTACATTTGATCTATTTGCAGTGTTTGCCAGGGACAGAACCAGAAATTCTGGGTCCATGACAAAATATCGCCCACCCAACTTTACATTTAATTTTATGTGTTTATGTGAATCTGGCAGAGTTTTCAAGCCCCTCTGACACCCCAATCTAGGATGTGCTTTATATAATCAACACAAGCCTGGGAATATTTTTCTGGAGGGGAATTTTCAATGGAGATGAGCTGATGAGAAATCTGCCAGCTATTTTTTGCTAGCAGGCCTTTTCAAGGAAAATGTTTTTAAACTTTTCCACTGACACAAGGGTGCAGTAAAAGTCAGTGTATTAGAAACCTTTTTTTCCTTTATAATTATACAGTGTAACAGTACATCCACCTTCTGAGACACAACTACACCATTGGTACAAATTATAAAAATGATAAAATTAAAACTCTCTTTAAAATTTAAAATTTAAATTGGTTGCCTTAAGATTTTAGATTTAACCTCTGCAGGCATAACATATGTAATTACATGTTCCTTTGGTTACATCAGAATTGCATACTAAATGTAATAGCCTGCAGGCTGACATTTCAAAGTATTAAATAGGTTGTTAATAATATCTGATTTTGGGATATGTTTAAACTATGACCATCTAATTTGCAGCTAAACTGTGCAAATTAGTAAAATGAAGCCAGAAAAAGTGATGTCAAGTGGGGTTTTATTGCCATAGTATCCATAGGGTATTAAAGCGGCATGTGATAATGTTCCACATGTACATTGTCCAGCATAAAGACAAGACAGAGCACAACAGGGGTTTAACATGAGGCATCCAAATAACACAAAGACTATACAAAAGATAGGACCAAGTGCAATAACACATGATTCATGCATGACAAACAAACTACCCAAGGACCTAATAAAGTGCATTAAGAAAATACAAAAAAAGATGTGTAATAAAATACAAACAAAAAATAAGAAACAGATATCTTGGCAAAAATAATAAAAAAATTAATAAAGCACAGTTGTTTTTTTTTGTTGTTTCTGTTTTTTGTGTCTCATGGTTTTGGAGTTTTAGATACATATAGTTTTTGTTTTTACACTTCTATATTGTTGTTGTGTTTCCTAAATGTGTTGTGTTTTGTACTTTGGAATCACCATAGGAAACAGCAGCTGGTTGGCCTAAAAATATTGCAAATGAAGTCTAAGAAACCATGCGACCAATTTAAACTCCACACTGCAGCTAAGCTAATGAGCAACTGCCACTCGTTTACACCACAGCAAAATCAAGGCAAACCCTTAGCTTCCAACATAACCACCACAGAAACCTCATATCCATGACATAAAGTCAGAATTTGCTCTCCTTATATGTTTATAAGGGCATGAGAAATCAGCCATTTTCAGGTATGCATGTTACACTCCCATTACCAAGGTAGTCTAGGAGGCAACGAAGGGTGTAACATAAAAGAATAGAAAGAGAAGCACAACCATTCATTTTTACTCAAGGTTAATAAAGTTATATTTATACAGCAGCAAAAAGAAAAATAACCCAAACAGAATATGGAGTAGCCCTTAGCTTCCTGGATAGGCTATGAACCCCCACGATCCTGCATAGGACAAGTGGGTACAGAAAATGGATGAATGGATGGATGGAGAACAAGCTGCAAGACTTCAGGGTGAACTAAATAGCACACAAAACCAGGAGCATTGACCAAGAAATGAACCCAGGCCTCCTGTGTGGTAGGTGATAATTGTACTGCTTCACCACCAACTAGATAAGGAAAAACACAACAGAAGTACAAAGGAAACATACAAGCCAAAATGGGACAAAACACAAAACAGACATCAGCCCTATATTTCCTGGATACAGGGAGCATATTACCTACCCTAAGTGGACGTAAGGTACAGATAGGAAATGTATTTATACCCATGACAACATCACCTTCACATGTACATATAAAGTACATTCCAAACCCAGCCTAAGGATTCTACACCCCTTTTATGCTTCTACACCCCTTTTGTGCTTGATTGGTCTCAGTACTGGATTAGTGTTTCGTTTTTCAGAAATGAATTCTTACCTTTCAGAATCCCTCTGCTTTTACTCTGCAGCACATGGGAATATGAACCACTGTATACTTACATGAGAAATCTTTGTGATGGCAACTATAGTTTATCAGTATTCAGGGGTTAATTCTTATCTTGTAGGACCTATGCATCACAAGGGCATATTGAGGACAACTGGACTCTCAGTGACAGTTCAATATTTCAAACTTGCCACCAAATATACGTGCTGGGAAAAGATCTGTTAGTATTACAGTATTACACATTATATTGGCACATAATACACAATAACCTTTCTTGTCTCAAGGGATTATGCTTGGTTTATTGTTTTGTTTATGCTGTAATAGAGTAAATTGTACCATAGTACTTTACATTTTTTGCATCTATCATCAATGACTGCATCGGGCTACAAGAGAATATAAGAATTAATAGACCATGAAACCTGATTAGGTATGATAAATGTAATTTTGGAATATTTAGTTTTACAATGTACTGGAATACCTTGACTTATACAGATTCATTCAGGTGTGTGTGTATGTATATGTACAAAAAGGGAAAATATTGAAAACATATCTGTTACATCATTCATACCTACATTTTACATTACATTACATTTTATTGTAAAAGGTAATAAATAATGTTTTTTACATGAATTATATTCATGGTTTTACTATTTATTTTTTACTCCCTTGTTTACAGTGTTTCATCAACTTTATTCCTACAGTATGTCCCACATATGGTATTCCTAATTCTTAAAACTGTCCTAAAAACAAAATGACACACAAAAGAAACTTTTTATTTAAATTAAGCTTTTGTTAACTGCAATATTGCAACGAGGCAAGATTCCACTGTCAGTACCTGCAGAAATATATTACATGTGCTGTGGAGAAAATGTAAAAATCATTTATACCAAAGAACAAGTTTTAGAGGAACTTTCCATTCTGCAAGCTAAAATTTGCAGAAACATATTTGAATGGATAGACTAAGTGCAACGATGTTTCCTTGACCACTTACAACATTTTTTGTCTGCATATTTTTATGTGAACATATACAGTAGATCCTTATTCTTCTAGTATAAACTTGCTATCTTTCACAACCCATCCTTAACTGACGACTAATATCATTTCCTGTCTTTAACATGAATCTTGGTTTTGTATTCCAGATTATACCTGCTTTAGGCTGTATCTAAGTGATGAGGAACTCACTGAGAACTGGGGCCAAACACAGATTATGCACAGATTAATTCAGGGAACCTGACCTTGATCTATAATGAAATCTACTTTCCCGGCATGACTTAGGTCTTTGCAACCCAAAAGGCTCATAAGTGCCCAGAGAGCTAAAATAAGACCGGCTTCGAGTGCATGACAGAGAAGGATGATAGTCTGACTGTAAGTGAACAACTGTAAAATAAATCTGTATTGGTTTCAGCTCTGATTTCTCAGAGACAAACATAATAAACTAAAATTACAGGAAAAATAATAAAGCAAAAGCAAAGGTCCAGTGGAATAATACACTTTTCAGGGCTTTGGTTGTTTAGTTTTGCTCATTTCCTCTCAACTCAAAGTGCATGCAATGGAGGGAAACAGAGTTTTGCATAGCCTCCCTGTAGGAAGAGGTGGAGGTGATCAATAAAACAGGATTCATGTTTTTGCAGCTACAATATTCTGGGGTATGTGGTACTGGAAGAATATCCAGTACAATGCGGAACCTTTATGTATATTTTCAGGACATTTTTTCTGTTGTTTTGGCTACTTGTATATTTTTGTAATAATGTGTTGAGTAACTGCCTGGGGCTATTAATTGTTTATTGCAAAATGTTTTTTTTCTGTACAATCCCTGTTTCTCACAAAATACATTTTTAAAATATAAAATATATATTTATCCCAAATCCAATTACCTTACCTATACAACTTTATTGCCAAGGACACCCGTTAGCTGTGTTTTGCTAATTTTGTTGGACAGTTATCTGAAATCACAAGAGAAAAGAGACAAAAAGTATTGTTTTTGTATGCAAATTATTTTACATGCTATGTAAAACATTTTTAAAACTACATCTGCCAATAAGTGGAGTGTTCTGAAAAAGAATCCATTAGGATCACATATCATAAAATACATTCTATTTAGGTATATTTGCAGTGTGGTTCTATAAGTAAGCTAAAGAATGCCTTAATTGGAACAAAATTTGTATTAAGAAATTACTCTCATTCCTGATGCTGTTTAAGCTTTTCCACCAATGGCAATCATAAGTTTTTCCAACACATTATGTTTCGAGGTCTCTTTAGAAAATAAGTAAATGAGCTCAATTATGTAGCATATGTTTGTCATCTCCCCACTGGCTTTCTTCCTCGAAATTGAATTGATTTTGAAGCTCACCCAGCAAAGTGCCACTGGATATTTAACATTGAAAAGCTGCTTGTTTAAATGCAAATTCACATTGCTATTTTTGATGCACAGAATGCTGGTGTGTGTCTATGTGTATTACAAATTGTTCAAACATTTTCTTATGAATAAAAATCTGACTACAAATATACCAGGTAAGACATATCTAAAATGATCCCAGAGTAGAGGGATATTACAGCAATATAAAAGTTTGACAGCTTCAAATAGGAAGGAATTTGTTATTATTAGCTGCCTTTTGTGCTGAATGCTACAAAACCCAAATTCTTCATGGCTTCTGCTTGTGCAGAAGTAGTTCTGGTAAATCCTTGCACTTTGTTGGACCATTTTTGTCCCCAAGGACTCCCCATCTTGTGCTGTTATTTTAATCCTGAATAGCATTTTTTCCTATTCCTGCAACAAGGCACAAAATGACCACATGCAATGTACATTTTTAATCTGTTCTTGCTCTCATTGACAGGATTTTGCTAAGGGGTTTAAAATGACCATTCAACTGCATGCACAAAACATCTGGCAAATATTCTGAAGAATTGGATCTTTTTGATTAACATTGTGTACCCTACTGATTGCATTGTCAATCCACAGAGGTCCCTCTGCTTGCTCAGCCTTGTATTATGTGGTTTGGATCCCCCCCCCCCCAACCACTATTTAATGTGAACTTATGCATCAGTTTTAAAGGTACTGCGTCCCCCTTTTTAACCTTTGAGGACCTGCTTCTCTGTGCAGCCCTGAATTCTAGGGCACAGGGATCATGTAGAGCATCATGCCCACCATCCAGGACAAAGAGGAACTGAAAGGTGGGTCCCCCCTCAGAATATGGCGCCCTAGGTGGTCACCTATGTCGCCTAATGCGCTGACTGGCACTGCTCAAAAACATGGATGACATTCACTTCCCTCACAGTATGAAGTGAGGGCTTAGGCCAGTGACATTAGGGTGACCACTAATTCCAGATGTTCCATTTAAAGAGACGAATATCTGCTGGTGGGCAGCCCTTCCTATAACAGACAATATCAGATCAATAGTCTGCTAGAAACTCTGCCCCCTGGGGCTGACCACTCTCCACAATAAAGGCATTTAAGAGTTTGTAACAGAGCCATTTGGCTTTGCCATGAATCCCTGTAGATTCGGCCTTGCAGTAGCGGGGCTCATATGCTGATTACAGTGGGTAATCTGTAGCAAACTGGAAAGTGTGCTAGTTGCAAGTTATATTAAAAGTAACCTTCATTCAGCAAAAGGCACACACATAGTGGGGCAAACAAAAGGAGCTGGACACTTGCCTTGAGCAGGAAAGCCTGGCCTGCAGCCTGCGAACTTCATCTGGCATCTGGATTGCAGCTTGTTCACCTAATATAGAATAAGTGTCAAAGTGCTTTGATGTCCAGTGGCAGTGATAACAGTTTAAGTGTTTAGATATCAATTCTACACAACCTGTCTGAACATTTTAAGCTAATTCATGCCCTCAAAAGTTTGTGGAACACAAAAAGTGTCTCACGATATACCTGTGCTTGCCCCAATAGATAAGGACTCTCTACCCTTCGAGCAAAAAGAACCTCCATAAATCACAGACTCCTGACACCAGCTGTGTTACTGCAGAGGACAGGTCAGTCCCCCTTCAAACACATTGTTCTGTTTAATATATACTGTTTAATTCACATTTCAAGATGATAATGAATGGGATAAATTATGTTTTATTTCATGCAGTTTCATTTGTCAATTTCTATTATCTTCTATGTATGTTTTACTGTGCATTAGGTGCTCTCTTGTATCACAGATTTTGCCAAAGTGCCAGAAAATTCCAGGGAAAGATTTAGTGATTCTTTTATGAATATTTACTTTAATATCAAAATATTTACCGTATTAAATATGTTATTAAATAGTCATTTAATCTTTTCCAGTGTGGGATCACTCCAGGAACTGAATAATTTCATTCAATTTCCAGAGAGCATTTTGTAAACATGTAGGTGGGGTATAGTGTATTACTGTACATTGGTGATACTGCCTGCGTTCTGCGGGACAGCATCTACCATGCTTAGCTTAAAAGGGGGAAAATTATAAAAATGAGAAAACACTGATCCATCTTCCATGACTGCTTATCCAGTGGACAGCTGTAATAAGCTTGGGGCCTATTCTATGAAGCACAGGCGAGCTGCAGAGAGTGCGCCAGCTAAAGTAAATCACGTCTTTGGACTGCAGGGGGAAACTGGGGGAGTACCTGTGGGAGACCGCAAGGAGAAGAACATATAAACTCTACAAAGGGAGAGCTGGGGCGAGGATCGAACCCACAACCCTAGAGATGTGAGACCACAGCGTTAGCTCCCAGCCACCATACATCCCAGGAGAAACACATATTTATTATATAAAACCACATTTAAAAATATTACAAAAATCCCCCATTACCCATAGCTATATGTTCAAAAGCCCTTAGCATCACAGAGAGAGAGAGATTTCTCTGTCGAAAAACCACAGGGATGGTGTTGGTGTGACTTTACTAATCCCTGCAGCCAGTGGAATGAGCAGGATGATATGACATGATATGTCTCGGATATGACAGTCTAATTAATCCAAAAACTCAAATTAACAGAGGCGTTGTTCATGACAGCCTGGATACGTTAACTGATATTCATAAAGATGCTCAGGCATTTGTCAAATGCATGCAGAGACCTTTGTTTTGTAAAACATATCTAATTGCCAGATATTTTTTAAAACCCACAGCGCACACACATACACACACACACACACACACACACACACACACACAGTGAGCAGAAATATGTCACTATGTGAGCGAGACCTGTAAGTGGCCTTTTAAGCACAAAGCAGGAAGTAGCCGCTAAGATGCTGCTGATGCGCTGTATTATGGAGCCACTAGGAATGTCTCACTGCCGAAAAAAGAGCTCCGGCTTTTCAGGCGTGCTGGACACTAGGGTGAAGGTTTCAATATGATGAGGGCACAGCGGAAATCGCCCCCTCACTGTGAGGCAGAGCAGACCACCCTGGTTTCACTTCCTGAGGTCGGATGGCCCTACGGGGATTGACATTAACACAAGCATTATGGGTTACCCTCTGCTTTTCATGAATGTCCGGTACCCCGGAATCAAGCACAGCTGACGGTTAATTAATTGATGTTGCCTGAATTACTAAACTGGATGCTTTTTAGGGATGGGTACAACATTGGCTCAAAGAACAAGACTTCCTGTCAGCTGACCACAGAGGCTTTGACTTTGCCTTTTGTGACTAAGTTTGTGGGAAGCTGAATGCTGCCTTGAGGTGAATGAAAAACACGTTTTGTTCAGGAACATAGTCTGGTAGATCTAAGGCTCTGCCTGTCCTAATGCATTGGCCACAATACTGCTGTGTTTATTCAGCAGGTCTTGTCCCCATAGAGCCAGCCATAGTATTTTAAGTTAGTTATGTGCATGTCTCCCCGAATACCATAATTATCACTTATGTGATTTAGTAACTCAATGCAAAATTGGGAAAAAACTGGTAGCACTTCCTATGAATTCCGTGTCTATTAGAATCTACGGACACACTCATAACACATTATAGTACATTCATAACGAATTATAAACATGGCCATGTTTGTTATCCATCACAATTTACATAGCTCTTATTTTTAGTGCACTACAGATACCTTTACAATGCAGTAAAAGGCATACTTAATTCTTATACCAGCAATTACAATGCATTAAGAAGTTATCTATAGTGCATTCCAGTTAGTTTCTCTGGAACTCATGAAGTATTATAATCAACACTATAATGCCTTATGAGTGTCAATAGAAGATGCTGTAATGATTTATTAATTCTTATATCAACTTTTATAATACATTATGAAGGAATCTATAATGCATTATAGTTGACAGCTGTAAATAAACTGTTACCAGCATTTCTAATGGGGTCCCTTATATTTCCTTCCATTTAGTTAAAAGTCCCTGCCAAGAAAAGACTAGAGACCCAAGACCTAGACCGCTGTTTCTCATTTCATCACAACAATTTGGAAGTCATTGAGTTAGAAACAGAAACATTACAACAAAACAAAACATTAAAACAGTAAAACAAAACATTAAACCAAAAGGCAATTAGAAAGAATGCAGCCAGAGTTAACACTAAAGTGAAAAGATAGTGACATATAGCAGAGTATTTGAAATTTACTCTCCACGTATTTCCAATAGGAACAGGGACAGGGATGTTCACAGCATATGCAATACAGTTTCCTTGCTGGATAATGCGTGGTAATGAATAAATTCACCGTAAAAATTACAAAGCAAAAAAGAAAAGTGGGTTTACACAACATTGCGAGTTTCACAAATGAAAACGTTCAAACAAAAATTTCAAAATATAAGATGCCCTTTCCACCAATCTGCCCACATCATAAACAATGTCCCACGTCCGCAGGACAGTCTGCCGGTGAAATTTTCTTCTTGCATGGAAGATGGACTGACATGCCACCCCAGGAAAAGGAAATTCAGCTGAACATGGGTGACATTTGGATATGATCAGAAGTTTTGAAATTGCATCTTGGAGATGCTGGCATGGACGCTTTTCTGATCCTCAGTCAAATTTTGATGCGATGTTTCCGAAATGCACAATATTTCCACTGCACCCATCCTCCAACTGCGTATCCTGGGCAGGGTCACAGGGGAGCCTGGGCAGCCAGAGTAGGATAAAAATAAACGGCAAACTCTAGATGGGATGCTGGTCCATCACAGCGGACAGACATGCCCATTATCACACACTTAAGGCAATTTAGAGACATCAATTAGCCTGCCCATGTGTCTGTGGACTGCTGGACAACCTGTATAATACAAGGAGGAAATGCAAACTCCACATACAGCTGCAGAATTCACTCCTCCCCCATCCTACAACTTCAAAACCCCCCACCCCCAGAGGTGAGAAAAATCAGTTCTACCCACTGGGCCACCGTACCAACCCACATTCATTATCATTGCGTAAAATTCATTCTAATTATTCATTCCTATAACAAATTCATATTTCCTTTCAATAAAATACATTTGCGCTTTAAGGCAAGGCAACAAAAATCACACAATAAATCATGTAAATAATGTGATTAATCAAAAAATCTTACTGTTTTAAGGACAACTAATTTGTTGGTGAGTGCAAATTAAACAGTTAAAATGTAAAGTTATGTAGGCCCAACGCACCATGAGACCTTTTGTAAATGTTTATCTTACAATACCTTAATGAATGATTTGAAAGTCTTAACTTTCAAGCATTTTTACAAGGATCTTTTGAGGTGATTTCCATATTGAAAATAAAGTGCCGACATATAATCCATTATTGCATAAAATATTTCTTACCCTGAAAGAAGGATAGAGACGAGAATAGACAACAGTCTATGTAGCACATAGTTTTCACAGCAAGTCCTCAAGGACGTATCACTAATTGGGCCCTGTTCTGTGATATATGCCGGGTTTTCTCAGGCTAGAAAGCTCCCTGTGGTTATTACAACATACATTTCCTTAACAGTATACCCTTAAGTTGAGCCCATCAATCTTGTGCCAATAACCATCCTTTTAGAGAATGGCTTCACACTGCAACTGTTGTTCAAGGTCACTGCCTAGTCCATATTAAGCAGTCACTTGATATACAATGAAATATTGCTTCTGTTTTCAAGCTTATAAAGCTTAAGTGTTACTAAATCACAGAACAAGCAATGAGTGCCTTATACTGGCCTGCATGCTAAACACTTTTTTCCCAATTGTACAATTATTGTAAAGACTCCAAAAGGCATTTAAGCTCATTATGCAGCTTAAATTAAAGCTGGTCTTATTAATTTTCTGATACAGCAAAGAACATTAATGATGTTTTAAATATAATTTTTCAGTTGTTGTTGCTATGCTATGTATGATATGGTGGGGAACTGTGAGAATGTGCTGTTGCACAAAGTTTTTATTTAGGGTGCAAGGGCACAGACCCTTTATTGTGGAAGTGAAGAGCAAGAGAAATAAACCTCACAACTCCTGAAATTTATGGAAATCTGTCAAATAATCGAAAGAAACATAAGTGTCAAAATTTGTAAAATAAATTTGAGACATTTTATTGAAGACGATTATATTTGCGTTAAGGTACTTAGCTGTGTTTGGCCCAAGTTCAATAATACTAAACACAAAATGATATATCTATTTTCCAGTACATGGTCACTGAAAGCCTGGAGACCAGTCCAGCCAGCAAAGGGCACAGTGTCCTCAACGGGATGCTTGTCTCTCACAGGGCACACACACAGCATGGTCAATGTACAGGCACCAAGCAGGCCAACAGCATGATTGTGGGAGGCAGCAGGAAACCCTCACAATATGGTTAGAATATGCAAATCCTACACACATGTGGAGGCAGGACCTGATCTTTCAGTCTTAGAGGAAGTGGGGCAATGGAGCTCATCTACTGGGCTACCAAGCTACCCCAGCACACACCACACTGAATTTGGTGTTTTGTAAACCGTTCTTAATACCTAGTGGCTTAATGGGGGGAGGAGATGTACAATAAAACTACACTCAGTCCAGCATATTTATCAATTTACTGGTAATTTAGCAACCACAAATGAACATTTCATGGACAACCCATTAGGGTAGAAGTTTTGAGATTTTGTTATTTTTCTAATGTAAAACCATAATAAAAAATAAGGATTCTTCTTAACTTCCCACTTTACTGCTGTGTTATTTTCCATATTACAAAAAAGAGCAATTTATATGAACTGTACAGTACTGAAATTTTTTTCATCAGTATCCCAAAAGAAATGTGAGAGCGTATTAAGTGTATACATTCAATGTGGCCTGGATTAACCTATTAATCACTTCCCTCACAGTATGGGCACTTGAGCAATGTCCCCAGGGGCTCCAAGCAGGGCAACCCCCCAGTCCCATTTACAAATGTTTTTCAACAAGTTAATGCAATTTAATATCTAATACAGTTAATATAATGTCATACTGTTCTTTTAATATGGCACTCTCTGAACAGCCTAGGTAACATTTTTTCTGTGTTTCATGTATTTCTGAATTTCATGAGCCACCAATCAGCTTTATTTTTATGCTGACATGATGTCATATGCCAGTTGCCCAGGGACACTTAATCCTCTTAATCCAGCCCTGCATTTAATATATAATGTATACTTTCTTTGGCCTAGTATATTAACCACCAGTTCTAAGTAGAACACCCACGTATAGTATACTATGGCGTAGTATACTAACCACCAGTTTTAAGCAGTCAGCTCCCCAGCACAAGGCCCAGGAAGCTCTGGGCTTCAGGTGTCCTGGACATGATGCTCTTCCGTCATGCCAGTTCACGGGGCACAAACAGAAAATTACATTCTAAGGGAAACTTTGAGATGCAGTTTCCTGCAAACACGTTCCTTGGCCTGCAGAAATCAGGAAGGCCAGGAGAAACCTGCCCAAACATGAGGGCTGGACCTTGAGGTCGCACGACAAAGGAGCGACCCACTGAGCCGTCACGCTGCCTCTGAATTGTGTTACTAAATTAAACTCAAATTTAACACTAGAAAGACTGAAGAAAGGCTAACTGGTTATAACTAGAGCAACTGTGTGGGTCAATTGACCCAGTCAGTCTTTCTAGTGTTAAATACATGAATGATATTTTCAACAATTATGCTGACTGGTGGATGTCGAGGCTGGCCTGTACACTGGTACTGGGTGCTGTGGGATCGTCAGAGGTGTGATCTTGCTCCTCCCCTTGTTGGGCAGGGTCATCTTTAGCATCTGTTGGTAAGGAAAGATTTGCTGATCTTGACTTTGCTGACGATGCTGAGATCTTCGCAGAGTCAGTGGAGGCTCTGATCAGCGATCTCGCGAGACTGGAGGAGGTGTCTGAGTGTCTGGGATCATGGGTGTCCAGGTTAAAGACCAACATCCAGTCCTTTAATGACCTCCTGGACACAGCCATCAGAAATGTGTCTGTCTGCAGGGAGAATGTTGAATGCGTTGAGAGGTTCACTTACCTTAGCAGCGACATTCATGTCTCTGATGACTCTTCCTATGAAGTCAGTAGGCAGATTGAAAGAGCATGGGGGGTCATGAGCTCACTGGAAAGGGGGTGTGGCAATACCAATATCTTTGCAAGAGGACGAAGGTCCAAGTCTTTAGAGTCCTGGTGGCCTGTTTTGCTGTATGGTTGTGAGACATGGACACTATCCAGTGAACGAAGACAAGGATTCCTTTGGTACTTTGTCTCTTTAAAGAATCAGCTGGTTTAATTTTGTTAAATAAATAGTAGATTAGGGAGTTCTGAATGAGGCACATTACCTGCACTGTAAAGGAGCGTCAGTTACGGCACTACGGCCATGTGACGTGTTTTGCTGAGGGTGATCCGGCTCACAGGAACCTCACTGCTGAGGACCCAAGCAGATGGACCAGGCCAAGGGGACGCCCATGTAACAATCCTGGCTGCAGCAGATAGACAACCCTTTCTAGAGGGTGGGACTGGACCAGATGTCGGCCTGGGGGGTCACCAGCCCAGATCCTGAGGTACTTTGTCGTGTGGTGGGTGCGACAACGCGCTGTACCCCTGCGTGCCCCCCAACCTGACCTTATCGTGACCTGTTATGTCATGCCTGAGATTCTGTAGCTTTTATCCAGAGGAACCTACATGGTGAGTGAGGCGGAATGCCATGAATTAAATGCCAAAAAACTTAACAGCAATACTGAGAAAAAGCATCAGTAGTCTTGCAATTCATCTTACAAAAGTCAAAAAGCTGGTAATTAATTTCATATACACGGGCATAAGAGTGTTACGGGTTACAAGTGAATAGAGATGGTAGATGTACAAGTTCAATTCCTAGTGGAAGAGGAAGTGCTGGCTGTGCACATTTATATAGCTGAGTTTTGGAGATAGGTGCCTTTAAAGAGGCACATTTTTATCCTGAGACAGAAAACTATAAGGAAAACTGCAGTTCTAGCAGTTGTCTCATATTTGTAATATATTAAACTGCTATGATATGAAAAAGGAAGCACATTGACTATTCTGTGGTTTTACACATCTGCACATAATTAACCATTGTCTGATTCTCACCAACCTTTAAAAAATTAGACAAGTATAGCCTCAGATATGAAAGCACATAAGAAATTGCACTGTGTCATTTATTTAACAAAATGTTAACCAAAATTCAGAAGGCTCATGGGAAAAATTAAGTGCACCTTCACTGCATTCACAGACATTAAGCTGCTAATTAGCAGCTAGTCACTGCTAATCAAATGCACTTTTGATAATCAGGAAGTGTGACCACCTCTATTTAAGCAGAACTTTTGGCAGTTTGCTGGTTTGGAGTATTTAGGTTTATGTCAAAACCATGCCAAGGAGAAAAGAGAGCAATAACCTCAAAACAGCAATTGTTGCTGCTCCTCTATTTGGAAAGGATTAAACGGCTGTTTGATATCCATTGTTCCCTAGTGAGAATTTTATTATTTACAAGAGTGAACAACACAGCATGTTCATCCCAAGTTAAAATTAATGATATGATATGATGCTCAGAGAAATCAAGAGATGCCAGGGAATCTACTGACCATGATGAACATGTTAAACTTCATAACTCTATTCCAGTTGGAACATATAAAACCAATTGAAAGACATGCCCTCCTGTGGGCTGGAATCATAATGACCCTCAAAATTATTAATAACATCAGTTGCTCTCTAAATGAAGGATACAAAATGAATAATGCAAAACGATTTAACTTACTATTCTACATTTACGTATTGGACTTTACCAATGCAAAGATGTTAGAAATTATATATCCCAATAACATCCCAAATGGTGTCTGGTGCACACTTTCTGAATTGGGGCAGTCGTATCGTGCCGTTGCAGTAAAATGGTCTTCCCTGGTGTTATCTGCATCTGATTTGAAAAAAAAAGAAGAGAAAGAATATAGAATACAGAACTGATGATTTGAGACTACATATTGTTCAAACTACATATTATGTGTTATAGAAATAGGAATTATAAACTTTTGGGTCAGGTACTATAACCACTAATCATGCATGGACATTTAATGGACACTGAAGGCTTAATCAATTGTGACTGTCCACTACTATGGGCAGAATGCCAAGCACCCTGTTGCCGATGTCTGGATGACCATAGTACATAGAGTAGAAGTTACCAGTCTTATCCAGAAATCGTTTGTGCATTTTTTCACTGCAACTTAAGATAACTCAATTAGAGGACTGATTTGCTGAAAAGTCCTCACACCTGGGCTGGAACAGCTGACTTAAAGGTTACCCCAAAATCCTGCATAGACACTGGCGCTTTGCAGATAAGATTGCCCACCCCCGTCATAGAGGAAACAAAATCGATGTGCTGAGCACAGTTAAAATAAAACCCATCCATCTGTCCATCTTCCATAATAGCTTATTCACTACAGGGTCATGGTGAGCCTGGGGCCTATCCCAAAACACACAGGAGGCAGGGTAGGGGGCGCCCTGCATGGGATACCAGTGCACTTGCAGAACCCGACCACACACACAATCACCATACTCTGAGTTTATCAATTATCCACATTTGCTGAAGTGGATTTAACAGGTATCAGCTATTGTACAGCCCCTATACAACATAGTATAAAATAAAAAAAACCAAAAATTTGCTATGATAACAAGGTAATCATATTATTATATTATATTATATTATATTATATTA
>JAABNY020000119.1:9327988-9347543 GCA_015164015.2 Brevimyrus niger | reverse complement strand
ACACACACACACACACACACACACACACACACACACACACACACACACATATGTCCTCCAACTGCTGCTTCTCAGATATAAAACACTTGGATGCACACAAGTCTTCAAGATGCTCTTTATACTTTTCTTAAAAGGGTACTACTATTGATTAAGAACCCAGTATGAGGAAGGAAGTTCAGATTGTCTGGATGGCGATAAGCATGTATTGCCTTGATTCCATGGTACAGATGGCAGTACCTCAGACCACCTCTAATATCTCCCTTTCGATAACCTTGTAAATCTATGGCATTTACTGGGTTGTTCCAGTGTCACTACCATGCTTCTGGGAGTGTAATGCTCATCTTGCATGAGGAGAGCAATGCACGCCTGAGTGATCCTAATATCTTTGTCATTTTTGCACACACAAAGCGGACTCTGTAGATCTGAGCTTCAATAGATATCTCATATGTTAATCTAATCCAGTGTTTCTCAACCCTGGTAGGACGCAAAAACGTGGACTGTCTGAGGGTCCACAAGGACCTGGCTGAGAAATGCTGATCTAATCACTAGCGATTCCAAAATGCAGCGCACAGTGGTATTCTTGCGCCTGCCTTAGCACTTGTTGTTTTTGTGACACACTGAACTCGTGTTTTTGATCACTGTAGGGTCTAATCTATGCTTATTGCATCTGTAGAGTGAAAGTCCATATAATAATTATAAAATTCATGGGTATTTTAAAGGTTTATCATTTAAATTTTACTAAAAGTAACTAAATATCAAGTTTCGGCTCCTGCAAATGATAAAACTGTTTTTGTAGATAAAGCACAAAATAACTGAATAAAAATATCTCTGAAAGGTTATGACATACAGTGGGGAATTGAACTGCTACAACTCAAATAAGGGAAAATTTAATCTCATATAAACTGTGCATGCCCAATGGATATATAATGGGCTGCTGGACAGTTTTACAGCTTCAACTTTCATTTGAACTGTTGCTTAAACTGGCAAGATGCTTTGGCAATATTTTTAACTTAGAGAACCATTATCAGACTAATCAAATGTTCTCCGTAACACAAGGTTATTGCCAGTGGGGCAAATCTTCTGAAAACCATGTTGCAAATCAAGCATGGTATCTTGGTTTCAACTCACATCCGTGCCTCGGGTCTTAGAAGTCTACTGCACACCACTATCATTGTCATTTTCACCCTCCACCAAACCTCAAATGGTCTTTCCTGGAAAGAAACTAAACTATAACTGTTTACTATAACTATAATTTTACCAACCAATCAGTCAGTATCAGAACAAATCAAACTGTTCAGAGCAATGTAGGGAAAATTAAACAGAGTACAAAAATACAATGCATGAAAAGTAATGAAACATGAAACAAAAGATGGCTAAGAAACAATTATAAAATGATGATCAGTGATTAGCAGTTTCCTGGGGCATTAAGATACGATGGGCAGGCTACACTGGGCTACTAGGATAACATCCTATCCTGAAAATAACTTAAGGTAACTTATCTAGCTTAGTTTTACTTACAGTTGTTTTCATAAAGACCTAGTGAGGACCTCGCGTTACTTAGAAGAAGAGGACGTGTGAAAATAGCAAAGAGAGAGATGACTGGAGGGCAGGTGTAGGGAAGTGAATGTCTGCATTGAAAATCTAACATGTAGCGTGACAATTTGCTAGTCTCAGCAGAATGTGGCTGTATGCAGAAAAGGTGGTAGCGGAACGCAGGAGCTGTGCTCGTGGTTCCTGCTAGCAAGATCTGAAACGCTGGAAACCTCCCTGCTAGATGACGAGCAGAGTGGTTCAGGCAAATCTTGAGTAACGTATGAATTTCTATCTCCATTAGCCTTGAGTCTAACCCTGAGGAACTTGCAGATCACCTCTGGTGCCTCAAAATCTAACACCTTCAGGCCATGTATTGAAGGTTGAATAGAGCTGCAGTCTCACGACATGCAAATTAGTACCAAGCCAGTGGGACAGAGCTACAAACTAAGAATACTACTATTCACATTTTGTCATATGCGATTTATGTCGTTTACAACTGCAAAGTTGTACCTATTGGTACAGCTAGATTTGTACAGAAAAAAAAATCCTTGCTGAGGGCCACAGAAGTTGTTCCTCTTTTTAGGTTGAAACTGCCTATCTTTAGTTCACAAATCAGGTTCCTTAATTACTACACCACTTACTCTCTTTCCCCTGAGGTGTTCGTCTGATAAAAATACTTATTGGTAGCCCCCGTTCCCGTGAGGAAACTTCACAGCTCATTCTCTGCAATCCAGGCTGTCATAAATGAAAGCACACAGAGCTAGTGCTGTGAAGCCAGACCAGCTCAGGGAGAATAAAAAGAACAAGGAGTTTTGGCCGTATGTTATTCTGCATCTGAATGTTTCCCCAGTGGTGACCTCTCCTGATTTAGGAGATATAATTGTACAAATAACTAAGAGAATTGGCAAACTGGTGCTGTGATGAGTCGTGGGGGGGGGGGGGGGAAAAGATCACAGCTTGTTTAACCTTAAAAATCATACTATTTTTAAACTGAGCACTATAGCCAGGGTAGTCTAGGCACGTCCTAACGCCATCCAAACTAAGCAATAAAATATAGTGTAATGTTTACTTGAAACTTAGTATCTCTACACAGTGCTGAGTAAAGCTATGGCCAAAAGCACTACAAATATAGAATCTGAGTGCATCATTTTCTGAAAGCTTTCATTGATTACAGTTTTTCTTTAATGTCATCCACAGACATACCCAACATAACTATTGTATCTCTAACAAAGCTTTTCCTTCCCAAAAGAACTAGTGTTCCATTAATATATCCAGATATTTTATTGGCACAATTCTGTAGAAGTACTTTTCTCTGTGGTGCTACAGCAGGGAGTCTTGTGCAGCATTCAGGTTTTCAGTGCCTGGCCATAAACACTAACTGCTATATTGCTATAGTGCTTGCTGCATTTGCCCTCTGCCAATGTCCAGCCAGTCCTTGCTTAGATAAGGAAGAGAAAAGTCAGCTCTGGCTAATGAGGGCACAATGTTCAGGTAACAGGATGTGCCATACAGCAGGCTTGGGGCAGGAGAACGGACCCAGGAACGCAAACCAACAAATACCTGAAAATGTGTCCAGTCAAATTGATGATATAACACCATCTTATATATAACACATTACTATAAAATTAAAATGATTAAGAAAACAATTTAAGCTCAGCTCTTCTGCTAATGAAGTATATATGAAATAGCTGGTGATGGATTCTCCTCCAGGGACCAGTGGTTGGCTAGCTTTCTGCACTCTCAATCCTGACAGAACTGTCCTTCATCATCCTGCATTGACACAATACACTCACCCGTGTGCACGTACACACAAACACGCATCTGCTCCATCCATCAATTGTGAAATGCACGGCTGCCAGAGGAAACTAGGGGTATGTTGCCCTCTCATTAGCCGTCTCATTATAACCTAAGACCGGTTCTTTTGCTTTTACGTCTTTTCTGGGCTGTTAGTCCTCTGACATGAGCCGTTAAAACTCTGCAGTATGTTCCCTGCCGAAAGGGCTTTCACATGCTTTTATTTGCATGGAAGAGCCACAGACCACATGTGTTTTTGGGTGATTAGCAAGCCTCCCAAATGGAATTCCAGAAGTCAATGCATTGTGACACGTTGAGAGGCTCCCAAGTACAGTGCCCTGAGGAGCCTGTGCCTCAGGTCAGCCCTACATGAGCTTATTGATGTGAGGAGACAGAACAATGGCACAAAGGACAATGCATCACAATCATTACTCACAATCACATTGCTCCTGGAATCTAAAATATTTCGGATATACATCTTAACAACAGCAACAAAACCTAAAGTCGCTTAATTCTTTAACATTTAAAATGTTTGGTTTATAACATATAAAGCCTTGGGTACCTGAGGTATATCCTACCAACAAATTTGAACATATGGCCCCACCTACAAGCAAGCTCTGGGCCATGTCTGACTTCTGTCTCCCCCACCCTAATTTCAAGCTTTATTTTGTAAGTGATTAAAAAAGAGCTTTTAGACTTGTATATATGTATCATATATGGTAATGGTATCATATTGATATTATAAGTTAATGTAGGAAGAAGCAAGTAAACAATATAACCATCTATATTACTTGCATAATTGTTTTGTTGAATGAAGCCTATTAAACCCATATGATATTAAGTGTAGTGCATCAAGCAGAGGTGCACACTCAGGCCATTCCAATACGGAATCCAGATCACAAACGATGTCAAAAGGCCAGATCTGTACTGGGACTGACCGGGGGTCCTGACATTAGCATTATTACTTATATGCAGGCTCTTTTTGAGCGGTGAATGGAATGGTTTTGGTTTATTCTGCCATAAATTGAGGTCCACCCTAGCAGCACCTTTATAAAATTGCCCAATACAGTGACTGTTGATTAGCTGACATGCACAGGTTACTGCCTATGAGAAGTGCAAGTTTTCCAGTTCCATTTAGTCTGCTTAGAACTTACTCAGAAAAGGGACGGCTAAGAATTCCATAATAATGGCAAACGGAGTATTTCAGAAGGTGCCCAAGATGCAGCCTTCTACGTTTTAAACAATGAAACAATAAAAAGTTACTTATCTGTACTGTACATCTCATCTTTACTGCTGTTTCAAGACAATTAGCTTATCCAGTCAGCAGTCTGTTTTCATCATTGTGCAGCAGTATGGGAAAAGTGAATAGATGTTTACATTGAATGTTAAAATTGTCTGAAATATTAGTTTTTATAGTTTTACTATTGATAAACCATTCCTATGTTTTTTCCCACACTGTTTTATTGAAATGTTATTTTTGAGCTTATTTTCTTTGCTGAAATGTTATTTAATTTAAATTGTACATTAAAAATGTCAAATGAAACATTGAGCTACTAATAATAAACACCAGAGAGGAATTTGGATAATGTTCAATATAAGTCCTGAGACAGACTTCGAAAAAGGCACCAACAATACTTGTACTTCTCCCACAAAGACAGAACAAAAATGACTATTTACAGAAACAATGTGTCACGCCCACAGGGGTGGGACGGACAGGTGTAGGACATCAAGGACTAATTATCTCCCCTACTTAAGGCAGGAGGCAGTCGGAAGCAAACTGCGTAGTATTGCGCTTATGAACAGCCTTACCGAGCATTCTTTATCCTCCGTTACCCTGCGTTAAGCCCTTAACTCCTCTCCCTTACCTCCTCAGCCCAGCTCCCGTCCTTGATCCCGCAGTCCTGCTGAATCCGGCTCTCCCCGTCCTCCTACCCTCGTGTTCCTCCTGTCCCATGTGCCTCTGTAGGACGGAGTCACCGGCTATCGACCCTCGCTACCGTACCTGGACCACTCCTTTGGACTTGGCTGCTGGATCATCTTGCCCTGGAGGGCTCCATCGCCCAACACCACCCCCCTGGGAGTGGGGCTCCTTCTCCCCAACTGCTTGGGTCTGACTATGACCTGTACTTGCCTCTCCTTTACCATATTAAAACCTACCTTGCCCCGTACTTCTGGATTTGTGTCTCCCTTGCCAGCTTGGTGTGACACAATGGTGAAAAAGGCATACAGGACAAATGCAAAACAGACTGTTTGTTCCCAAACAAATTACTGACTGTTGCAGCATGGTATGGTGCAGGCAGGAAAAGAGTGACAATCCACTGGCAGCTCCAAGAGCACGAGGGCTTTATTACAAAATAAAATGCACTATAAACCCAAAAGGATCACAAGGGATCACAAAAACAAGAAACAACTAGGAATAAACTAAATCATGGAGTAAACATAAAACTAAGAGATCACAGGGAGCAAGACTAGGCAAAAAAGCTAAGCAAATAACACACCGTAACAAACACTTCTGAGAACTAATGTGCAACCACAAACACTAAAACTATAAAACACTATATAACACTCTGGGAATACAGTAGGATACCTGGACCAAATAATACAAACAAGAACAGAAGTGAACAGGAAAAGAACAGGCCAACCAATAACCAGAACAGAAAACAAAACAAAAAACACTCGGGAACAAAACTGATGAAGATAAATAAGCAGATGAGGTGGGCCTGAGGACTTTGAACTCACAACTAGAGGGTTAACAATCTCCAAGCCACACGCTCAGCCCACTGAATTACACAGTGGTCCTGGGAGCAGGGAAGACACACTAGGGACTAAGGACTAAGACAGAAGAGGAATGGGATGGCCAGCACCATCTGCTGGCCAAACAGGGACTGAGCACATAGAACCGAAATGGACTTAATGACAGAAAGGGGGAAAGGCAGCATGACCAGCAATGACTGCTGGACCAATGGGGTAATGTCACAGAGGGGCACTGAATGTGACACTGACTATGAGCATCCCATATTCTAAGATGGTAATTACTATATATGTGATGGTAAACAAATTTCAAGAAAGGCTTCATGAACACCACGATGAAGTGTAAATTTCCTGGGCCCCCAATCACCAGATCTAAACATCATTGAACAGAGAGTATGAAGTCAGCTTCCACCTCATTCCTCAATGAACTCAAGGTTTCCCTTGAAGAATGATCCAATATTTGCCTACACTGTTTGAAACTTGTAAGCTAGGTATGACAGGATTCCAAGAAGGATTTATGTCCTTATTATGTCTTTAATTTTAATATTTTGTTAGGTACTTCCATTATTCTGGTCATGCCCTGTGTATGCAGATACCAAAAGAAGGGCTATTACTATATGAAATGTGCATTACCAGACCTTCAGAAAAGGTAGGTATATGCCATAAATGAAACACGCAGTCCGACTGTGTCTAACAATGGCCTTTTCTGGATTGGGCTTGAATGAACAATAGAGGTATAGAGTGCCTTTTACTGTGACAGCTTTATGACTCTTTTAGCAGAGTTCTGGGATTTGGATTCAGTGCTGCCTTTGGATTGACTTTGGGGGGAAACCTGACTCTTTAAGGCAACCTGTTCCCCTTTTGTCTCATTATGGTCTGTTCCAGACATATGTGCACTACAGCATCCAGTGGAATGAACAGTGCTTGAAATGATTTTTATTCTGTGCCTGTTCTTCGAATTAGCGTTTGTTAGAAGCAGAAATAAACTTCTTCATTGTGTTCATCCAGCACACACACTGAACACATATTGTGAGTAATACTGATTAGCTGTGGTAGCTGCAGCCTGGCCATAGGTGAGCATTCCAAACAGTGAGGCACTGCAATTGAGCCACACAACATGGGTTAATTACTTTTCTAAACTCTATCAATGTTCTTCTGAATGAAGCTGCCATTAACAAATGTATCACCAAAAAAGCTGAGTTAAATTAAATGGCAACATTACTCAGTGCTTTATCTTTGTTTACATGCATTTAGCCCAGACTGCCTTAAATACGACAAATTATTGACTAATCATGTCTGTTGTTTATACATAGTCAGCCAACAGTGTACCAGATGTCTATAGGTTTGCTAACGGTTTTCAAAGTTAGCAGAAACGCTTCACTAATTAGCAGTTAGCAGATTACCACTAGTAATAAAATAACGTTTAATTTTCAACAGTTTAAATTATGCACTGCTTGGGAATATCTCTGAATATTATTACAGTATGATTATAATGGCTAATACTGTACTTAATATTAAGCTTTGATTGACAATATAATGTGAAGGTTATTTTAGATATGGTGACACAAATTTACAAAAGGTTGTAAAGTTTTGACTGCAACCAAATTTGCAATTGAAATAATTTATCAAGTTACATTATATACTCTGAGTATCAAAAATGGTATTGAATTAGATTTTTTTTTCTTGGTAGCATATCAAGGTTTGACATTTTGGTATCATGACATCATTATGTGCCCCTGTGGGTTAGGACTCTGTGCCCGTGATCGGATCCTGAAGCCAGCAGTGATCGTATCACTTTACGGCCCTTAAACCCAAAAACTGCCCCAGGGCCGCAGGATAGACGGCTGCCCCTACAGTCTGACACTTGTCTCATGGGAGAACATGGGGGGTATGTGGAATCTAAAGAATTGTGATGTCCTTCTGCTTTTTCGATGCTGAATAAAATATCATCACTAAATAATGGGCATTGACTTTGAGTGGTGAGTCTGTACCTATCATCCCTGAACCTGTGTGATGCCTCCTTTAATGTAAAAACATCCGGTTAAGCTAAATAGCCTATAGTGCATGACTGTGCCTGGTAATGGAGCTGCATCCCACCCAGGGAGTCCCTAGCGCTACTAGGGATGGGCTTCAGGTTGGCTGGAAGCCTGTACTGAACACGCCGCTATTAGGAAATAGCACCGCAGGCTTGCTACTAGCAAGAAGCACTTACTGTTTTGCTAATCAACAGGCCTGTGATTTGTAATTGTAGGAACCGATGTCACGTTGATATAAAAGTTGCACCACTGCAGCTACTCTATTTCTGCAAAAACAGACCGTGCCCTCGTGGTAACCCTGAGGGACAGACGACTGGAGAAACATGGAGCCTGAGAAGGGCCCGGTCTGCCTTGCATGAAGTTTACTGCAGAACCCAGCCCAAGACGACCTTAAATAAGAAAAACACTGCAGTTTATGAGAGTCTGAGTGACAAGATACAACAGAGAGTAATGTGGTCAATATCTAAGAAATTGAAACAGTAGAGCAAATACTAACTTGGGGATTATTTGCAGTTAACAAGGAAATGGAGCACGAGGCTTGTGCCTATAGCTAGGAGAAATTCAGTCTGGGTGCTGAAGATTCATCAGGAGAGAGTGGAATGTGAAATGAAATGAGACAGAACTGCATGTGGGGAGGGGAATTAGGCTTTTATATGGCTGTGAGATGTTAGTTCAGAAATGGAAGCACAAAAAAAATTAATTATTAAAGTGTATCTATAGCACTGAGCACCCGCAGAAATTCTGCAGAGAAAAGCTATACAGAGAGAGAGGCTGAAAATGAATGAAATTGTAAGAAATCTATTCATCCAGACAAAAGGTCACAGTAAAAGCATCAAGATATAAGTAAGTAAGCACACAAAGTGAAGTTATTGAGATATTCCTCTCATTAGTCCCCAAGAACACAAATAGAGCACTAAACAGCTAAGTTGAGGAGCAAGTGGTGAGAAAAGTGAGGACATAATCATCGCTTGAGCTTAATCGTGTGCGCAAGTGAGCTCTCTAAATCCTACAACTCTTGTGGAAATTGGTGGTGGCATAACTTAGCAATATGGCTAAGAATTACAAGCTTCAGTTCCTTTACAGATTTTTTCAGTCAAGTACTGGTATTATTTTTCAGAATTATAGCTTAAATGCTGTTATTACATCTTTTAAAGATGAAGAAAGATTAAATGAGGGAGAATAATTATGAATTGCCTTTTGCCTGAATGCGTAGGACATGATCTGTCAAGTTCAAAGGGGTAAATTGCATGGAAACCAAACCAACACTAAAGATTCTTAGCAGCCAGAGAAATTCTGCAGAGAATGACTATACAGAGAAAGGCTGAAGCGGAACACAGCTTTTGTTTTCCACAATGCATACATTATTATTATTATTATTATTATTATTATTATTAATAATAATAATAATAATAATAATAATAATAATAATACATTTCTTTACATTATTTTTAATTGACAAAATGTCATTTAAGATTTATTCTGAATCGCGTGCTATAAACTTTTACGAGAAAGGTTCCTACAGGAACTGAAAAATGCTTTACAGTGAAACAGTGCAGTTTCCACATTTAAAATGATATTCCATCACTTTATCTTCCTTAGTTACCCCCGGTTTAATGACTACTTCTCAGTATCCTCATAAAAAGTGTAATTTCTCCAACTCATAAAGCAACTTTTGTTCTCAAGTATACAGTATATATCTTTGAAAAATGATTCTTCAAATATTAGATTACCTCACCAGAAAAAGGAAGAAGCATCCTCAATAGAATTGCTGCAGTCGTTAATCAGAAAGTCTAAAATGATCTTTTTCTCTGATTTGCAGTTTCTAGTAACAATTGAAAATGTCTTGATAAAGTCCAGTTTAATGAAGACCTGTTTATAATAGGACAGCATTTTATCAATACCTTTTATTGTGGGCTTCTCAGATGCAGATAAGATAAAATTTTATTTCGAAATGGCAAAGTTAGTTTTACAAAGTTAGTTACATTTAACTTTAAATTTGCTGGGTGTCTGTGTCCTTTTTATAAAAACATATTTAAAACCACAATCATATTCCCATTTGAAGCATTAATTGACAATTTATGGGATGTCCTGTCAGAGTGTCCATCAAAGATAATTATGCAAGCAATCAATCTCATGTTAAAACGGCAGCTGAATTCTAAGCAGAGGGAGCCAGTTTGTGCAGTTTGTGTTAGCTATTCAAATTCCCATTTCCTGGCAGACATATCCGTATGCAACTCGAAAATAATCAATTAAGATGATGAAATACAACTCTACTGAGCAAGGAAAGGACAAAATCAACACAAATTGGGTCTACTGACTAAATTAGTATGTGTTTACATTTATATCAAAATATTTTTATGTTTTCCTGCTGGCACTAATCTTTCACTCTGGCTTCAATGAACCAATGAGCCAGGGGTTTTTTTTAATGGTGCAACTTTCACTGGGCATTGCAAATCAACATTTATTGGGAAATGTTTTGGTGTGGTGCCAGTCTCAAGTCATGCCCTTTGTATCTATTCTTTTCCTGGATGATGCTTATCTCTGCCCTCTGGAGCTCTGATCCTTTGGCTAGTCCGGAGCGTACCAACAGCAATGAAGTAGGGGGAGCTGGGCGTGTCTGTGGAGGTTGCTGATGGTCTGCATGCAGTATAATCTAGCAAAGAACAGCTGAATGTTTATGTGCTTTAGAATTTGTCCCTTGTGGCGCTTACAGTGGCTCCATATAGCCCTGCTACAGTGATGGGGGCAGTATCTTTAGGAGACACTGTTTTAGGAGTCACAGCTGTGCACGGGGACGTGAAAACTCATGGCACCTCCTAAATTCTAAATTCAAAGCAGACTCTAAAATGTGGGAAGTCTGTATCCTTCCACAAAGCAATGCTGATTTCTTCTATAACATTTTGCTGAGCTCTTTCAGAAGGTTAACTTAATATTCCTAAAGCACAAATGGCACACACTAACTGCAGGTCCTGCTTCATTGGAGCGGATACGTTTTTCTTCTTCGCTAAATTTGTAGCTCTAAATTAGTGCTGAAAAGGTTTTTTGCATAATGACACAGAAGGCAGAACGAAGTAGTGTTCCACTTTCACTTGCTGCTCTGAATATTGGCCTCATGCATATTTGTTCAGGCTATATACAGTAGCCTTGCACTGGGGCTTCTATAGTGGACAGGTGTGCATCAGGATCCAGGTATTACAGGTGCCATTGTTCACCAAAACACAAATCATCTGGCCAAAACTGGGCATTTGGCATTCTGCTCCCATGTTCTTGGAAAAAGAAGAATCATCATAAAAATATTTCAAGAGAAAGATCAAGAGAAAGATCCTACAAAATTGTTCAGAGATGGTGGTATTTTCCCCACAGCACTCAGTCAGGGAATTCACAGAGGTGGTTAGCATGGCATGGTCCAATGGGAAACGGTGAAATGATGCAAATTTAATTACATTAATGACACTTCATTGATCCACATGGGGAAATTCTCTTTTTGCCTACCCCATCTTGCTCTCCATGACACAAAGAGACATATGTAAGCCTGGGGGCCACAGCAAAGGGCAGCCACCTGCAGTGGGGCCTAAGGAACTGCGGGTTAAGAGCCCTGCTCAAGGGCCCAAAGACATGTGACAATTCTCCAGAGGCCAGACTCAAACCAGCGACCTTCCGATCATAGGCTCAGAGGCGTGTTTTGTGCATATGCATTTATATTCTAGATGGAACATATTGTAGCACATTACTGAGGATGCATGCACTGTAGGTATTTTAGAAACGTTTCAAGAAGATTTCTCAGTGGTCGCGTGACCAAAGAGCTGTGACTCTTCATGTAGAGTGTCTTCACAAAAAAATCTAATTTCAAGCAGAGACTAATTTGAAGCTTCAGTATGTATTGTGACGTGAAATTCTTACCTCACTGGAGCAGGAGGGGGGCAAGTTTATGGGGAGATAGGGAAAATAGTAGTGCAATACAAAACAAGATAGGAATAAGAAATAATAAAATATATGATAATTCTTGCAATAACATTTAAAATGCATTATTTCTGATTTTTGAAATATCAAATGACTTTGTATCCAAAACCTAGAAACATTCTACTCGTGGGATAATGTAATGTGTACTAAGAGTTGTAGGGGCTCAACAGGATCTGGGTTGTGCAGGAGAAAAACATAGCTTGTGTCAGATAAGCATGGACACACACAAAGTGAATTTTCTCAGCTCCCTAAGATTTCCATTCTCTCTCCTTTCATGTCTGCCAAGGGTAGCCAAGGGTATTTAGATTCCGGAACATTTTCACAATGACAAATTACACATATCATTCAAAAGAAACAGAGCAAAGCAAATTTTATAGCACTTATAGTGCTTTTATAGTACTTGTAGGTATTAGGGGAAAGTTTGTGAAGATCTCTACTTTAAAAGAATAAAGCGTGTGGATGCTGTCACGCCCACACTGCATTCCACGCTGCGGTGAGCATTTCATTGGGTCTCAGTTTCCTTGTTGCTCTTTTAGTATAAGACTTAGCCTCCGGTTTGGTCTGAATGGGACGCCAGTCCATCACAGAGCGTATACACTCAAACTCTGTTGGCAATTCAGAGATGACAGATTACCTACCTGCATATCTTTGCCCTGTGGGTGTAAACTGCAGCACATTTAGGAGACCTACCTACTGTGCAGTCCCAGGCAGCCAAAGAAAATTATGTTTAAATAACCTTCATACAGGTGTAAAGCCAAGATGTTATATCTGTCTACAGTTCAACCAGTAGTGTGTTGTGTTAACAATGTAAGGGTCACGGGCTTGAATCCCAGGGTGCATAAACATACATTGTACCATTTTCCCCCATGGTAAATATTAGACTTCTACACTGTTTATGACATGGGTAGAATCTACACTCACAGGGCAGGGGTTAGATTCCGAACCCTCACCTTGAAGGTGTGAGTTAATAGTTCTACCACCGTGCCACCTGGCAAGCCAGTACACACCGATCAGCCATGACATTAAAGCCACCTGCTTAATATTGTGAAGGTCCCCCTTGTGCCACCAAAACAGTGCTGACCCACGAGACATGAGCTCCACCAGACCTTTGAAGGTGTCCTATGGTACCAAGCAGCAGATCCTTTAAGTCCTATATGGTGTGAGGTGGGGCCTCCGTGGATCAGATCCGTTTGTCCAGCACATCGCACAGATGGCAGTTTGGATTGAGATCTGGGGAATTTGAAGGCCAAGTCAACACCTTGAAGTCTTTTTCATGCTCCTCAAGCCTCTTTTAGAACTATTTTCGCAGCGTGGCAGCGCACATTATCCTGCTGAAAGAGGACACTGCCATCAGGGAATACCATTGCCTTTAAGGGGTGCACTTGGCCTGCATCAAAGTTTAGGTAGGTTGTACATATCAGAGTAACCTCCACATAAATACCAGTGTTTCCCAGCAGAACATCCCCTAGAACATCACACTCCAGCTTGCCTGCTTCCCATAGTGCATCCTGGTGCCATCTCTTTCCCTGGGAAATGATGCACAGACACTCAGCCGTCCCTTGTAGGCATTCTCGGCGGGGGACCGGGGACAGTATGGGAACTCTGACTGGTCAGCAGCTACACAGCCCTTTTCACAGCAAGTGGCAATACGCTGTGTGTTCTGACACCTTTCTATCGTTGCTAACATCTCTTGTGGGATCAGACCAGAAAGGTTGGTCTTCACTCCCCACATGCATCAAAGAGCTTTGGGCACCTATGACCCTGTTGCTGGTTCACCAACTGCCCTTCCTTGGACCACTTCTGGTAGGCGCTGCTCACTGCATACCGGATAGACCTCATAAGACCGGCTGTTTGGAGATGCTCTGACCCAGTTTTCTAGACATCACAATTTGGCCCTTGTCAAAGTCACTCATATCCATACATGTGCCCATTTATCCTGCTTCCCACACATCAATTTCAAGAACTGACTCTTCACTTGCTTAATATATAATGACACCCTTGACAGGTGCCATTGTAATGAGATAATCAATGTTATTCACTTCATTTGTCAGTGATTTTAATGTTATGGCTGACTGGTGTAAAATATAGATTTTTTTATGTTTTTGTATAACACGCTGTATATTTTACAAAGCAAAATGGTAACAGAGCAGCAAAAGTTTCGTATTGACCCTTTCCTTCTTATAAATATTTGAAAAGATCCATATGGGCAAACTTCAGCCATCCAGGCGCTGCATGGTGTGATTAAGTACTCGGGCCAAAACCTGAAACATTTTTCATTCACAGAAAAGCAGTAATGACAAAACAAAATTTTATTGCACATTCATTATTTTATCTTCTGCATCTTATATTTCTTCCTGTTCTGAAATCCCACACCGCAGAGGCTGTTCAGTATTACATCCCCCCCCCCCCCCCCCAAAAAAAAAAAAACAAACTATCCAGCTAAAAATAATGGACCACTCCAGAATCCTTAGACTTTCCATAAGCACTTATCTAATAGGGGACACTCACAAGCCTGGAGACTGTGCCTGGAAGCATAGCTTATGGGAGAGGAGACACCCTGCCTGAGATGCCAGTCTATTGCAGGATATACACTCAAACATAATGGGCAATTTAAAGACTTTTTTACACTATGGGAGGAAGCCTGAGTTAACATGAGGAGAACCCATCCACATTGAGTCATTGTGTGGCCTCAAATATCTCTGTGACATTGAATGTTCTGTAAATAAGGCAGGTAAATAATATGTGTGGGTTTCTGACTTAAACATAGCAACTCTTCAAATCATCAGAACGTTAAAATCAAAACCACATAACTTGGCTATTTATTTCTAAACAAATCCAAATATATCTCCAGAAAAGTTTGTTCTGACTGATGGTAAATTATAAACTAGGAATTTAAAAATCAGTTTAAATATGTGTAGAATCATTTGAAACCAGACTCAGTGCTGTGGTTATATGCTGCACTCTTTCTGCATTCAGGTATTTTGTAAATCTAGATATTCTCTGTAATTCTTTCTGAAGCTGAATGAACTGCGAATTACACTTGCGATCTCTATAACACCATTAAGTTTTATATATTCAACTCTGAAGCATCCAGCATGAAATTATGTGGTGTAATGTAGCTTTAAGGGACTATTTATCATGTGCAGATCATGCAGCTGGGGGCATAGTAAGCATTTCATGAAAAGATAAGCTCAAGGGAGAGCATTTGCTCTGAAATGATCCACAAAAGGTCACAGCAAGTTAAATGGCACACAGATCTCCTCAGCTGACATTTCAAAATCAGAAATCTAGGTTGCTGGGAAATCGTTTCCTTTCATACAACAAAGTGTAAAGAGTTAAAAAAATATAAACATACATATGCTATACATACTAAATACGCACAGACACACACAGAATATATATATATGAGTGTGTGTGTGTGTCTGTTGGTAATATTCTCTCATTTAATGACAGATTTTTAATGAATTATTAAATTAATTAATAATTGTACTCATTGTTGTTATGAATGAAATAATACCAAGGTCCATATTTTAATGTCTTCTAGGATTTGACAGAGGATCAAGAAAACATCTTTAATAACTGCCCAGTTATTGATTTATGGAGAATATGTTCACTAGTTGTTAGTTTTCCCTTGAAAGACTTGTATTCATCCTAGCTAGACTTAGTCAATACTAATTCATCTCTTTTTAAATACTAGATTTTACAGTCACTGTTGGTTGTGAAAAGAACCTGTGCTTTTTTTGACACAGAAGGTTTAATGATAAGAATTTTTAAAAAATTTATATTTATGCCTTGTTTATTCATTTCTGTCACAGCACATAGAAAATATTGTGAGACATGGAAAACGGTTAACATTTTTATTTATTAATGATACATGAACAGACCATCAATCAGCCTCACTGGAAGATAATCTAATTAACAAAAACAATTATGCGAAAAGATACATCAGTGTGTGCTGTTTGTTTTCAAAATAATAAATGAATATACAGGAGGCATACCTCAATAATTGAAAAAAAAGATTAATTAATTTTTTCAGTTACTTCTGGTGTCAAAACATGAAGTCAAAACGTTGCCCACTTGTTTCTTTTTTGTGGTCTTTATTTGAATTTTTTATGTCTCATTTACATCTCAGTGTTTGGACAGTATGTTAATAGCTGCTAAAGTGCTTTGCTGGAGGCAAATTCTCATTAACCATGTGAGATGCAGCCTTACACTCAGTTAGGCTAATTATGAATCACTAAAATTCTTCACTAACATCGCCACGTAAAGACACAACTATATTTATATTGCACAACATTTGCTGCTTAACCTAAAATCTTTTACCTGTAACACTATGTGTGGTTTTAATCAGAGGTATCAGAAAATGTATTGTTACTTCACTGCTATATCAACATTATGCCTCTTTTGTCAAACTGTTGCATCTAGCCATGCATGAAAATGACTCACAGCTCACGTAGCAGTCGCAGGTCTTAGAATGTGCTAGTTTGTGGTATTTGCTGGCTATAACTTAATGTTTTGATGACTTGTGCTAATAACCTTGGAACTGACTCAGATATAACTATGTGTCTAATGTGCTTGGTTATTTCCTTTAATAAGGAAACAACAAATGTTCTTACTGGCTCCTTATGGAATGCAACTTTTTTTTTATCAGGGTGAATATATATATATATAATAAATATCAAAAAACATCAGAAAGTAGCTGAAAAAAAATCATCCAGTCAGCTACTTCAAAGTTATTGCATTGATGATATCATATGCCTACTCATTAAGACAAAAAAGAGGTCATCTTTATTTTTGTCTTAAGGCAAGCAGCTTTTTATTACTGTGCATGTTGCAGAATACAATAATTGCCAATTTGTCATGACAGTCATAATGCTCAAAGTAATTAAGGTAAGCCATTCTTTTCATATAAAACTTCATTTATCTAACTACTTCTACTCAGGATTGTAGACAGGTCAAGGCAGCAAGGGACACAAGGCTGAGGTATACCCAAGAACAGTTTTTCCCAACCCAGTCCTCGGGGGACCCCGGACAGTCCACATTTTTGCTCCCTCCCAGCTCCCAGCCAATCAGGAACACCGAATACCTGGTACAGGCACGCTGGGAGCTGAAAGGAAGCAAAAACATGTGCGGGATTCCCTGAGGACTGGGTTGCCCTAGAACAGTGTCTCCCAGCCTGGTCCTCAGGGACCACCAGATGGTCTCCTACCGTGAGCTGGGAGGGAGCGCAAACATGGACTGTCTGGGGGGTCTCTAAGGACCAGATTGCGAAACACTGCCCTAGATGGGATTCCTCCTTCACAGGGTACAAGCTATTAGTAGTTTAGAAACACCAGTCATCCTAACTGCATGTCTCTGGACTGTGTGAGCAAACCCACACAAGATGGGAAGAAGATGCTACTTCCACATGAACAGAACAAACTGCCAGTGCTGAGATAGGAGCCACTGTACCGGACACATGATAAAAGCATACAGTATTGTGCAAAGGTTTTATGCAGCCTAAACAAATGATGTTCAAATGATCTGAATGTTGGTGGAAACCTATGATAATATGTGTCAGCTCAGCCATTTTAAAAATTCTACTAAACTCACCCCAGTATTTGCAGCCAACCAATGTGTGTTTTTTTTTACTTGACCACTACCGCACTTCAGTTGGCTAATCAATACCTCATTGAGTTATTAAGAGCTTATTAAATTAATTATCTAGAGCAGAAACTGCTGACCTCCTGGGATTTTCATGTACATTGGTCACTGGAGTTTACAGACAATATTGCGATAAATGAAAAAACTTCCAGTCAGTGGCAGTTCCGTGAGACACAATGATCCCAAACACACCACCCGGGTCACGAAGGAGTGGCTTCCTAAGAAGCATTTCAAGGTCCTGGAGTGGCCTAGCCAGTTTCCAGATCTCAACCCCATAGAAAATCTTTGGAGAGAGTTGAAAGTCCGTGTTGCCCAGCAACAGCCCCAAAACATCACTGCTCTAGAGGAGATCTGCATGGAGGAATGTCCGAAATACCAGCAACAGTGTGTGAAAAGCTTGTGAGGACTTACAGAAGACGTTTGAGCTCTGTCATTGCCAAAAAAAGGTTATGTAACAAAGTACTGAGATGAACTTTTGTTATTGACCAAATACTTATTTTCCACTATAATTTGCAAATAACTTCTTTACAAATCAGACAATATGATTTTCTGGATTTTTTTTCTCATTTTGTCTCTTATAGTTGAGATATACCTATGATGAAAATTACAGGCCTATCTCATCTTTTTACATGGGAGAACTTGCACAATTGATGGCTGACTAAATACTTTTTTGCCTCACTGTAGTTTTAAAGATTTCATTTGAATACCTCAGACTTTTACTGACTTATACACCTGGCCAGTACCAGATAGGACCCACCTCTGCCTTTGGAAAAACTTCAAGTGAAGATTAGTGGTGCATATAGAGAAACCGTTCTGTTGTACTAACCTGTTATTTTTATACTTCTGGCCTTTCCATTAATTTTAATGAGTCTGGCCCTTCTCCTCTGACCTCTCATTAACAAGATGGTTTTGGGTCTCACAGAACTGCCACTGACTGAAAGTTTTTTTGTTTATCGCAATATGGTCTGTAAACTCCAGTGACCAATGTACATGAAAATCCCAGGAGTCAGTTTCTGAGATACCGAAACCAGCATGGCTGGGACCAAGAACCATGCCACAGTCAAAGTCACTTAGATTAGGCTTTTCAGCCGTTTCATACGACCAGTGTATAAACGTCCAGGAACGAGGCTGTTTCTCAGAGGCTGGAGTCGCTACGTCTGGCATCAATATTCACCCCGCATTCAAAATTTCGTAGATCCCACATTAGCCATGCTATTGTCTAGCCAAACAATAGATAAGCCTCTTGACCCTGTATACACACTGTTTGTGTTCAGCTGCACCTGTATGAGGAGCAGACTGTTTGTGTTAACAAGCAGGTGCAACTAATAAACTTTCCACTGAATACATTATGCAGGAATAGGGGAAAATGAATCTACATTAAATTAACAAGACTATCTAAAATGAGGGGTGGATAGATGTCGATATTAGTACAGTGTGATACTAGTGTGATGTGTTGCTCTAATCAAGCATCACTGCCAGTGCCCCCACATCTGAGACAAAATTAAATTGGTCTGGCAAGTTAGCACCCCCTCAGAAATTGGTGCCCTAGGCAGCCGCCTATGTTGCCTATTGGATTGACGGGCCCTGCATACAAAACAAGAAATCTAATTAAATATCTTAAAATAAACATAAGAAAAAGTATGATGAAAATTCCACCAGAAACACAATGCAACAACATACCATACAGCAAATAGTAACACGGACAGAGTAAATCTGAAGTGTGCGGTGAAAATAACAGAAGTTTTTACGTAGTATGTCGTCTGTGACGTCCACGCCCTCACAGGGGCGGGGCACATCGGGTGTGACTGATTAGGGAGATCAGGAAGGGTTTATAGAGA
>JAABNY020000119.1:9286378-9314619 GCA_015164015.2 Brevimyrus niger | reverse complement strand
TGAGACGTCATAAATATAGCGGTTCAGAATTATTATTAAAAGTAGACTGTCAGTTCGTAAAAGTCATCTGTGTCACACAATATTAGCAGGTAACCAGTCTGTACGCTTGGCACAAGACAACGAGGGAATTAATTTGACATCACATTGATCATTTGGAAAGCTTCCATTCAGTCCCTCATAGTATGAAGACAACAAACGCTAATAACAAGCAAATAGTGTAATGCAGCTGGCTCACATAAATCCTAATTCTAATGCTGAAGCCCCTCCATCATCATTTTTACTTGAATTATAGTTAGAATTTTAATTAATATGGTGACCCATCAGAATAAAATAGTGAATTCAAAAAATGACAACAGTTGTTATGCCCGAAGAATGATTACCCTAAATTAATTAGAACACAAAGCCCATTTAGTTAGACATCTAAGTAAATTATTTGGGTAATTATAGAACTTTTTGCTAATTGTAAAAGGAAAAACAAGTATTTATTGTCTGCATAGTAACAAAAGCTTCTGTAATTACTTTGTTTTTCCCTTTTTAACCTGAAAGCTTCTTAGTGGTTATTTTTAAATTTGTAGGCAGCTGCAAAATGGGGGTACCTTGGAAAGCAAAAATTCAATTGATTAAACTTGACCTGGGTCTATACAATTACCAATAATATTTAAGGCTAAATAAAATAAGTAGTTGCTTCTTCCAACACATGTATGCTGTAACTTCTTCATGTGCTGCAAAAATATTTGTATTAAGTTATCGGTGGACCTCAAACGACAAGTACTATAAAATAATAAGTATCACTTTTTGCAGTTGGCTACTTAATTTATGTTCACATACAGCAATAAATTCCAGGTGTTTACTTGCTTCATCCTGTTGTTTGATTTATATGAATGCAGTTCATGATTTTTCCATTAGTCTATTAAAAAATGCAAATTTTCCATAACCTACTGACAAAATCTGAAAAATTATGCATGTTGATTGCTTGAACTATTATGCCCAACAGTTTGCATGCAGAGGATGAAATAGTTCCTTCTAATGGTGAACTGCGAATATTTGATATATTATACTGATTGTTTATAGGTTGTTTGCTATGTTAATGTGTTACCATGTTTTCCACCTGTTCTTACTCCTCATTTCCACAGTAACCAGTGCATACTGTAATTCCATTTTATAAAGTTAAAATACTTTGATTAGCTTGCTGTTTGCAAATGGCAACTATTTTTTTTTTACCCCCAGATATTTTGACCTCATTAATAATTAACCCCTGGATCCTACGGGCCCTGCCATTAGTCTGCCTGACAACCAAATCGAAGCTCCTTTAATCGTTCTTAAAGATAGACAATATTATTATAAAAGGGCAATAAAAAGATATCAACTGTACCTTGTCAGTATTTATGTAATTCCATTGTTAAATATGAATGTGAAGGAAAGATATTGACTGGATGGCTTATACAGGTATACAACATGCACATGTTATCCATGTTGCTCTCAGTAACATTTTTTGCGCAAAACTTCAGAAGGCATCTACCCTCTATGGCAAAAATGCACATTAGACATGATAGACAGTTTAAAGTTTCTTTATCATAGTGAATATATATATGGCCAATACTTTTGGTGGCAGTTTAGATAAGTGGATAAATTGTGATTCAGACACTGTTAATGAAAAATATGTCCTTTTCAACTGTAGAATGTGATGAGATTCATTGCTATGACTTTTTTTTAGCACTTTTGTGCCAGTCAAGATGGACTGTTATGTCCTTTCACGTTAAAATTGTTTTTTTTTTGTTCTCCCTGTTGCATTCTGCCTTCTTATGGTCATGCAGGCTAATCCTGTGATGGAATTTAACCGCTGTTTTCTGAGTATGGAAAATAAACCTATAAAACTGCAACATCAGAGCAATAAAGATTTGTAAGATTAGAGGTCCGATGGTGGGATTGCACTGGAAATCACCAAGAGAAATGAATGGTAGAATTAGATAGCCCTTCAAATATGGTGAAGGCAGGGATACTGTCAGAAAAGCGTGATCCTTCTTCGCATGGATTAAAGGTCTTAAAGGGGCAGAAATTTATAGAGTCATGCTTGACTGTGGTAAGAATTTCCTGCAATTACCTATAATATGGTAAGAGAATGTGAGTGGCATCAATCAAGACACATATACACTTAAGCTGGAAACTAAAGAATCACTTGTGGATAAAGTAAATAAAGGAGTTCCATCATTTCATGTTGAATGTATTTCATTGAGGTTTACTAATCCTTAGTCTGGCTTTTAAAGCTCAGCTTGCAGACTGTCACTCTTGGGACAATGTGAGCTGTCACAAGATGTGAACTGAACTGGATGATTGTCAGGCCTTTCCAAGACAAGAAGGCTCTGCAGTTCAGGCAGGACATTACTGAAGCCCTCAGAGTATACTTCCAACGCATGATCCTATAACATTTATTGTTTCTCCATTCGACATCAGTTCGTAATTAACCATGAAAATTGAGAACCAAGAATCCTTACTTTGACACTGAAACTTTCGATAGCCTAACACGAGTGCTCATTTTCAGGCTTATCTCTTTCATTAGCTATGTTCAAAATCAATCACTCTGATGGCAGCGTTTAACACAAATAGACATTAGGGTCATGCGGCACTTGTGTGTAGAATTGTTAATGTGAGGAACAGTAAATGGGAAACAATTATTCCAGAGAGCCTGAACATGCCAGGGATAATGTCCCTACTGAAAATTAAGCAAATGAGGAAATGTAGCAGATGAAGAAAATAAGGACAGGTTTGGGTAGTAGAGAGTGCTACTGACCTTTTTATTCAATTAACATTATTAACAATGTCACAGTTTTACATTTCTGCGTTTCGCCCACATGCCACTTTATTAGTAATACCTATACTCCTGCGCATTTATGCAAATCATTTGGCAGTCACACAATGCATAAAATCATCAGAACTGGGTCAAGCTTCATCTAATGGTTAGCTGAAGCATCTGAAGAAGAAATACGTGATTTAAGTGACTCTGACTGTGGCATCCATGCCAGATGGGGTGGTTCGAGTATTTCAGAAACTGGGATTTTCATATACAACAGTTTCTAAAGAATGCCAAAAAAAATCATCCTTGGATTCTGTCAGTAGAAATGCCTTGTTGATGAGACTGGTCAGATTAGAATGACTAGACTGGTTCAAGCTGACTAGAAGGCTATTCAAATAACCACTCTTAACAATGCTGTAATCACCTTGAACCTTGAGGTGGATGGACTACAACAGCAGAAGACCACACTGAGCTACTCACCATCCAACAAAGAACAGGTGTTAAGCACCGGTGTCCTGATCCTCCTGTGTGCCACGCCCCCTTCTCTACCTTATGTGGAATCCCTGTGTTCCCAGCTGTTCCTAGTCATGTTAATTACTATGCTGTATTTGAGTCTGTGGGTCTTTTGTTATTCTGGTTGTTGACATTGTGCTGTTGTGAAGTCAGTTCTGTGTGGTACTCCATGTTCCCCGAGATGCCTTTCCTGAATAAACCCTGCGTTTCCCCGTATCTTTGGACTCCTGTGCCTGCTTGCCTGCTCTGTACCAGTGTGTTATGAGAACAGCAAACTGAAGCTACAATGGGAACAGGCTCACTGGAACTAGATAATTCAAGACTAGAAAAATATATACTTAAATAGTTATGTTTAGTATATTGTAAAATCAGAATGTTTGCACTATGCTTTTTTTTTTTAAAAAAACAATGTTAGAAGATTCTCACTCATCGTGGTACACTATATGGACAAAAATACTGGGACTCGCTGAATTCAGGTACAGGTAATTATTATTATTATTACTTTTGGGGGGCGGCATGGTGGTGCCATGTCGTCGTGGGGTTTCTGCCTGGTATTCCAGTTTTCCCCCATGGCCCAAAGACATACTGAGACTAATTGGATTTCCTAAATTGTCCATAGGTGTGCATGTGTGAGTAATTGGTATGTGAGTGTGCTGGCCCCCTGTCCAGGGTTGTTCCCTGCCTCATGCCCATTGCTTCCAGGATAGGCTCCAGACCCCCCACAACCCAGTTGGATAAGCGGGTTGGACAATGGATGGATGGATTATTATTCTTATTCATTCAGACCTATTGTCCCATGTGTTTAAAGTCAAGCACCCAGCCATGCAGTCAGGTTTACAATAATTTTTGAATGAATGGGTCATTCTGAACAGCTCACTGAATTCAAGTGTGGTCATAATAAGTGGGTAATAAGTAAGTCTGTGAAATTTCAGACCACGTAAAGTACTGTACCAGAGCAGGATCACCAGATACTGCAGCACTCTGTTGACTTATTAACTGCAGAGCTCCAGTTTATCTCTAGCATTAACCCCAGCACAAAAAAATTGTGCGGGGAACTTCATGGAATAGGCTTCTATGGCTGACCAGCTGCATACAAGCCTTACATCACCAAGTGCAATGTCAGATGTTGGATGGAGTGGTGTAAAGCACACCACCACTGGACTCAGTGGAAATGTGTTCTGTGGAGTGACGAGTCATGCTTTTCTGTCTATCAGTCTAATGGACAAGTCTGCGTTTGACAGAAGCCAGGAGAATGTTTCCTGCCTGACTGCATTGTGCCAAGTGTATAGTTTAGTGGAGGAGGCATAATGGTGTGGGGTTGTTTTTGAGGGGTTGGGTTAGGCTCCTTGGTTCCAGTGAAAGGAACTCTTAAAGCTTGAGCCCTGACCTCAACCCCATCAAAAACCTTTGGGATGCACTAGAATAGAGATTGCAAGCTAGGCCTTCATGTCCAACATCCGTGCCTGTCCTCACCACAAACCACGTAGTGAAGAAAAAGATTTGACTGATTCCACTCATTGGTGACTGTTCACATTTTTACCTCAAGTGTACGACTATCTATAATTACAGAGGGATTTGCAACATTATACCGGAACAATGTAAAAAAAAAATATGACTTTTATGACTATGTATTGTTTTAGATTTAATGATATTTTACCTTCTAATTTGAAAAGCACTCATATGTCAAGTATTGTTTGAATCCTGCCTCCAGTTTATGTGTGTGGAGTTTGTTCTTGCTGTGTTGTGTGGGTTTCTTCCCACAGTCCAAAATAATGCAGTTAGTCTAATTGATGTTTCTAAATTGTGCCTATTTTAAGTGAATTAGGGGATATAATAATATTAACAGTACATTACAATATCAGAAAAGTATCCCGGTCTCAATATCCGGCTGTAACTAACTGGCAATTCTCACCTGTGTCAGGGAAGTAGGCTGAGGCTACACATAAAGCAAGATGACAAAAGAATTTATTCATACTTCTGGTCTATATTTCCGACACAGTTTAAAATTAAATTAAATTTTAAAAAAAGTGGCTACTATAGTGCAGTGTTTCACCAGCTTTGTCGTTGCAGTAATAAGGTGCACACAAGCCTGACATAGTCACATCACCAAATTCAATCTTCCAATTAGCAACCAGAATGTCAGTCATTCCAGTACAACTTCCTGGAGGGAATTTCAAACCTAACCAACTTGTGTGAATAGTCGAAGAAGACAAGGGCTTACTGAAGTTAATTATCTTTCAAGACAAGGAAATTGCTGACAGCCTTAACAGTTTAGCTATGAATTCCATGTTTCATGTCACTATATGGGAGTGAATTCACAGGCAGTAGCCAAAACTTCATATAAAAAATAAAGAACCACTGAGAACTTTTAGATGAACTATGCTGGGCTATTATTTCAGTTTTAGAAGCTTATGCGTTGTGGTGTGCAGATTGTCCCATATTGATAAATAAAACACTGTCCTATATTTAGTTACAGAAGTACATAATTTTCCTATACTTTTCTACACAATTCCTTCCCCTACCTTCATCTAGCTAGGCACATTTTATTGAGAGGGAGCAGCCATCCAGCACTTGGCAAGTTTTATATTCGAACAATACAATTTTTAATGTCTGTAATAAAGTGATATGTAGCACAGTTTTGGTAAATACATATATAGTCAATAAACCTAGTAAATTTCCCTTCATAGTCACCTCTTTTTCCATTAGCCCTGCAGCAGGATATATAACTTTACATCATATTCAATGGTAGGAACTGCATTTTGTTCATTACCTGAGCAGGAGCTGTTTATTGTGCTGTCAGAATAAGGCAAAAACTTCTTCAGCTACTTTCCAAACCAAACGCAACCTATTTTTATCTCACATATTAATTTAGCAGCTGGCAGTGACTCAGTGGGTAGCACTGCGACCTCTCACCATGCAGAACTGTCGATATGATTTCTGTCCCAGCTCATTGTGTGTGGAGTTTGTATGCTCTTCCTGGGCTTGAACAGGTTTTCCCTGGGTACTCTAGCTTCCTAATGCAGCCCAAAAACATTCTTTAATTGCCCATAGGGGATGATTGATTGTGTACCCTGTTATGGACTGGCATCTCACCCAAGGCACCCCCTGCCTTACGCATAGTGCTTCCTTGGATGGGTTCCTGGCCACTGTGATCTGGATAAGAATAGAGCAGTGGCACATAATTCATCCCTGTGGATAAACTGGGTGGGTTTCATATATTCTATCTTGCTCTCTATGGATGGCACAGATACATATGTGGAAAGGACAAGCTTTGGGGTCAGGGTACAGAGTCAGCCAGCACCCAGCACCCATAACGCAGCTGGAGATAAATCTGAAGTGATATGTTTACTGCGACAGCTATAGGATTTGAACGCACAACCTTTGCAACATACTGTAATTCATAGAACCCTTTTGTGGCTATAAGTGCTGAATTGATGGACTAATGCAGATAAATGCAGGTGCAATATCTACTTGGGGTGACATGGTGGTGCAGTGGTTAGCACTGTCAACTAGGACATAGGTTCAAGTCTCTGCCAGGATTCCACATATGTGGAATTTGCATGTTCTCTCCATTTCATCATGGGGTTTCCTTCAAGTATTCCAGTTGTCCCCCATAGTATTAAAACATGCTGAGGTTAATTGGGGTTACCAAATTGCCCATAGGAGTGTTAGTGTGTCCTGCAATGGGTTGGCACCCCATCCTGTGTTGTTCCCTACCTTGTGCTGATAGGCTTCAGACCCCCCACAAGCAGTTTCAGAATGTATGATTTTTGATTAAAAAAATTGCTTGAAAAGCACAAATACAATATTTCACTAAATGAAAAAAGATGATGCAAATGTTTAAGATATTTTAATCATTTCAGTATCAGAGAATGGCTTTTTAAAAATCAATATTGACTGTCATCAGATATCATTGCACCACCTATTGATGTTGCTTCTACACTTCAAGAAAAAAAACATTGCCCACCCATAGATCATGAATTAATTAACATACGACATATAAAATGAATTGATCCTGTTTATAGGACAATTTCCAAATTCCAAAAGATTCATTTTGTGCTTTCATACACCTTTTATAGACTGAGTATGAGCACACATTAAAGCTGGCCCAAAGCATTTTATGGAAACTCCTCTCATGTAAGAATTCACATTCAAGGTTTTCACTGAGCAGTTTTAGTTATGCCCCAGATGCAGCTTAGCGTACAATTAAAGCATTTAACTTCTCTCAGACACAAAGGCCAGCAGTGACCTGATGTTAAAGAACTGTAGATTTTGCAAATGAATGCCGCTCATGCTAAATAACACCATATACTACAGAAATGAAGAAAAAAATAGGATTGACTCCAAATGCTATAGGTTTTTCTGCACTATCTAGTAATAAATCGATTTCTATCACGTAGTGTGTGCTAACTTAAGTGACTGCCATGCATTCACTTTCAAACCTGTTTGAAAGCAAAAGGCATAAGTGCAAGTTAATCTTAAACCTTTTCAGTAATCAAAAGCTTGTCTTGGAATTAGTTACAGGAGGTGAATAAGGGGCTCTAAATGTTACAATACAGTGATTTATGGACAGTAAGTGCTCTCTGTGTTGAGAGAAATATACAGTATGGTGGGAAGTAGAAGATTTGTGGTAACTATAGGTTCCAGAATGACATATGGCAGACAAGATAATTAAAATTAAATTATAATTAAGTTATGTTCTTGTCAACAGAAATTGGACCATCTTATGATTTTTATCGTTAGCATGAAGAGTTACACAAAGCATTGTAAAAAGGAGCACATAGACAAGAAGCAGTGCTATTTTTTGGGACGGCTCGCAAACAGTAGCTGTCCTTTTTGTTCTTCTTTGATTAGAGCTTGTAATTTTGATTTGGATTTCTGGTCTGTACACCCATCCTGTTATATCCTAAGTGTGCTAATAAGTTTCTCCAGTCCCCGTGTTAATGGATCTGATTTTTGTCCCGACAGATGCAAATAAATTAAAATCAAATAAAATTTAAATGTATTTCTCCTATGCCTTCTACTGCCTAGAGGCACGTTAATCCACATGGTAACTTCAATTAAGCCAGAAACATGGCTGACAAGATGAGACCCAAGAAGATGTATGATCCTGTCTTAGCACTGGTGTGGGAGATAATTGAGAAAAACAAGAACAAAAATATTATAACAGGTTACCTTAAAAAAACTCAAGCATTAATGCCTAATTAATGTTACTCAGCTGAAGCACACTTCACAAACCTTTGGTTTCAGAACCGTGGGGGGGGGGGCTAATGGGGGTTTGCCTAGCCCTATGGATGGCTGATCCATGAATACTTCCACATGGCTTCTCTTGAATTAACAGAATGCATAATATATACAGTGCAGTATTATACACACACACACACACACACACACACACACACACACACACACACACACACACACACACACACACACACACACACAGGTAAAGAGGTACCTCAGTTTTCAAATTCATTAGAACTTGAATTTCTTAAAAGTCAAACCAGCCAGGACTACATGGGTGTCTCTCAGCTTAAACAAAGGGTAAAGCTTCAGTCTCAGCTTCACATTCACATGTTTAACCTAGCTGAATAAAAAAATATTTAGACAGTAAAAATACATTTAGACAATGATAGACAGTAACAGTATTTATTATTATATAATAAAATACATTTAAAAATAAAGATTTCTTATAATGTATTTTAATACTAATAATAAACCAATAATACATTTCATTATAATGATATTGCTGTCCCAAGCAGGGACGGAACTGAGACAAAGGCACAGATATCAGGGTATCGGGGAATACAGGGTTTAATTACAGGTAAGGCAGGCAAAACGTAGACGGACAATACAATGAACGAACTGGGGAAACAAACTGAAATGTGGACTAAATACAGAGGACTAATGACAACAGCCAGAAACAGCTGATCACATGGTAATCCCACACGGGGTTAACGAGGGGGCGTGGCACACGGATGGAGCAGACGATTGGGGCAGGATACGTTGTTTGGATACATTTATTTTTTACTTTACAAATTACTGTTTTGATAAATGTGCTTAGATACTGTATGTTTAGTACAGTATATGCTCTTTTTGTTTTTATTCGATTAATTTTGTGCTTAAATGCTAAAACATACAGAGCCGGGAACCAATTAATTTGTTTTCCATTATTTCTTATGGGGAAAATTCGATGACAACTTGAACTTTTTAGGATTCGATATACAGTATACATATAAATATATATCAAAGGGGTGATTGCTTTGCTAGCATGCTGAATCTTTTTGCAGTATTACTACAAAATTCATACATACACAAAAGTATTTCATAATGCCTGAAGGGCTGTTGTAAGGCAACACATTTCTATATATGTAGATTTTCACAGACAAGAAGCATATGAACCTATTCCTTTTTAAAGGTGTTTGTTCTCAATTAGTTTTTTAGATTCACAGTTATCTGTAAAAAAAATTAAGCACGGATTTTCTAAAGACAATGAGAGGCACATGTGTGGGGGTGCTGATAGTAATATAAAGAAAACACTTACAATTTGCACATGCTATCCATCAAAGACTGCCATAAAACTGAAAAGAAATGTCTCTTGATTACATCAGCAAGACAAATATTTCTCTGATGAACTAGTCCAAGGTGCATGTGAAACTACTTTATTTGAAAATATGTGAAATCTTTCATTGGGATTAGTATCTATTTTTGTCCCATCCTGTGTTGTTTTCTACCTTGCACCCATAGCCTCCGGCATAGGTTCTAGACCCCATGGCCCTGAATAAAACAAGAAGTTGCAGGAAATGGATAGGGAGATGGATGGATGGATGGATAGTGTCACGATCAGTGAGCAGACAAGGGAGGCAGGAGCAGCCAGGTGGGAGTAAGGGACAGGGTTTATTAAGTAAAACGGACTGGGTAATCACAAACATCAGACGTTAATGACAGATCTGGGGAACACTGACTGAGACACGGACTAAATACAAAATACAGGCTAGACCGAATGAGCAACAGGTGACCACAATCAGGCAAAAACACGAGGTGGGCATGGCACACAATAAGGATTGTCTGGAGCAGGGTGTGACAGATAGTATCAAGTGTCCATTTTCAACAATCACTCTGTAATATTTACTTTAACATCAGCAATGGAAGAATGTTTTATGAGTCATGAGTCAGGGATTTGCAGCATTCAGGAGGGATAGAAGAAATTAGGGTGATAGGAGGAGCAAGGCTTTAAAGTCCAGGGAGGTAGGGATTATCATTTGCTGTCAATCACTACATGGTTTAACCCAAAAGGAACTTACCATGTAACCATGGAAAGTCGTCTAAATCAATGGGTGATTGACAGTGCAAGGTAACCTTCCCATTTCAGGTCAAAGTTTCATTCTGCACTACAATTAAGTGTTGTAGTAGAGGACGAGGAAGATCTGTAAGTGAAAAAAAATCAGTTTGTAAAAATATGCACATTTTCACTTTTAAAAACAAACTTGGCTAAGACCAATAAGACAAAATGCTAATCAAATCACAGTTAGCAAGTAGACTGTGCTGCCACAAAATGTTGAAGCACAAATAAATTCAATTATGGTTATCTTCACTGGGCTGTGTTCATGTTAAGTAAACAATATAAAGACACATGTGTCAGGACATCATGAAGCAATTAGGTTGGAAAGGCTTGATATGTAAATGGATAAAAAAAATCTTCTTCAGACTGAACTTTATTAATTTTGGGAAAAAATCAAGCAGGAGAAGCCTGCTATTTTCTATTTCATTTACAAATAATTTCTGGGTAATTTCTCAGATAAGTGAGGAACAGCTCCAAAAACAGCACTTAACTGATGCTTTTATCATTAAAGTCATTAATGATTAAGTACATTCCTCGGCTAATTAATTTCTAGAAGACTGAAATGTGCAATTTATTGAAAAAGACATTCATGCAAGGTGCAAACAAATAGGTTTGACATGCAGCAAAGGGATTTCACATGGATGAGCTGACCATGTCACATCAATTAGGCATCATTCACCAGCAGATTCAGAAGAACTGAGGAAAAGCCGGTGAGATGTTTCTAGAAGGGTGACACTGACAGTATTGCTGAGACATGAAAAACTGACGTCACAACTGATTCTACTGCCAGTATTAAATAATGATAAAAAAAAAATCTTGGCTGCTAGTTGTGGGAGCAGTTACTGTGGACCATCTCACACATGGTTGTAGTACACAGTAAACCCTTCGCATTCGTCAGAGTCACAGGCGGAAATGTAATAACTCGCCAATAATACTTTTGCACCAGTAACCTCAAACCATAACAGTCTGCTAGCTTGAACGATAGGATAAAAAGTCTATTTATTATTTATTACCAATTTCTAAATAAACAGTGCTGTATTGTACACTATGCACTAAAGCTGGGCAATACAGCAAAATAATTTATCACAATTTTTCTCATGTAGGTCGATATCAGTAATTATCATGATATAATTTATAAATCATTATTTTTAATAACTAATCAGTTATTTCTTCATGCCTAAAATTCTCTTGGGATACCCCTAATAAAACATTCAAAAGATGACCAATTGAATAGACTGCAAACTTATGTCTAATTTTAATAAATAAATCAAACAATGATATATATAGTTATATATTTGACTACCTCACTGCTCATGTTACAGAGGCTGGTTTGACATTGCTGGTAGAGTTGCCACCCACCTCATATTGAAAAATAAAATGCTGTGTCTGTTTTGAACCATTATGGGACGCGACAGAAAGTTGCAGCATTAATTGCTGTTTGTGAATGTAAGTGCTTGGATTCTGTATTTTCAACTGGATGGCAATGTTTCAAGAAAATCATAGTATCTCCAATTATAAATGGAACCAGTTTATGACAGATCACATACACAGCGCCAATCTGTTGCATGTTGTATGCTTCTTTGCATTGCCAAAGTACTGGTGTTATGGCTTAAGTTCAGTCCACTCCAATGATTACATATTCTTGCAGATGTGTGGTGATGGCAGATTCATTAATTTTGGTTAAGTGAAATAAAAATGTAAATATTCAGCATTGTCCATGCACATTCTTCAGGTCATTTAAAACATATACTTGAAGACCAAATCTTTTTTTGCTAAGGATTTCAATTTTATGTTCATAGGTTTCTAAATCAACTTTACTACAACTGCATGCATGTTTGTCATGTTACCAACTTGTGGAACAGGTCCATTTATTCGGCTCTTGAATCTTCATGAGTCCGCTAGTCTTCTGCAGAAATAAGTGAGCGCATGCCGCATGCTTGTCATCAGTTAATTAACAGGATCTCCACTTAAACCGTAACACCCCGACACCACCGACGTCTTTTAACTTGACTTATCCACACTAACTACACTGATTGCTGTGCTTTCTTCACCGACACCAAAGTCATCTCTGAGCGAGCGCCCATCACTGACCTGTATTACCAGAACAGTAGTACTGTATGTGTTCCGCTAACACAGTAAACCTTGCTGTGCCATTGTTGCGCATAGCTTGTCCATTCTCAAAACACTGTGATTGGCGACAGGCCAGGTCAGTGCCAATAAAATGCCACTGCTGGTATTTCTGATCTCGCCGTCTTACTGTGTGTATTTTGTCATGGGTTTTTATTTTGGATTTTGCTGGAATCCCCCTATTGGCCAGGTTACTTTGGACTTACTTGCTCTCCTGGTGAGTTGGCCAGTTGTTTTGACTGTGTTGTCCTTGGTCTGTCTTCCTGCCCTATTGCATTGTCTTGTTTGCTCAATAAATCCCTTGTTTGTGTTTTTACTGCTGTGCCCGTGCTTGTGCTCCACTGCAGGTCCTACCAAACAGTCACAGAGGAAGTGATGTCGCTATATTGGCTCTTACATTATATCAAACTTTTATTGAGCACCCTCGAGGAAAACTATACCGTGTCAGAATTGACTTGAAAATCACTTGAAAATCAAATTCAATTTATAAATCAATTGAAAACAAGGTCCAGAATTGCAATTCCAATTTGAATATAAAGAAGTAAAATTTTAATGGAATTGATTTCATAGAAATTTGTACATATTGTGTAAGTGCAGCTTTAACAATACAGCTTAATATTTCATTATGAATTACACAGCATGTTAACATAAACAGTATGCATTGCTGGTGTTTGTGACTGTAAGTGCCTGGATACTATATGTTCCATTTCATTGCAATACTTCAATAAATTCATAGTATTTCCAGTTGTAACCGGTACAAGTTTTTGGCAGAGATTACATACACAGCGCCAGTCTGTTGCATATCGTAAATTTCTTTACATTTCCAAGTCCTGCTCCCTTCTTTACATCGTCAAATCCTGCTCCTGTCCCCAACAACGCGATCACAAATATTTACGGCAGCAAAAACTACCTGTTGGCCATGCCCCCTGTTCGAGCACCTGCCTGAAATGTCAGTGCATGTCACTGTTATTCAGAATGCCACATTTGAAGTGTCACCAATAGAATAAAAAAATTTACTGTGATTTTGTGCACTATGGTAAAAGAGCATTTAATAGTAACCCTATCACAACCCTATCCATCTGACAACCCACCGACACTCACAAGAAAAGCTACTGCAGACTCATCACAAATGGTAACACACAGAAACAGTTAAATATGCAAAATCAATAAAATATGCCCATGGAGAAGAACTTAAAGGGCTGACATAAACCAAATGCATATTGTTAGTTTATAGCAATTACACCATTTTTATCTTACAATCATGCAAATATAAAGTTACTCACTAGTAGATATATAAGGTCAATATATACAAGAACCCTTTTTGACAGGTGCAGGTGGGATTTAAGGGGCTGCAAAAATGAATAGGGTTCCATCCACTGCACCTGTGGAAAGAAAATATGACATTGGTAGGCCCAGGAGGGGAGGCATATTGGGTCTGTTATGTCTTAGGCCTTAGGCAAGAAGAGATTGTTTTCAATACTCCGAGTCCTTGCCTCATGATAGCTTGCATGTGGTTAGTTTCGCAGACCCTGAAGAGAGATCAGACCTTGGAGAGACGGACAGTGGAGTGGGGGAGAAACTGCCTACAGGAAGGGATTCGAAGCTGTCCCAGCTGGTGCACAAAGAGTTGTAGTTATAAAGTAGTCGCAGTATAGGCCATATTCAGTATGTTATGCGGTAGTACGAATGAGTAAGTAGTTATCACATTAATCATATGTTAACCATGTACTTACAATGATTCAATATCTATATAATCAATTTCTATATTCATATATCAAGTAGGAGCTTAGCAATTGAGACATGTTTCAGAAAATTTTGCAAAATGGGTGGATTTACCTTGCTACCAATGTGTGCCAATAGAGCAGGAGAATTGTGTTTGCTATACGTTTGGGCTTGGTACTGTATGTAGGTGTTTTGTGACCAATCAGGACTTAGAAGTCCTTATCTGGATAGTTATGGTTTATCAACTGATTGCTCTTGGTGTGATGGGAATGCTTTGCTGGATTACTCAAATAAAAGAGATAATAAAAGAGATGATAAAAGAGTTTGCTTACCAACTGAGAGGTCCGAAGTTTTATTCTAAGTGGCTTAACTAAAGTTATTAAAGAGGTTGATTTATAATTTTTCTACCACCTACTGTACAATGCACTGTACTGTGCAATGGCATGAAAACCAATTTTAGTGTCATGCAAGGCGTCCCCACTTACTGGACCTTGTATGTAGTTGTGTACATGGTGCAACAATGATCAATGCATGCACAGTTGCAGGACACAGTGCATCACCTATGGTCTGCAGGAATCCACCTGTGGCATAGAAACAGAGCTGTCAGAAGCTGCATGGCAAAGCTGAGGGCAAAATTCTGGTGTGTTCCTCACTTCAATTTATCCTGCACCAGACCAAGAAAGCTTGTTATTTCACCCCAGGCCAGCCTGTATTTCTCTATGAATTGTTCATTACTGAGATAGTCCAAGGGATTCATGATCACCAGCAAAAGCATCTTGGCTTCCTGGATGGCTGGGTAATTCATTTTGAAATATTAAGCTGTATTGTTAAAGCTGCACTTACACTATGTATATGAATTTATGTGAATTCAAGCTAAATATACCTAATTAATCTAGCAAAGTTATGTCGGTGAAACAATTCTCGTCAAGATAAATATACGGTAAAAATCGACTAAATATATACATCGGTTATCCTATCAACCCAAATGAAAATGAAAGGTCGGTGTAGAGTGAGTCCGACAATATAAGGACTACAATGATCATATGATTGCCTTGAAAAGCGCATGTAGTGCTTACGCAAATACAATGACAATTTTTACAATGGTTTTAAAGCATACTATTTACTCGATATTCTTGCAAAGCAACACGCATTAAAATGACACTGCTTTTAAAGTAAAAATTGATTATCTCAGTTCAGCAAGGTTTTCAGCAAGGTGTTTACCATTGATATGCACATAGATGCCGTCACTGCTGTTGATTGGAGCGATGCAGACAAGCAATCGCCATCTTGGTATGGGGTAACCACTCGATCCTCCTTAATGCATGTGCGCCTTAGAAGCAAAGGTTTATCCACACTTAAAATCACAACTAATCACCTAATTTTCAACTGATGTTCTTACTGTGTGTAAAATGGTTATCATTGTGTATTTTTACTTGTAATGTTTTTAAAATTAATATTATCTTTAAATGGATACATTGTATTATATGCTAAAATTGAATAGTGAAATGTGATTCTCTATTGTTTAGTTTTATCATGTCTTTTGTTACAACATCCATAAGCAGCACAAAAGCCCACTAATACTGGTCAGAACCCCGACAAGAGACGGCGGAATTTTTGTATACAGACTGGCCAAAAGCGGCACCTATGTATATCAGCCAAGGGTCTGCTTAAAATCCGTCCAACGGAAGCTAAACCTAGCACAGTATTTTAACTCCCAGTATACTATTTCTCAAAAAAACAAACAAACCAATATTTTGCATGATGATCACATTAACATTTTTTAAAACCACAGTTAAAAACAATTATTTAAATTCGAGTTAAAGTCTTAACATGTATTTTTATGTATGTAGCAATTTCATTACCCTGTAAATAGTCACGGTTTGCAAACTACCCCAATGCTTCTGATGAACCCAATTTTGGGTTTGTAATTGAATAATATAGATTTTCCCCAAGATTGACTGTGAAAGCGTTAATACTTTCTGTGTGCGTCGATCACTGACTTTGGGTGGATAGTATTCTACTGCTTCTTCGATTTTTATGCTAGTTGGCAACCAACTTTGGGTGGCTAGTCATTCAGTGTTACTCAGCATTAGGAGCCACTTGCATTCATAATAATTAATTTCCTTTCCAGTTCACCGTCCATTGTTGCAGAACATTGTGAATACAGCCCAAAAACCCGCAACCAGAAACCTAGTAATATTAACCTGCAACTGTATTTTCTGAATAGCGCAATTGGGCGGGAAAACTGGCCTGGCAACTACAGTACAAGAACTTTGGATTTGCTGTGGTCGTTCAATTTTCCGACCAATCAGCAAATGTTTTGTTGGGTGAAACCAATCACACGCGAGTTCGGATTCTGGGGGTGTGTTCAAAATCGCGCACTTACGCCCTTTTAGTGCGCGATTTTAGGGTGTAGTGCGTTCACTAAGCTAAAATTCACTACACTGAAAGTACCCGAATGGTGCACTGAAACGGTCAGAAAACGCACAACTCGCACTAAACGGGTGCTATTTTGACTATGTAGAGGAAGGGGGGGGGGACAAGTTTTCATTGTTGAATAATGGTGGACAACAACACAGACACGCAAGTCCAAGCTGAGGCAACTGCTTCATATAAATGTTTTTTGTGATTTTAAAAAAATAATTTGTTAAAACCCAGGACAGAATTTAGGCAAAGTTTATGAGTAAATAAATACTGTAGCGCCGAGGTGCCGGCGGGCAGCGCGACATGTTGGACTGATGTCAGCTTGTAAATAGTTCTCAGTAATCGGTTGTGTGATTATAAATGTGCTGTGTGTTATGTCATGTATAATGGTTAATGTTTATTGTTGTATGTAGTGTGCGTATGTGTGTAGTGCGAGTGGGTGGGTTGTAGTTGTATAGATGTAATAGACGGCATCTGGTGATTAAACCCCGAACTATCTCTGCTGTATAGTTATTGTGAGCATGGCTCACCGACCCACTATTACAATACTTTATTATAAAAATTATACTGTATGTGTGTGTCTGCACGCGCGCGCCCGCCCGCAAGTGAGCCTGTTTCCTCGCCGTGGGGTTCTGAGTCACGTGACAGCCAGGAGCGGCAGTTGAGAGCAGCATCGCATTCAGGAGAGAAATGAGAACTTTAGTATCGATCTCATTAAACTGGTATTAATCAATATTAATACTACCATTTTTATCGATACTTGGATCGATCCGCCCACCACCAACACATAGCATGTTGAAATCTCCCGAATTAAAATTGCATGCAGATATATGTTAAGGATTTCTTTAAGCTTAACTGAACTCTGCATCAAGGTTCTCTCATACTCCACTGGGGGGAACTAACTGCTTATTTTACGCTTGAGCACCAAAAGCGGAACTAATGCGACGCACCGTTATTCACGGGTGCATTAGCGCGGCGCACCCATACACTAGCGGATTCACATTCAACAACATAGCAGTGGTTAGGTTTTGCATCAGCGCGCACAGACCAAACAAGTCCTTGTTGCGAAGTCTGTTTAAAAACTGTTGTAACCAAAGGAAGCAGCATGACAAATTTATTCCAGCACCTAAAGTAGAGACACTTCGTGTCTGGTCCTGTCACTATCATTGTACTGCACCGTGGAGCTTATGTCACTACAGCAAATTCCTAGTATGTAGAAACATACATGGCAATAAAGCACATTCTGATTCTGAACATGAACATTCAAAGCAAGCAACGGTCCCTGACATGTTTTCGAACTATGTGCCATATGATAAGAATAGGGCACGGTGGAAGGCGATAACAAAGGCTGTCGCGATGTATATTGCAAAAGACATGGTGCCTATACGTACTGTGGAAAAGCCGGGATTCATTAACATGCTAAAAGATTTTACAAGTTTCTAAAACTTTTCAATGGCGTGGTCTGCCATCTCACAAGCATCTTGGCTTGTCAGATTGCACTTTAACTCTTAAAGTAAAAAAAAAAAAATTAAAACTTGTGTTGAACCATTTATGTGCCATCTGTAGTTTGATTTTGAGTAGGGGAGGGAAAATCGATTATAATCGAAAATCACATTTATTGTGAAAAAAAATCGGAGATTTTACTTTTAGGCCATATCGCCCAGCTCTACACGCATGTTACCAGCAAATGAATCTATGAGCCCATGGTAAGCTAAATTGCAGGTATGGCAGCGCTTGGCCAGACAGGACGTTTTGCTGAATATAGGTATGTTACATTTTTAACAATTGAGCAGCTGTCCGGACACATAATTCTATTACTGTACATAATTAAAAAAACTGGGCCAAAATGGGTTGGGAGGTGGAGGTGTTACCATCCAACTTACTTATTGCCTACATTTTTGAACCTGTTCCCCACTTGCACAAGTTAACTGAGCTCTTAGGCTTGTTAACATTTTGCTAGCTGTTAAGGTGAAGCGCTGACTCTAAAATGTCTTTAGTTTAAGGGGTACATCCTGAATCCAGTGTCTTGCATGCATCATATTCTCTGGGAAGGGCTCTAGAAACCATCACCCTAATTGGGTATGTTATCAATAAAAATGGATGAGTGATGATATTCAATAACATATTAGCCGTCTGTGTTCACAAGGTGATAATAGATGCAAATGCAAAATTAAGATGACAAGGGTGAATCATTGTTGTATATATTGTATATTCTTTGGTAAAGATAGTAGGGAACTTACAGCTCAACAATCAATGATGCAGAAGGTGCAGCAGATGGTCAATTCAAGGCCCTTTTGCCTTCCCAGTAGAATGTTCAAAAAAAAAAAAAAAGAATGTTCAAAGTGATTTTCTATCCCTATAGAAACTCTGGTCAGGTGACAGTTATGGTAAGTAATAGCTCAGACCCAGGGTACTTACATGCATTAAATGCTTAAATATATTTGTGCACATTTCTCATATAATGTTATTTAATACACATGAATATTATTTTTTTACATGCTGCATAGTACTGCTTGCCTGCTTATACTAAAATGAGTAACTGGCTTCCATGACAAAGGTCACCATGGAGATATTTTGTGAAGCTACAAATTCATAATTAAAATAGTAAATGTAAAACTAATATTCCCTATGCTACCTGTTACACTGTTCTTTGCATCCTTACATGTATTTTTCATGGAATGCGTCCCGGGTAAAATTTATTATTTCTTTGACAAATTCCTACTACTTTCCATCTGCTGATGCTTTCAGTTGTCTTTGTTATATGGTCTGAACCAAATCCCCGCAGTATCATTAGTCTTTTTTTCCATGCTTTGGAATCAAATACCTGTCATCAATCAATATACTGCAGTTGGCTAGTGAAGCGTATAAGATCATTTTTCAGCAGGCAAGAACACCTACACTGAAATTACAAACAACTCAACTAATCATGTTACGCTACGCTTCTCTGATTTCGTTTTAACAAATGCTATGTTTCTATTCATAATACAGTTCAATATGTGGGAATTTTTTGAGGGTAACATTTTCATTACATTCATGATTTCTTTTTTGTGATTCTTTTTATAGTACTCAGTGAGGGAATTCACAATATGCAGATGTCAAATTAATGGAAATGGTGAAACATATCTTTTTTAAACAGTGCAGTTTCTTCTTTCTAAATATGGATTATTTTTATGTAGCGTACGGAAATGAAATTTTTAGCGTGTATGGGTAACATGAAGTCCCTAGCCCTGAAATGCATCGTTGATTCCCATTAATGTCTCTGTTTGCAATTTGCATGTTCTCTAAGGGGGGGGGAGGGGGTTCCTTTGTGCACTCCATGTTCTTTATATCAGTGCTTCAAAACCCGGTCCTTGGGCATCCCTCAGACAGTCCACGTTTTTATTCTGTCCCAGCTCCTGGTAGGGAGCAAAAATGTGAACTGTCTGGATGGGAGCTAATATGTGGAGTCCCCGAGGACCAGGTCAGGAAACACTGTTTATATGTCTCTAAATTGACTATAGACTCTCACTGTGCCTTGTGATAGGCTGGCATCCTGTGTAACATACACCCTTTTTTGGAACTGCTGCTACCTGGAATTAGCATTAGGCTTGCCAAAGTACTGCATTACATAAGCGGGTCTGACTTATTGCTTATGCAAGCATTTGTGTAGCGTGCTAACTGGATTTAAAATCTGTCACTCAAATTTACAAAAAAATTATAAAAAGTAATCTCCCTGCAGGTCACTAGTACATTATAACCGCTTAACTTATTGTGTGACTTTGCCCTACACATAATGTGTTAATGCCTTGTAACCAGTCTGGAGAAACTATATAATGTTTCCTTGCATCAAACCAGTGTCCATTATTGTTAAATGAGTGCAGGTGGGAGCTTATTTTCTGAAAGTTCTTTTCATTTTTGCATTGTAGTTTTTTCCCCCCGTGTTCTTTAAAAGTGATGCAGTGAAGTCTTCTTGTACACTCAGTGGCTAGTTAGGTACACCTGCTTACAAATGCATGTAGCCTGGACCTTCAAACAGAAGATCATGTAAATGCAACTGAACACCCAGTGCCTTGGAGAAGTACTGAGTCCCGTCAGATTTGCCTGAATTACACGTGATGCATACACATATTCTTTCTGTCAGTATTTTTATTGCAAACTCAGCTTGCGAGTCTCTCAGTTGAAGGGGCTTTTAGCAAGGCATATAATACAGCACAGCAACAGGTTCACTTACTGTTCATCTAAGCATTAAGATGGTCGGATCTAAGTTATTTTGAACGTGTTGTGATAGCTGGTGCCGTATGTGGTGGCTCCGGCACCTCTTGGTATTTTCACACGCTAGAGTGTCTGGAGTTCATGGTGTGATGAACAAAAAACTCAGACTCAAAGGAATCAGCAGTGCTAGAAGCACAAAAATAACACCTCACTACACCAGTGGGGTACAGAATGGCTTCTTGGAGCAAAAGTGGGTCCTACAGTATGTGGCACTGGCTAGGCGTACAGGACATCTCCTTTGCTGCATCTTACGAGGTGATTTAAAAAGAAAATGCTGCATGGCTAGTGGGAGTGTCACGTGGAGGGTGTAGTGTTTACAGTCCAGATCCTTTGGATGTGATTTCCACATCACCATCTCTGGACAACCAAGAATTAGGTTTTGATAATCACTCATATTTAATTTTCTATAATGCATTGTACTCTGACATATCATTTACTTAGTATTGAAAATTTTATTGCTAAAATCTTGCCCCAAGAAAATAATTTTCAAAGCACAGAAAAATTGCTATTGATTAGTTATTGGCTGGCTATAGCATTGCTGAACAATTCTTGTTTGTACAGAATACCCTTATCTCTTCCACCCCCACATTTAGTCTCAGTTTTTTATTTCCATCATTTCTCCAAGCTCTCTTGTATATAAAATATCTTCCTCCTTATGCCCTTTAACAATACTCCACAGCTCCCATATATTGATTAGAAGTGCCCATGGTGGGAGTGATAAAAAGAACAATGACATGGGATTGGGAAGCCATTGCCTTCTTCATCAGATAGCATCATAGGGAGCTGTGAATATACCTCAAACACATAAAAACGGTGTTTTAGTGGGGGGTGGAGATGGGAATGGTTCTATGGGCAGTGTGACTGCTCTTATTGTGAAAACATCTGGGTTTGCGGTTGACTAAAAACACTCAAAATAAATTTAGAACCTTTAGTCATTTCACCTCAAGATGCCACTCCCCCAACACTGACATCCTTCATGCTTAAACTGAAATGTACTCTGGCATTGAAACAGAAAACTTTGGCTCACTTCAGCTCACATGTCTGCGCCCCTCAAGATTCTCACCCTTCTTTTATCTCCTCCCACTGTGCTACCTGTGGCATATTTTCGGCCTGGCAATCATTCGGTTCCGTTTTCCTGTCGTGTTTTCACAGGGTTCACACAATTTATACATGATTTTGGGACATATTGTCTGAGGGCATATTTGTAATGATGCTAGTATATTAAAGTTAACAAGTTTCAGTCCTGTATACTTTGTTACTGTAACTTCCTTAGAATAAGAAGTATATGAATAGTCATTACCATCAATAGGTGATTAGTAATTGGCCATAAACACTATAATAGTTATAATTGCGGCAATAAATGTATATGTCACCGGTTTAAACATTAAGAAGAGCTCCTCAGTGTAGACTCAGCCCTAATTATTTTCAGTAAGTGTGTATAGTGTGAAGTTTTATGGCATTTTATTAAGCTGTTAACCCTGTGACCCTGGGTGGATGGATGAATGAATCAATAAAGAGTTTACATAACCTTCACACTGAAGTAATAAATATTACATACATACGATACAATCATCATATATATGCATACAGTCAGAATATACAGACATGTTTTTTTGATAGGCTTCCTTTTCAGCCTTGATTACGGACGATTGACTGATGGACATTTAATAACACAATTTAATATTACCAAAATTTTGATTAGTTTTCTAATCTTTGTAATGCTTCTAATGTGATTTTGGAGTTCTTGACCTGAAGTGAGACAACTCAACTTTGAAGTTGAGAGAATTAAAAGCTTGAAAGAGACCGCTCATACTGTACCTCATACAAAGATGCTTTGTTTTTATCACTCAAGGGCTGTTTCAAAGAACGTATGACTTTTGGAAATGTTTAAAGATGGGTCTTTTTGCTACATGGCACCCAATTAGCTTTTTACTATACTGTGCTTGTAGGGAATAAGTTGGGGGTTCAGGCAGCACACAGAAGCAAACAAAGCAAGTCCATTTTTGAGCATTATTACGAAGATTCAAACTTCTGTTTGCAAAACACTGTTTACCAAAGTGATGCAACACCAGGGAAGAATATTGTTGCATAGGCTGTGGGGGAGATCCCTCAAGCATGTAAGGTTTAACATTCCAAATAGTGAGTGAAGCAGTCTATGCAGCAATCATATTAGTTTTAATTTGTTCTTAATTACAACATTCTGCACCAATTGCAGACTGGTTGTTCAAAACACTTCAGTGAATTGATTAAGTGCGCATTGCCATTTCAAATTAATTTGAAGTGGTACAACAATTTAAAATATTATTGATGGCTTTTGCAACCAGTTTGCTTTAAAATCACAAATTTGAATATTCAATTCTATATAGCCAAGGGAAAAAATATATTTTAAAAAATCTCTGCATTTATGATAATTATGTAATATATCTCTTAAGAAGGTTCAAATAGATTTCCCAGTGCAGAAGCAAACTTTGTGCATTATTTATATGGGCAATTATGGATTTTAATAATAATTATTTTTAAATATAGTCTATAGCTGCAGTCGAAACCACTGAAGAGCCATTGATGTCAAGCCTGTTGGGTGATCAGAACTGGTATTGTGCTGAGACGTTGACCACTGCATGGCGGCACTCATGTCCTAATCTGAGGCACAATGACCATCTTCCTTTGCTGTTGGGGAAACTTCGTAAACTCCACATTGATAGCATCACTCTCTGAGGTATGCAGGTCGAGGAGTGGCCAGACCTCTATGGGTGGGTATACCTACTTTTGGTTTGGTCGGTCTGATGTCTGTCATACTCAGGGAGTAGCTGTTGTTGTGGTTGACTGACCCCTTCCAATGGTGTCCAATGTCACTGCTTTCAACAAACATATTATGCGACGAAGATTAAGGGACTGGGTGTCTTATCTGTCATCTCTGTGAAGGCCTAATGAGTTAGGGAAGATATCTAATTGAGAGTTTTCTAACAAATGTTGCGATTTTGTTGTTGTAATTTTTAAGGGTCATGCTCAACTTCAATATTCAGTGTGTGCAGACCCTCTACTACTTACAAATGAGATACGTTCCGAACAGCCGTTTGTAGCTTGAAATGTTCGTAAGTCATTATTCAACATCATTTTAAAGTTATATGCAAGAACAGAGAACTAGGATGCTGTGAGTACGTACGCTACGCTGCTGCGTGGCGGAAGGAGTGGCCAGAAGTTGTATCAGGCGAAACTGGTGCACAGAAAAAAAAAATTATGTTTCACACAGGAAACGGGAGCCCAATGAACACAATTTGGACTTACAGTCCTCTTCGATTGTATGTCTGAAAGTTTGTAAGTTGAAAGTACGCAAGTAGAGGAGTGTCTGTATTAGATTTAAAACATATGATCCAGCATTACCCCATGAGATACCATCAAAATATGAACTGGTCTATATTATAGTGCAAGGTTGAGAACTTAAATGTGAATTGCTTCCAACATGTATTCATTACTTTTTAATTAAACGGAGAACAATAAATAGTAAAACATTTAATCTGACTGTGTTAAGTAAAATAAAGGATAATAAAAATAAAATGAAGTAAGGAAAAAACAATGGGGATCCTGCATCTGTTTGGATACCTCTCCTTATATTTTTGGAGTGATTATTATGACAGAATTTTGTGGTTATATAAAATAGATTTGTGTACATATAGTTTAATTTTGCACACTTGTGTTTTAGTTTTGTACCCTTGTGCAGCAGTTTGTTTCCAAAACAAGTTTTGCATACCTGTGCTTCTGAAGTCAGATTTGCATCTTCACATTTGTACATATTTTCAGACAATCTATGACATATTTACAATCTAAGTATTGTATTTTCTGACAGTGGTGAAAATCAGTACATGTTCCTTGATTTTTGGTACTCCAATACTGGTGGTGTGGCGAAGGAGATTAATGTTGGTGGTAGCTTACTGGATCTAAGCTGATTCTTCAGAGCAGCAACAACGAGTCTGTGGTCAGATCTATTTATGCCTTAGAATCTATGTAATTGTAAATGTACTGTGCTTCTGCTGGTGTGTTCCAAACTACTTGTGCTTAAAATGACAATAAAACATCTATTTATCTGTCTGTCTGTCTGTTACAAATAGGATTATGTAGAGAAAAGGGTCCTTATTTGGGAATACAGTTACAGTTTTCTTGGTAGAACATTCGAATAAACGTGAAAATAAAACTGGACTTTAGGTAGGGATTGAAGAGAAAAGTGAATGGATGGGGTGTGGAGATGAGGTGTTTGCTTGCCGGTATATGTGAAAAAGGCTTTCTGGGTTGTGCTTATAGTCACGTGGGAGAATAGTTTTAGAAATAAACTATTTATAAGCATCAGAGGACAATTTGGGGCACAAGACTCTGGTTACTTGTCTTTCTGAGCCTGCTGACCTCCCCCCCGCTCCCCCTAGATGGTGCCAAGACATGTTATTAAAAGGCCAATTTCGATAAGGGTACCCTCAAACAAGCTGTTTCATTAAGATCCACTGTATAATTAGTCAAATTGTCAATGATATGCTATGTACAGATAGGCACTCTTGATTATAGCACTTGATAAATAATTAATAAAAGTTTGAGATGTGTGCTGATTCAGATTCTCATTAGTTCAATTTTCAATGGATAATTGACACGCGAGCAGTGGTTTGTAACAGGCTGGTAAACTGAAAACTTTCGTTGAGACACTGACGTTTGCTCTGAGACATTGAAGATTAACTGTGGACCTCAGGGATGCAGACTTGAAAGGCTCTGTACAGTTACTGTGACAACAACAATCCTTGCAGCTGTTTGCTGAAATAAAAATAAAAAAATACATACTGTCATGTATTCTTCTTTGGAATGGAATTCATCTCACACAGGGATTAACTGGGAAGGTATAATTATAAGCACGTGAAAGTGTATAACTTGGCACCGAGAATCTGTACTGGATTAGCGGTATGGAAGATGGTTGGATGGAAATGTACTGTAAATGGAGCATTGTAAAATTTATAAAATTTGTAATTTTTAGTAAATTGCATGCTGTTGTGACAGTACATGCTATTGCGACTGATGTTAGAGATGCCTGCTCTGCTTTGTGAACTAAGATTATACTGTGTCCTTATTTCCACTGGAAACCAAAGGAAATAAAAACATGCATAATATTAAAGTGTCATTTCCACTGTAAACTATAGAAGCCTGCACATTTGTATATATTCAAAGGCTGCTAAAATGTGAATTCATTTGTGCAATGCAATGTGATTGCATTTATGGACTAATTGCACGTAAAGTCAGCTTTTTTCTGCCAATACCATATTTCACTTCATAAACTTTGCACCCCTTATAATAAAACCTTTGTGTTATAATTAAAAATTGCATCAATGTGAAAATTGCTATAGGTGGTCAAACATGCATTGATGGCCTGGTGCAAACTAATGAATCTCAGACCAGGGCTGTAATATTCAGTGGACAGGTTGGCTGATGTTTTACTTTTAATTGAAGCATCCCAGAATGTGGCTTTTTGGTACGTTAGAAGATGAATTTCAATTTGCAGCACCTATTTGCCATTGCAAGCTTCTCCCAAGCTCCTCAGAAAATAATGAAACTGAAAACATGAGGCCATTCATTATGCACAAGTGAGTGTTCATTTATTTTTTGCTTGCAAATACTCTATGTGAATTCATTAGTACCAAATGAATATTTAAGTCTGTATTGCATTATTATGCTTGTAGTTAAATATTGTTATCCAAATACTTGCAGTTTGTGGCTGTTCTTTAAAGAAATTGTGATAAAATATCAGGGATTAATAATTATAGCTCAAGTCATGCATTTTTTACTTTTTATGCTAATATAATTAGCATTTTGGGTGGGAAGATTGGCCACACCCATAGTGTCACGCACTACAGCAATTGGTCGATTACTGCAGTTATGTCTAAACGACTGCAAAAGGAAATTGGTGCAAAATAGGGGGAACCTGTAACCCCCCCCCCCCCCACACACACACACACACAAACACACAAGTGTTTTTGATACCTGGTTGGTGCCTCTTTGGGACCGTGTTTTCTAAAACAGATAAACCAGAAATCCAGCCAATTTCCATTCAGCCCTCTGAGCCCATCTATCACTTCAAAACTAGAGATTTCACAAAAGAAGTCTCACCTGACTGTACACAGACTGGTGGTGACCCTGTCTGGTCAAATTTCCCAGTGGGGACCTGTGGCATCAGAAATTTGCATATCACAATTACGTCACTGTGTGACTGCAGATGGCTAACAGTGGGAACCACACTTCTGAATGATACATTCTTTACTGTAAACAGTAACAAACTCTAAGTTTAACACATTTGGGAGGTCATTTATCAGTATAAATACTGATAAACACACAAACGCAGCAGCAACATGCCACCCATGAAGAATTATGTTTGCTCAATGTTCTCTTCCTCCCTTGCTTCTTCTCTGCTTTTCCATACTTTATCTTCTTTTTCCTTTTCCTCTCTATGCTCCCCTCTGTCTACCATTCTAATTCATGTGCATTTTTTCTCCTTAACAAAACTTCCACATTGCCACATTGCTGTCTACTTTACTTCTTCCATTTAGCCTGCGTTTCAAAAGAAACAGATTCAAATTTAATTCGACACTGCATCTAATCCCTATGATAATATCTTTCATCCATCCATCCATTATCTATACCGCTTTATCCATCTTGGTTGCGAGGAAGCTGGAGTCAATCCCAGCATTATTGGGCAAGACGCAGGGTACACCCTGAGCAGGCCACAATGTCTTCCATTTCATAAAAAAATATACTTTATGAATTGGTGTTTAGGACTCTTTATAAAATTAGTAAATTGTAAATTTAAGTTGCGTGAACATTAACCATGAAATATATATGTACAGGGGTTCTCGAATTCACTAGAACTCGAATTTCGTGAAAGTCGAACAAACCAGTTTGACTTAGGACTCGATCTGAATATCAGAAGTCAAACTGTGAATGTGCCAGGAAATGCGTCATGCTACAATGAAATTCTTACTTGAATGCCTTCTTCACAGACTGGACGATTAACCAAATAAAGCAGCACAACATTACAGTAACTAACAA
>JAABNY020000119.1:9268877-9285072 GCA_015164015.2 Brevimyrus niger | reverse complement strand
CACTGTTCTCTTTTGTGGTAGTGGTAAGGAACCAATTAATTGGTTTTCCATTATTTCTTATGGGAAAAATTCGATCAGAACTCAGACTTTTTAGGATTCGATCCAGAGTCTGGAACGGATTAAGTTTGAGAACCAAGGTACCACTGTATTTTGACTTACAGTAAAGCATTGTCACATTACACAATCTGATGTGTTACAGCTTTTATGCAAGATAAAAGCATGATCGGGGTAATTCAAAATCTTAAATCACAAGGGTAAAATGGGTCTGGTCACAGGCTCCTGACCACAAATACATGCACACTTCAAGGTCAAAAGTCAGCCTGAGTTCTTGGAAAAATCAAAAGTTTTTCCCAGCAAAGTGTTCACAGACAGTTTCCTCAAAAGACGTTTTAAAGATATAAAACCTCCATTCTTTCCTTAAAGGGTACCAACAATAGACATGACTTAGTGGCAATTAATGGGGAGCAAAGAAATCCTTTGACTGAAAGAGGACCATCCCTGTAGCCTAGTCCGGCTCAGGTGAATTCCAACATATCGGGTCGGGCCTCAAGGAAAACCTGACTCTCTTTCAGAAAGACGACAGCGTGACCCTGCCTTTATGTCACACAATAGAGATGAACAGCAGACAATGTATTGAGCAGTGGTCAGCAGCCTCAAAGACTGCCGCAGGGTACACCAGGTCTTGCTGTCTCAGCTCTTCAATACTTTATTAATTAGTAATTATTTCGATAGTAACTTTTTCTCTCTTGGTGATTCAGATGTAAATGTGATGCTAATTAAAACTTATTCTCAAACTTGTAAGAGCTTGGCTTCTGAGTACTGGACTCTCCAGCTGCAGGTTTAGAGGTCAAGTTGCCTTTGCTTAAGTCTTTTGACTTTCTGTAGAATAATAATAATAATAGAATAATAATCCTATATGTTACTCTTTTTACATTTTTCAAAAGTTTCTTTTTATAGTCTAGAATGTATCATTGTTTGTATGTGTATGATGTGTCATTTTAGTTATGTATATTTTTTCATTTTTTTAAGTGCATAACTCCAGTGTAGAAGCTAACATGCCTGATAATTTATTGGAATTAATTTATCAGAACAATTTGTATGACTACAATTGAGTAATAATCATTTATGTATTGTAATAATGCATTTATCTTTCCAGTTTTACAAATATGATATTGTTAAGGGAATAAGGGCCACAGTCTTCATTTTGATAGGTGAGGATTACAGTACCCCGTTTGATGAAGTCTTACATTGGTGAACTTGACAGTATTATTTTGGGACGTGCAATCCCCTCTCTTTGGATTATCTAGGGTGAGGCTGCTGTGAGATATATTACACTGTGGAGGTATAATTTTAAATGACAGAAAGGGAAATACTGCATCCCTGTAAATTTTGAGAAAATTGATTAAAAAAAAAAGCTACAGTGGTAAACATGAAATTGTGTCCATTTATGTAGGGTTGGCTTAGAGGAAGTAAGAATCCAATAAGAGCAGAGGAAGCTGATTAGACCAACGTTACAAACTAAATGTACTGAACCCAGCATGGTAACATTAATTGTCTATCCTCTGCAACATTTGAACATTCTTAAAGGTGTGACCAAATTCATAGATGTCACAACCAGATGATCCACATCCGGTTTTAAATAACAGTGTAATCTAATTTGCGCCCCTTCCCACCTCTATGGCACTGACCAGGATCAGCATTTAGCGGATGGATGGATGGATGGATGGAGAGAATATATCAAACACAAAGGGATTCTGTTACCCTTTAACAATACTTCTAAGAACAGGTAGTTTTGTTAGATACCTCTATAAATGCCATGTCTTTAAGAACCTATGAATACATTATTGACACATTATAGGGCCTAAAACATTCCTAAAGCATTATAAACATGACTATAAATATTTATAAGAAGGTATAACACATTAAAACCATGTTTATTATGCATTTTGAATGCTTTATGAAGCTCTCTTTTATTAAATTGAATTTCTAATAACGTAAAATTACATGAAAGTTTTTTCAGCATTAATGAAAAGTCAGACATAGAAGAGAAAAATGGACCCCACCCCGCCAAAAAAAGAAAGAAAGAAAAGAAAAAACATTATATGCAGCTAATAATGAAACATGTTGGTCAACTAATGTCAGATGGAACCGGACACAGAATTGCTGTTATGCAAAAACAAGCAAAAAAAAAAAAATGCCCGTCTAGCTAGTAACAAATGCCATAAAATCTACTTTATATTTTGTAAGTAGTACATTAGGGGGCAGAAGCCCAGATTGTGCTGTGAGTGGTACTGGATCAAGTTGAACCGCAATGCAGATGGAATATGAACTAAATAACTGCAGCCAATAGGCATGTATAGTAAGGTATGACCAGACCATGAATATGAGTAGCTGGAGCTTGGTGACACCTCTCAGAGGTAGGTCCACCCTCGTTATAGATCTTAGAAAGCCTGACTTTTGTGAAGTGTGTGCAGTGTAGAATTTTACACTGAATCAAGCTAAGTTTAGCACAGACAGGCGAAGAATGAACTTGACATAGAATGGCATCCCACATCTCTTCTGGAATGATCTCTTCCAAATCTCCCTCCCACTGAAGCTCTTTTCTGTAATACAGTATAGATACCTTCGTAACATATTACAAAGCATTCCTAATTCTTATATTGACCATTATAATGCATGAAGGTATCCACTGTGTATTATAGATGAGAGTCATAAAACCTTCAAAATGCCTAACATGGCTACAATGTGTTATGCCTTTTTATAAATATTTATATACTCATATAGATTCAAATGTATAGATTCTTTTAGACATTGCATTTATAGAAAGTGTTACCATAAAAGTTATACATTGCAAGGGGATGATCAGTACAGAATGGCCACTTGCTGCCCCTCGTGTCATTCAGAAGAGTCGAGAAACTGGATCTTTTTTAAGTAGTACAGGGCATGAGACTGGGGGGCACGCAGGATGGGATGCCAGTCACGTTTAAACATTTTTATTCAAATCATTTGGGATATCTCAACCGATATTCTACATCATTGCATTTTTAAAACTGCTTGTGAAAGCCTCTCCAGCACATTGCACTGCACACTGGCAGCTTCAAATGCTTGCTGGAGGCAATCACTGATTTCTGACTGCTTGAAAAATACTAGTAAATGATCAGCACGGCTTGTAGCAGTGATAGCTCTGCCCCTACCTTACCTTCATGGAGTCTATAGTGATGACAAATCAAATAAAATTAAACCAGGAGACAGAAGTGTTCTGAGCATTTAAGGTTTCCGTGCCATCCTCTTTAAACCGCTCACAGATTCCCTCGGCATTTTTTTCCAATGCCTTGAAATTCATTTCCATGTAATAATCCTCGGTTGAGTGGATTGCATTCGCTCTTGCCTTTTTCAGATTTCCAGACCTCTTTGAAGAACATCGTAGGCCTCTGTAGTTGTTTTGACCGCACAAATCAGTTGTGTGCCTCCGCAACTACTGTACAAAAAGGGGTCCTATGTTTTCACTGCCAACAAAACTGAGCTTGTGGCAGATGCTGGGGTCTTGAAGATGATAAAAATTAAGTTTGATGAATTCAGTGCTTCTTTTGGAGCTCATGGTATTTTATGATAACTTGTATTCCGAGAGGGTACCAAAAAAATGCTACTGCCCCCCATTTGCACTTTTACATCATTTCACCAGTGCCTGTTTCTCCTTTCAACCTGTATGACAAGTCTTTGAAAATACAATAACATTCATTAGCTGATGCCTGCTAATGAACACTATCTGTCATAGGCATGGTCACTCTGACACATTGAATTTTCTCCCAGCCATGACATGGCCTATACTGTAGTTAGCCTCAAAAACACTTTGTAACAACAATTAACATATTCATTGCCGAAAACAAAACAAAAATCAGACCTCAGCAAAGTGCTAGACATGGTCCTGGGGTCCACTGGAACAAATCAAAGTCTCAAACAATTTTATAAAAATCTACTTGACATTGAAAAGCAACTGCATTTCTATAACATCCAAAGAAATTGTACGCATATGGTATACTGCTCATACTGCACTTTTGACAAAACAATTGTTAATTTCTGAGTGCCTCGGTAATGCCTTTGACTGATCAGCATGGCTTCTGACATTCATGAGACGGCTTTTGATTGACCTTCATAGATTCCGTAGTAGTAATGTCAGTGGAATCCATATCCCATGTCCAGCCTAACACTGACATCTTCCATTCTCTGTTTCAGCTGAATATGGAGAGGACCTGTTGCCAGTAAGTCTCCACATGGATACCCTCTTTCCCTCTTAGAACTTCCGTAACCCATTTTGCATTGTCATTTCTGGGCCTTTTCAGCTTTGCTTGACTGCCTGTTCTTGGAGAAATGTCTTTTTATTGATTCCGATTTTGCATTTTGTCTAGAACACTTTTGCTTGCCTATTCCTTGCCAGTCTCTATTTGTCCACCCTGCATTTCGCCTGCATCTTATGCTACGTGTCCCCGCTGGTCTGCCTCATTGTTGTCTTGTTTTTGACTTTGAATGTCTACTATAACATCAGCTTCGCCTTGCTCTGCATTTGGATGTAATAAATTCAGTATTGGCAGTCCCTGGATTAAGAACATTGGACGCATGCACAACTTGAATTATGAAAGGACTACTTTAATGTCTACTATATTTAAAATTTGGATTCAATACAATGATTTGTAATAATGAACATGCACAATACTTTGTGACACTCGAGAAAACATTGCTCAGCTTCAGCAGTGTGCTGGTTTGAGGTAGAGTACAGTATTGTATGGAGTTACTTTGATTATTACTATAATTATGTACTATATTATCATTGTTACGACTTAACTACAAATTCAACTTAAAGACGAACTTAGGGAATGGATCTCGTTCGTAGCCTGGCAACTGCCCTCAGTGATAAATTAATCTTAAATCCTCTTCACCATGCAGTCAGCAGACAGAAATGTTGTTCTGAAATTTCCATACCATCCTCTTTAAACTGCTCACACTGTGTCCCTCTGCCTTTTCCTCCAATGCCTTGAAATTCATTTCCATGTAATTATCCTTGGCCAAATGGATTGCTTTTACTTTAGCTGCTTTCTGATAACCAGATTTCTTTGAAGAATACCATGGGTACAAATCACCGGGGTGCCTCTTCAACTGCAAAAAAGGAGTCATATGTTGTTACTGCCAACAGAGCCAGTGTCTTGGCAGTGACAAAATTTTAAGTTTGGTGAACTTTGTAGAGCGCTTGTTATTGCATGATAACTCATCTCATCAACAGGCAGAGGAACAAAAGATTGAAATTCATGAGCCTGCATTTCTACTTGCATGTTATTTCAACAACTGCCTGTTTGGCTTTGCTAATAGGTTTTGTTGTTGGATCTTTACAAAAAAGACCTTGCAATCACTGAAAATGATTTTGTTAATTTGCAAAAATTTGATGGAAGGTACATTGTTGCTACAACGCTGTAAGAGACCACCCAGTCAATGCTCAGTGAGTGGGGGTAAGTATAATCTCATAGGTAATGTCTAGCTTGACTAGTTTCTGCATCATGTAAGAGCCCATATTCCCTCAGCATGATTATAACACTGTACTCTTAGATTACCAATATCACCACAGGGACCCGCAGAGGGTGGGTGAAGGCCAAAGACTCACTGTCTGTTTTTCTTTTGCTACAATGAGTAAACAGTGTCTTTTATAATTTACCTCAAAATTTCTAACCGCTGCCTGCCTATATCTGCCAATGTCTTGCAAAAATTAATTTCTCCTATAGTATATAATTTTACTTGACCGTCTAGCTTAACCTGGGTTACGGAAAATTGATATAAGTTCATTCTTGTGTGTGCACTGAATATAATTAAATGGCCTATTTATCTTTTTGAAAAGGTGGTCAATTAGGGGATTGTCCCTGGCCTATCTCCATCAAACCCCTCAAATAATTCCCCTATTAGCACATCTCTCCTCTTCATTATAACCAGAGCAGCAACAATGCAGGAAGGTCTTGCAAACCTTTGTCAGGTACTTCCCGCATTCATTAACTTTGTACGTCGAGAGCCAATTTGAGAGGCATTGCTGCCGGTCTGTTGACCTTTATCAGTGTAGAAAAGCATGTATTCATTCTTTAGTCCTAATAAAATTGCACTGCCTGGGACGGTTTCCAGGCACCATGCGACCCTGTACTGAATATGCACAGATGGTTTTCTCTAGTTTGGGAATCTGCTTGTGTAAAAATAGCAATTTCTGTCCTCATTATACCCTCTAAATGGTGTTAACCGACAGACTGCAGGAGGCATGCAAGTAAGTGTCTCGTTATACTAAGCACATATGACGTTAAAACCTGAAAATGAAACTGAATGTATGACTCAAGAAACAAAAAAGCCCAATCAATTGCAGGAATGTATTTGGCCCATTGATGAATTTCACACCACTCTTTGATACTACTTGGCTCTTCTGATGGGAGATGAGACCCAGGGTTTAATTTCAGCCACTGTCCATGTAATTGAAACTGGTATGGACAGGATCTCCATCAGCTAGCTAGTATGGGGGCATGGCTCCGCATTGCTAACTACTCCTTTTCACTGTGACAGATTGTCTGATCAGAGCATAGAGGCATGTAGGATTTCTAGCTGCTGTGTCAATTTCCACTTGCCTTCTTCCTGAATGTTGATATTGTGTATTTTGTACATCTTATCTGAGTCTTTTTGTGAAGCGATTGATTTGTTTTTCCTTTTTCTGCACAGGAAACATATACTTATTTTTCGTACTTGAACAAACAACTTTTACAGTGAAAGAGTTTGGTATGGTGGAAAAGATATGTATGTATGAATTCATTGTTTTCTAGTCCTGGTCATGACATCTCATACGGTAAATATAAATATGGTGATGCCAAGCAGGTGAAGCATGAGACTGGGACACAGAATGCATGGGGAATTTGCTCTTTTATTAAAGCTGCCAACTAATCTGAATACTGCAGCTCAGAACAACACAATGAGAAAAATGCACATTGAGGTAAACACAACACGTGGCAGGTCACATGATGGTGGCTCACTCAATGCAAAGTGGAAAAGTGGAGAAATCTCTAAACATCATCTAGCACTAACTGAACAAGGCAGGCTCTAAACTAAACTAGAACTAGCAGAGCTAAATTAGAGGCAGAATTCAAAACCTAAAACACACAAACAGTCAAATTATTTGATTCAATTCATCTGAAGTATTGGTGCTAATATGAATAAATTATGCAATATTGACTATGAGCGACTTTAAAACATTTCATTTTAGTCTTTGTTGAAATATATGCTCATTTTTATTCCCAGGAACTGACTTTTTCTAATCGGTTTCACTGAAATTACACATATAGATCCACAGAAAAATGTTGCGCATATAAAACTTGCATGTAACCATTGTGGAGTTAAATAGAAGGGAGGTAACCACTCTGCTGAAGATGGATAGTCTTATTTATACCTACATAATTCATTTTCTTTAAATAACACATGGTTGTGGAACCTTATGAATAATTCAGTCAAGAAAAAAACATTTTGTCCCTCTATAGCAGGAATATATTGGCCTTTACAAGGACTGCGATGTCACCAAACCTCAGCTTTTACCATGAATTATTACGGTGCATTTTTTCCTATCATGTCATAGTTTCTAAGAGTCTCTAGAATTTCTTAATAACATTTTGTTTTGTTAGGGCCATTTTGCACATACTTGTATGGTGTCACACCTGCCCTTGGTTTGCTAATTGAGGAGTCAGAACCTGCACTGGGCTGGGTTTACTTAAAGCGTGGAGATTATTTTGTGCATAGGGCTCAACTGACTCTGTCAGAGGTTTCTTTTATGGGCACTGTGGGAGGTTTTCTCTCTGTTAGTCAGTGGCCATCAGCCACTGGCTGGACGGTTTCAGTGGCGTGGGTGGGGGTGTCGTGGTTCCTGTTGAGTGGTATTTTGGGGTTTCTGATTGGCTGGTTTCTGGTGAGGGGATTCATGATCCTAGGTGGTCAGCTTTCACCAGCTGGGGGGGGGGGGGGTACCTGCTGCAGGTGTTGTCGTTTGGTTTTTATACTCGTGTGTCTTGGTGCTACATTACAGAAACTTCCTAACTTGCTGATCCTATCTTAACTGTTCAGTCACCATGGTAACTAGGGTTAGGGCCTAATTTAGAAAAAAAAACAATACATATGAACAGTTCCTATGTCAAAGTTCCTTGGAAAATTTAAGATAGGAAAAGTGTATTACATAGGCTCCCCACCTTCCTCAAATCTTAAATAAACTCTTATCTTAATAAAATTTTAGGATAACTGTTAAGCTGTGCTAACTTTCACTGCCACCACACAGTGTTAGCTGTAGCTAAATGTTTGTAATCCATTTAGCTGCTCTTTTACTGCTTTTACATAGCCAATGAAATGTACGGAGTCCTGCTCATTATACAATTATAACAAAATTATATGTATTGTGGCCTCGTTTCAATAAAATTGCTGTGACAACATTTTACTCCAGGTTCAAATTAATAAAACATGGCCATGATATAGAGTTTATAGCATTTATCATACTGTCATTTCACCTGTCCTGTGTTTGAAGATAAACTGCATCCAGTCCCGCAAGCGGTCCTCCAGCTTACAGGGAAAAATTTGGTGGTTAGTGGCAGGACTGGCACTCCAGCCATCGTAAAAAGTTTCGCACAGGTTTGACAAAGCAGATAAGGCTCCTTTATGCTTTCCGTGGGAGTAGCTTTGCTGCAGCTGTCCACAGGAAGGCGGTATGCATCATGAAGGGGATGGGGGAAAGCCTTAGGGAGTCTCATCCCTGGAAGAGTCAAAACCGCCGGAAAGCCAGTGGGGTCAGGCCTCTTGGGGATCGGAACTGGTGTGGTGGCCCATCTGGGTAGGCATGCCGAATGTCTTGTCTCTCTGGCACGATGAGCGTGTTCCTCTGCCGTTAAGGGAGCTTCATAAACTATGTAGGGGGGTGCACCTGTTACTAGTCTGGTCACTCTTATGGCTGCCATTCTCGGGGAGTAGCTGTTCCTGTGGCGGATTGGCTTCTGCCAGTGGTGTCCGATGTCACTCCTTTCTAAGAATGTATTATGAGACTGAGATTAAGGCACTCTCTGGGTGTCTTGTTCTCTCGGTGTATGCTCCGACCATGGTGAGTAATGTCTCGGTGAGGGAGACATTTTGTTTGAAACTTTGCTGGGTGGTTGATGGCTGCCCATGAGGTGACGCTCCTCTGGTCATGGGTGACTTCATTGCAGCCACTGGCGCTGTACCCCTGCTCGTATGTCATTTGCTTAATTTGCTCTTCTTATCGTAACTTTCAATTTAAGATGGGAAGTTTCTGTAACACAACCCCTGGTTCATGTTCTCCCTCTTTAAGTTCCTGGTTGCGGTCTACATTATTTAGTTCACCGCTGTTGAGCCTTCTACGTCATCTAATCCTGGAGCCGCTGATCCAGTCAGTGGCCCAAATCCCCCAGGTGCCTGTTTCTGGCAGCATGGTCTCGGGGGACACGGGTACAAAACCTGCCGTGTTGGACGGACAACCCACGTTAGGGTGTTCTATCGTAGATTGTTACATGAAGGCTAATGACAGGTTTTTATTCAGTATGTCCTGAGTTCGAGTTGTGACTATATAGTTTATAGGGCATTTGCATGCTTACTTTATAACCTTCATAGATATTAACAATTAGCAGAATAGCCAATTGAAAAGAAAGTAGTTTTATAATAGTGTGGCATTTGGTTCATAAAGGTGTACATAAGCTTTTTATGCTAAATTAAACAGTTCTTACAACAATTTGAACAAGTCATCTGAATTATTATAGTAGATGCATCTCATTCTCACATAGGATCAGGGTGTGTTAACATGGTAAGAGCTTCTGTTGTGTGTGAGAATGTAATTTGTGCAGCAAATGTGTGTTTTGCAGGGTGGTGCAAACTTTAACACCACGAAACCGAATAAACAATGCTGCTAAAAGTGATAAAGTTTAAATAAAAAGAAGCAGTGTTGCTGAACTGAGTTACATTTTGGGTGCGATATATTTCTTCCTTGTTATGAGTAAAAAATGGTGGGAACTGCTTGCAGTGATCACGTTTGTCTGGGTGACATTGATCATAACTGATTTTTTGTGTCTCAGGCAGAAAAATATACAAGTGTCAATTAAATGGTTAATGAATATAAGGTGTTAAAAGGTACAGTGATGCTGTTTATTGATTTTTTTATTGATTCTTTCAAAACACAGTACGGCTGTTTCAAATGATTTTCAAATTATACCACTGTACAAATTAAATTACTGAATTCTGCATAATTCAAATACACTATAATACAGTACAGTGCTGTAAATAAATTAAAGCTTATTGTAAATTTGCTGCTACATCTTGTTGGCTTGTTTTTGGCAGTTCAGCATAAGCCAGGGTTGCTGACTGTCAAACATCCGGTGTGACCCTCACGATTTCAGACTCTCATGCTCACGCAAGAAATCTCAAAGCAAATCTGTATTAATCCATTATAAACTTGAAATTAGCTACATAAAAAGCATTGGGATAATTTGCTATCCCTATAGACTATTTACAAGGAAATAAAACTGTTGCGTACATGTAAATGCGTGTGCAGACTTGTCTTGCATTGAAAATCTTGTGCCAGCCAGCTGACTAAAGTTGGCAAACCTGCATAGGCTTTGATGAGTGTATATTTGTCATAGTGAGAATGACTTTCTTTTTCCCTTCATGTTTTCTGTGCACCAGCATTAGCCTCAGGTCGCTATGCCAGAAGCAGACGAGCTGCTGCAAGGCAAAGCAGGGCTATCAAAGTTAAGAAAAAAACTGAAAAAGTACTGCGGTAATCTTCATGTATACCCCCCTTCCTGATTACTATGAGTGAATTATTTAAACAGTATTTATACAGGAATAATTCTGTCCCAAGCTTTTTGATCCATGCAAGCTATTGATTACTCTAAATAGTTTTGCTGTATTTGTTTCAGTTTTAAAATTGTGATTTTTAAATCTGAGTGTTATGCAGAATGCATCCAGACATTTTCCCCCAAAGTATTATTTTCTGTTTTGTTGTTTTAAAAAGAGAGAGTCTGTAATGGATTTGTTTCAGTTTCGGCAGACATCCAAATTTACAATATTGGTTTCGGTACTAGACATAAAAATGTCACTGCAGTAAGCTGGACTCGCAGTACTGATTCCAACATTCTTTGTGGACAGTCCTGGTGGAGTTGCATGGAATGTTGTTCTGCTAAATTACTCAATTTGCTGATGGATATAAGTCATGAGAATGAGTGCAGAAATATGGGGTTTACTGCAACACTACTGTATGTTTCACTAAAACACGCCCTTCATCATCACACTACTGAAAATACAGAAGGCTGGTTCCATGGATTTTGGATTTTCACCATATCCTTGTCCTCCCAAAGAGATATTTTTACAAGCCTTCAGTTTTTGGTATGTTCCTCAGCCCATTTCTGCTGTACTGTTTTCTGACAGACCTGGAGCTCTATGGGTATTGGCTGCTAAACCCCATCTGTGACAAGTTGTGATGAGTTTTGATATGTGATCCTTTTCATTACTGTTGTACTCAGCTTGTCGGCTGACTGTGCTGTCTATTACTCTGAGCACCACCCTCTTATCAACAGGATGTTTTTCCTTGAAGAGCTCCCATTTGCTGGACACATTTTTTTTGGGGGGGGGGGATTGTTCTCCATACTGCTGTGTGAAATTCTTAGCCGGGATGTCATTTTTTAAATAGCTATACTGGTGTTCCACACACCAGCTACCATGACCCATCCCAAGTCGCCTAAACCTTTGTATTTTTGTTCCTGTTTTCCCTCTCAAGGGCTCCCAAGGCACCTGCCATCCTGCTTCAGACAGCAAAGTTTCAACTTGTGATTCTGTCACTATCTGACAGTGTTTTAGTGAAAAGGGTGGTGCACCTAATAAAGTTGAGAAACTATCTGATGTGTTTCTTGCATCAATAAAATATTTCAAATATGAAAGAGTTGTTAAAATGGCAGTTTTATTTATAATTCTGCACGAATTAATTTGGTAACACTTTACTTTGGTCACATGTCTGTCTATGAACACATTCTTAAATTATAATGCATTAAATAAATGGCTATAAGTATTTATATAAAAAGCCATGTTTATTATAGATTATAAATGCTTTATGAACCTCTTATGTATAAAGCACTACAGAATCCTTAATTCTTATTTCGACCATTATAATGCATCATGAAGATATCTATATTCTATTATAATGGGGAACTTCATTAGAGATGATAAGATTAAGAAGTATTATAATCATTACTATATTGCCTCACGACTGTCAATAGAAGATTCTCTAATTCTTATACATTCCATTATAATGCATTATGGATTGTTCGATTTTTCTTGTTTTTTCAGTGTAATATGAAAATACTTCACCAAAAGGTGGATTTTTACGAACCCTTTTTACAAACCTTTAGAAGTGGTGTCAGTAATTGTGGAGGGTGCTGTACATACTGTACATACATACATACATACTGTACATACATACATACTGTGCATACATACACACACACATTGCTTTAATTAGGTCTATTCCAGGCATCATAGAGGGAAAGGCTGGGTTATAACCAACTGAGCCATAATATGTATATGTATACATATAAAATATTTGAAATTATATTTTGTGTTGCATAATTTAAAAGAGCTCTTTACAGGTACTAGAGGCTAGCAACAAAGGTGATCTTGGAATTGTTTTTAGTGAACAGACTGAACATCTAGATTAGAAGTGTGTGAAAAGGTGAATGGAAGAAGTGTTGGGAGTCACAATATCATACATATCATATCATACATTTAGCATGAAGGAAAACTACCAAACTGAAAGAAAAAAAATCTTAAAGCTGTCTTGCATTTAAAAGCTGTAACCTAAAATCCAATTTCCCAATAGGCTAAAAAATCAAGGACAGTCAGAGTTGTTCAATTAAAAGTACTGCATCACTTCCTGACCCAAAATATGGATATGGTAGGCATGTTAATTAAATAATAATCTGAAATAAGAAAAAGGCCCTCATGGGTAAATGATAAATATACTGACTGAGAATACATTGGTGTACATAAATTAATTGACTTGGCCATTTATTTTTAATATACTTTTAGGCCCTCTAACAAAATGTGATTCTGACCATTTAATTACTTAAATATAATATCACTAAACATGGGGAGTTTATATTGTATAAAAAAGACTTTGGTCACATATTTTTCATGGAAGGTTCCTCAATAGTGGAATAAGTTACTACAGAGTCCCGGATGACAACCTCTAAATGGCTTAAGACTCATTTCTTCGGGTTACACCTCCCCAAATGGGCCTTAACCAGAACCTTATTGGGTAACTATCCGCTGTTGACTTACAGTATTTGATTGTGAAGTGTTTCTACTGTGAAATTGCCTGTGGTTTTGTATATTGCACTTGGCTTGCTGTAGTTTTTCCCTTGGGATAAATTTGTGCATTGATTGTTTGTTTGTTGCAACTGAGTCTGTGAAGTTAATGAAATGTTTATCACAGTTCTATTTGTTAAGTAGTGTCCGTAATGTTCCCAAATTTTTCTGGTCCATCTTTATAAGAAGTATAACATATTGGTTTAATGACAGATGTATTAAACCATGTATATTATATATCATATTATCTGCCTCACTTTGGACATGAGTATTATACACTGAAATGTGAACAACAATGAGTAACATTTAATCACATTGGTTATATTTTGACCTGCTATGTCGCTGTTATGAAAGCATTATGATGATGAGTTATGCCATATATTTTTCGAGCAGATGCACCATTTTGGGAGATTGACAGAGTGTGATATGAAACAGTGAGACTATGGACAGAATGGCAAACTATATAACAAAGTTTGTAACAGGCAGGTTTATAAATTTTTCCTTCTCAGGCTGACTGTCTAATAGTAATTTATTAAAATAGCTTATTATTACAGTAATTTTTCCAACAAAAATCCTTTTTTTTAATTCAGTGTTACTGAATACTTTCCCTGGTGATTTTTCATATCTGTGATCATGAATTGAATTTCTTTCTATGTATGTGATGATATGTGAGATTAATAATGTTTTGTATGTGTAATGGCAACAGAAAGCATAGTACTCAAGGTTACATATACAATTCAGAGCGCATTATATGAAGCTCTGAAACTGAAATTCACAAGACATGAAAGGTGGTGAGGATATTTTATTTTTTGCAAAAAATCTGCATCATTTTAAGAGTAGACATTAGGAAAGTCATGTATCATTTCTGGATTCTAAAGTAATTCACTGTTAATTTTCCTATTGGACAGACTATAATTATCAGAGATGATTCATGTTGGAATTGCATGTCACTTTTGTACATGACAAACTTCTCTGAGGTATAGAGAAAAAGCCCTAATTGGTCCAGAGACTATAATCACAGAATGAAACATTAGATGTAACAGATCATATTTCTAAGAACATCCATTAACTTTGTTATGAGGGGGATTTAATTAATGGCTATGAACACTAAGCTGTATTTAATACCATATATAATATAATTACCTAAAATCATTCAAATATAAACATAAAGTAACACAAGTAGTTAGTGTAAATATGGGAATCACAAATTGTGGATTTCCATCCCTATTAATCAGTTTAATACTACACAGGGACATATTTCATTTCTGGAAATAATTTACATGCATTTTATTAGTTCCAATTCGTTTTGATTTTTTAAAGCATGAATTATATTCCACAGTTCTGTGATATTATTGGCCTGAGGGGCATCTTTGAATCCAGACAGCTGATTGAGGCACAAATATTGATGTTTTAGGAGCGTGCAACCATCCTGTACCTGCAGGCTGACTTGATTAAAGATCTGTATTTGGTCATGTTCAGCTCACTCAATCCTCCAGTTCAAGTTATTTATTCCCACACATATGAAAAAGCCCTTCACCAAAGATACTTTTAATGCTGTCTGGTTAGGCTGACCTTAAATTAAGGACGGACCTTCCATAAACTAGATAGATATTCCTCTTGTGATCATGCAGTAATATGCAACTTTATAATATGCCATTTTAATGCTGGGTGCTGTGTGCAGGGGGTAAATTACTAGCAGTTGGGTTATTATGTTTTTTTTTAATGAAGTTCTTTCTCTAATGAACTATTAGACAGTGTGAATAAACCTGGTCCCCTTTGCTTTATTGTACTAACATGCTATACATACATAATAACATGCAAAAGTCGTTTGCAGTCAGAGAAAATGATGTTTAAATGATATTCATGTTTATATAAAACTGTGATGCTGTACTCTACATGTTACTGTAGCTTAGCTATTTCAAAACCAGCCTTAAAATCACCCCAGTATTTGAAGCAAACATCCAATACACCAATGCATTTTTTGACTGGACCAATACCCAACTGGTTTGGCAAATGAATACCGCTGAGTTATTTAACTGATTACGTTATTGCTTAATTGAGCTGGTGGTGAAATGTAATGAATACATGGAAAGGCTGGGGTGTCCCTGTGGAGAGGTTTTATAACCAAAGCGGTGTTCGCATAGCTGCCTAGCAATTTCTTTCTTTAGTGATGCTCTTTTTTGGCCTCCATTACAGTCTCTTTAAGTTGTATATGAGCAGAACGTCTATAGCTACTTTATGCTGTCTGCAGTAACATTTACCAGTATGTGATTTCTGACCTGACTTTCACCAACTCAGCATTTTCACAATGCATTAGTTGCTGTGAATGTTTGCTTAAAACAATTTGACTTAAAAATATCAACCTTTTAAATAAGGCAAATATGTTTCTCTGTAACACCCTGTGGATTTCAAGTGTGAAGCCATCTGCTGCTATGTGAAAAGCTTAAGTAGTTCCTCAAACCATCTGCTTGCCTAAGTAATCCTGCACACCCTTCCCACTCCAAAGCACTCTTTGGACAGGCTATGTAAAGCCTGCTCATACCAAAAGATGGCCGCTAACTGATTAACGGGGGACTTGGCAGCCGTCAATGGCTCTTTCTCCTGCTCTGCTGGGACTGGGGTCTATGGCTGTAGTGCTGATTCTTTTGATGCATTTCTTTCTGTTTTAATGAGTTCCACCAAAGTGACACGGTGGGCAGAAATGTACCTAGTAATAGTATATTTCTTCGTTTAAATCATCATCATCACTTAACTGCCCAATTAAACCACCAATGTATAAATGCAGTGA
>JAABNY020000119.1:9247369-9268791 GCA_015164015.2 Brevimyrus niger | reverse complement strand
ATACATACTGATATATATAGACACACACGCACACACACACAGTATTCCTAAATTTGCGGTGATTCTTCATTAATTTCTATGAACATAACCCTAATCCCATCTATGACAACCTTAACCCCTATTCAACCCTAACCTTAACCATAAGTAACCAAACGAAATACAAGACGTTTGGCATTTTTAGTTTTTCGACTGCATTCATGCATTTTTATAAAATTGAGTTTCCATTTGTGGGGACTGAGAAAATGTTTTTTTTTTTATCTCATTGTTGGGATATTTAATCCTCACAATGCAATACATACAAAACCACACACACACACACACACACACGCACACACACACACACACCTACAGAAATACATGTATTTATATAAAATATAGTCCAGGGTCAGGCACAGAAGGGGTCCTTGAACACTTCTCTTGAGCTGTCACTGATTATTTTCACATAAAAGCATACTCTGCCTTATAAATAGGTATAACTGCAAGCTAGGGAGCTGTTTGCAATAAAAGATTTCACCAAGGAAATAGATAATATAGGCCACTCCAGTTACAAGTGCCATCTGAATGTATGAATGTAATGACATAAATATAGGCCGACATTAAGGCAGAATGCTGTGGTTGCCTGCATTTTCCTGGGTCTTTAGCACTGACACTTACATAATCTGGCAAGCAAACACCTGTGATTTTAAGCAACTTGATTTTAAAGCAGATGCTTTTATTTAACAATCCTTTGCAAAAACAAATCAAGCTAAAGAATTCAACAGCTGGAACCAGCATCATTTCAGATTCAACACATCCTCTCCATCCCGTAATATAGGCTCTACACGCAATGCTAGTGAATTGATTATCCTAGTAGGGCATAATTATGGAGCAGACTCTCTGTGAAGCTCATATTCAGATGTTCCTAAATATATTAATAAATATCTAAAAGAAAAATAGAATTAACATAATTCTTCTAGCCATGTAATCATGAGAATGTTGTTCAGCTAAATAATTCAGTCACAAGCACCCGGTAGTGAATTCTAAAATGTTTTGAGATGCTGATGTTATTAATTACTTTATTTGTTTTTTTTTTTGGTGAGGCATCTCCAGCATTTTATAGCAGAAAATAAACAATATCTGCCACATTCTTAATTTGTCTTTGCAGGGAGAATGAACTCTCAGGAAATACAAAAGTTCTTTTTACCAAATATTATTATATACATGACAACATTCATTGTCAGATTCTGAATTCCAAGTAACACATTGTTTATGCAACAGCAGTCTGTGCAGTAATACTTCAAATGGATTCAATTGGATAAAAACAAAAAATAACAACACTTAAATAATATTTCAGACTATTTCATGTGTGAAGTAACTTTTCCAATCATTTTCAGTAACTAACCTCACATTTATAGGGTAGCGGGCTTGTCCTACCCAGTATGTCAAGTCTGAGCCTATTGCTTGTGGTCTATGGTAAGTGTAGAGTATTCTTGTGGGTTTCCTGGTTGTCCTGCTATAGGCTCAGTGGGTTAGTCCTCGCTTGTGGCTGTAATTGGAAGGGTGCTGGTTTGAATCCCACGCTAAGCAGAGTAGTCACATCTCTGTTGGGCCCTTAAGTGAGACCCTTAGTGCCCCCTCCCCCCCCACAGATTAGGTGGATGGGAAGCTGACCTATCATTTGAATTGTTTGTTTGCATATACTGTAATGTATTTTTTTTTTATCTAAGCAAATATACACTTGTTATCCACATAAATTGGTTAAAACATTATCTTTGGCTGCCAATTTTTTTCCAGAGTCCTGTATATAAATGTGTGGGTTAGTTGTTTATTGGCAAATGTTACACTGGCTGTGAAACATTTCCCACTTTTCCCAACACCATTAGCACATTTTCAAAACCGCATACTCATTTGTGGAAACCTTAAATGTTCAGGTCAAAATTAAATGTACTCATCGGAATCATTGACTTTTCCTGCAAACTTTGTCTACAGATGCACCCACACTGGCGATATCTCACAACATACTAGATAGAAAAAATTATTACACTACAACCCAATTTTTTTATGTGTGGCATGCAAGTACAGTAAAATAAAGCAGCTAATGTTTTTTTATGCAAATACTTTGATAGTCAGACAGATAAAGGGTCAGGCCACATCTCATTCACATCATATATGTTGTTCCCTCTTGCCAAAGAGCAAAGAAAGCATGCCTGAGTGCGTCAGATGCAACCTTGAATTGACTCAAATAAAATGTCACCGCATGCCTCTTCCATGGCTTGTAAGAAGTTGTGTCTGTCATCGGGGGTCTGGGCATACACCTTCCAAATCTTCAGTGGGGTTCAGGAATGGTGAGTATGCAAGTGTAACCACTGACTGCTAGGGATGACATCACCCACCGATCCCATGTCGGGTTGTATGGGGGGCGTGGTCCGATCGGCGCTGTGACGCTTTACAATCCCTATCGTTCATCGGTCAGCAGTTAGTTTTGTGTCCGGACTGCAGTGCAAGGCGGGGTGCCAGGTGATACGTATGCGTCGGGGTCTTTGCTGACGCTCAGGAGACTGTCACTGCTGTTTTGCCTGTTTTAATTTATTTCTTTTTGTAAGATTATGTGTGTTGTATTGGTATGGCTGTGAAGAAGGGGGGGAGGTTACCAGGGCTAACTGGGTACTGGCTGGTATAGTTGGTGGGGGTATTAATCTTTTCATCATCCATATAGCCAGTGAATGTGGTGCTGCAGCTTTGGGAGTTGGAGGCTGTTTCCTGCACTGCATGGAGTGAATGTAGGGTGAAGTGGTACTAATTCCAGGTTGTGGTTTGCTGTGATTTGTGTTAACTCCCACTTGGATATGTGAGCCTTTGGTGTGTAAGTGTGGTGTCTTTCTCTTCCCTCCTTTTCCTCCAGGTAAGCACCTTCCCTGGCTGGCTAAGGGGTCAAGGTATGATTATAGAATTGTACTACCAGTACCTGGATTTTGCTCTCAACCCCTTGTCAATGTGTTAGTGGTGTTATATGCTGGTGACTGCTTATCAGCTGGGAGGTTTTAACTATTGTTTTAATAAATTGTTTTAATTTTGGGATATACGTCTCTGTGTGTTCATGTCATGTAACTGCGGGGGAGGAAGTCTTGGGGTTAACCATACATCCTAAGGGGCTGGGCCTTTGGTGGCGTAGTCGGGTCTTTGTGTAATCTTGCATGCCAGGGTTACACAAGGAGAAACATCAGTGGAAGACTGGGATGGGCATCGAAACATTCCTGAACCAGTGTGGCATGATGGGAACTTACATTGTCCCAGATGATGTCATGACAGGCTTGTTCTGGCCTCCCAGGCTCTCCTTCTCCCTGGTGAAGGGTTTGTTTGCTGAGGTTTCCCATGAAAGAGGGTACATGTGCTGTGCTGTATGGGTGTAGCGTTGCATGGTGATGGAGGACGCATCAGCTCGCCATCTCATTGCCGTCATGCAGTTCAGTACAGTAGCTCTTTGGCTGATGATCCTATGACCTCTTCACTTCTATTTAGCATGATTGAATCCTTAAATCATGGACAAAGATCTATTCATGCAGGTCAACCATGGCTTCAAGTTCAAATAGTCTCTCTGGAAAAAATACACTGCGTTTGATTGCATGCGGTTTATTGTAAATGCTCTATTGTATATATTCTGTATGATTGGCATCGTCGTATGTATATTATAAATCTGTGATACTATATTAAAGTACTCTATTGTACACAAATTGAAGGCCTGTTGTAATGGTGAATATGCTTTATGTTGTGAATAGGACACTGAATGTTCAACCATAAAATTTCTGTACATTATTGTGTGGGACTGATCTGTGCATATTGAAAGTGTTGGTTCTTTACCCTTACAGAATTGCTGCCACAGGATATAACTGCTTCATGATTATTCTCTCCTTGTCAAGGATGAATTGTTGTCATGCTTATATGGCTAATTCCAGGAAACACCTCTGGATCTTTGGTAATGCTTTACATTGACTGCAACTTCATAATGCCTTTAAAATGCATTCATAGAACATTCAGTGCACCTTCATTATGTATTCATAGAACATTCATAAGCAGTGTGTCAGTATAGCTTAAGATCCTAACTTAATAGCTTTAGAGTTTTTCTCGATCGCTTACCCACTATTATCACACTAATTAAACATCCCAAACTATAATGTCATTTACCAAAATACAAACCTACTCCCCCCAACTACAAACACTATGACCCTGTTTTCTGAAATGATTCAGATCTTTTGAACTCTTTGTGCAGCAAAACTCTACACACAAATCCATTCATATATCATTGGCTGCACTGTGTGCTCATTTAGGAAGGACTGGAATTCAATAACATTAACTCAACACAGCTTGAACCCACGTAGCACACAATTTCCCAAGTGGAATCACTAGGGAAATTTCGGAGTCAAAATTGTTGACACATCAATCAGAACCTCCAGAGATATTCTATGTGGTCATGGGTCAGTTCAGTTGTTTTGGAACAATGGTTCCAGAAAGGCAGGGAAAAATGGGAAGAGCACACAGGAAGAGAGGTGCAAGAGCAAAGGCAAGTTCCGGAGACAGTTCCAGATGAGATTTGCACTGGTCTTGTTGATCATGTTCTTATCCATGAGATGTCGATGAAAGAAGCAGGGCAAAGAGTATAACCAAACCTGAGCTGCTTCACTGTAGTAGCTTCTATAATATGGACCTTCAGAGAAAAAGGTCCATATAGTTATTTTGCATATTGCTCTCTGCTGTAACTGTGGATTACTGTAATCTGCACTGTTACAACATATACATGTACTGTAGCTGTTTGCTCTGTTGTACTCATGCTATTTGAAATGCAAGTACTGTACCATCTCGCGTACAGTTGCATACAGTTTGGAGTTACTGTGTGTTTCTATTTTGTGAAATGGATGGTTTACAGTCAGTTATGTATTTTCTTTATAACTGAGAGACGACCAACTGGTGATGGCACAAGATCTTAGTCAGTAATGAGCAAGAGAGGGCAGTGATCAATATGGTCATAGCCAGCAACACTCTTCGCTATATTCTCCCTTCCCTAACCCCATAGAGGAGGTTTTTTTTGGCATGGCGGTGGAAGGTCAACAGTATGACCAAGATTCCTGCATCCACGTTCACCTCTTCCAGGGTATAGAGGAAGCTTGTTTGGACATTTCAGTTGAGGCTTTTCAGGGATGGATTAGGGATGCAAAGGTCTTTTTTCCTGCTGCCTGGCCAGAGCTCACATTGCCTGTGATGCTGGAAAGACAGGATGCTGATTTCTGTTTCTTCCTGAGTCTTTATGTGCAAACTCTTTTTTTGATTAGTTTGCAGTTAATTGGTTGGGAAATTGTTCTCTTTTGCATAGTACATTAAGGAATAAAAGAAATATGAAAATGTATACATTTGTTGTGTTAATTATGTAAAGAGATTGTTTGGAGGGGGGGACCATCAGCCACATTACTCATTGCAGTAATAAGTTTTTACAGTAGTGGTTTGAATTGATCTCACCAGGGTGTTAAGGTGTTGTACTGTATGTGTGCTCGAGGCCTTTTGTGTGATGTCTGAAGGTAAAGTTTCGTTTTAATGCACGAGAGTTTGGTTTTGGCCCAGAGGTTTGAGGTTTGAGGAGCTGAGTGTGCGGTTATGCATTTATGTTTAGAGTTTTGGGAAATAGAGCATAATTTCGAGAAATGGATCTTGTCTGTCAATAAAAACTGTAATAATAAACATCATATGATGATCAGAATCGTGTAATGTTTGTTATTGCCCAATTCGTCTCTGGATTTTCCACAAAGTGGTTTATTGTTGACAATCACCATATACACAATGGCTGATTCTTGAGCATCTGTCAACAGCCATTATCTTCTGGAAAAAGACAGTCCATCTCTTTAAAGCTACAGTACAAAATACAACAGTGCTGCATTTTGCTTTTTTTTGTCTTAAAATGTGGATAATAGATTTCCTCCTTGTCTTTCTCTTTGTCATCACCGTTGCTGCTGTCTGACATAAACGTGCTCACCTTCAGTGATTGGATCCATAATCGCAAAAACATAGACATACCTTTCATTCTGTTTATATTCCACAGTTCTGACTGGACATTTTGGATTAATAAAATTAACAGCTGCATGAAGGAGTGCTAAGTGAGTTTAGGTTGTGGCTTGTTGAATGTTTAGATTGCTAGTGCTTACTGTATGGGTACAGAGTTAAACTAAAGAAACAACAAGATACTTTTTAAAGGAGTAGATGAGGGTGTTTCGCAGATTGGTAAAGGGGTGAAAATACCTATATTGTGCTAATAGATTTCAGAACTGATGTAAAACATGTAAAGATTTTACCAAAACGTCTGTTTTTTTGTGTTAGTATATATATATACGGCCATGGAAAAAATTGTAACAGAACACATTTTAAAAAAATAAATTAAATCCTGGTGTAACTGTGAGTTTGTTGGCTGAAAGCTATACTGAGTAGCAGTTTTCTTTCAGGTTGAAAACTTCTAAGGCAGCAGTACACAAGAACAAGGCAAAACAGGAGATGCTGGTAATGAACAGAAATCAGCAAGGTAAAGGGCGGAAGAAACATTCTAATGCCAGAGATGACTGTTAACCATTAGATTTGTTTCTCATGAATCGGTGGATGACATCAAGTGACCTTCAATAGGAATGGGAAACATTAAGTGCAGGTGTGAAGTGCACTGCTAGGACAGTTCATATCAGTCTCATAGAAGCAGGACCAAAGTCCCATAAAGCAAGGAAGAAGCCTTTCATTAATGAGAAGACATGAATGATAAGTGCCAAATTGTTATGGCCAGATGACTGGGTCAGAACATCTCAGAAATGGCAAGCCTCATGAGGTGCCAGTGGTGAGTCATGATAAGTACCACATGAGAGCAGTCCAAGGAGGGAAAAATGACAATCTGCTGACTGGATGTTGGTAGTCAAAATTGTTTTTGGGGAGTGGTCATGCTTTCGCTCATTGGTGCACATTTAGTATCACATTGTTTATATAAAGTATCTGGTACCTTTACTAAATGAATAGCTATCAGCACCGCCTCCCACACAATTGGTTTGATAGTGATGTGTGTCACATGATTCTTTGTGTCAGTAAAACATTTTCGTTGCACTGAGAGAACTGTGACAGTAACTAGGATACCTGATTGCAGCAAGGCAGCTCAGATTCAGGACAAACATTCCCTTCATGTATTCAGAAAACTAACAACCTGCTCCCCAATTTCTGCAGCATATTCCTTATGCTGTTGCTGGTTTGACTGTCTGTGCTGATGTCTGTATATCTTTATAAGGGTGTGTTGGATTTATATCTGCATGCTAAGCCTCCATCTGTCTCCCACTACCCATTCACTTCTGTGTGCGCCTCTGCCCTGGCTTCAGCATCATCTGGGGAAATGTACGGACCGTAGAAACAGTACCATTACAGCTGACCCCTGTCACACTGGCGGACCCAGCAAAGGAAAACGTTCTTGCTGCTTTTAATTTTGGTAACACATTCAGCAAACTATGCTTTCTGAATTATACAAAGTTAAAGTTTAAGTGAGGGGGGCTTTGGACAACCAATTGGCCTTGGATCCCTGGGCGATTGTAATTGTATTTTTTTCCTCAGAGGTTTATGTTCTATATCTTCTAATAACATCAAGCTTTTAACACTGATAGTGTTATTTTATTATATGAAATGTTTTTCATGTCTTCTTCTGTTACCATTCAATGGCATTTTAACCTGTGATGTTTTTGAGACAACATTACTGGAAATAGTGCTATATAAAAATATCATTTAGTCATGCAAATGAACACTAATGCCAAGCCCTGCTTAAGAATATATATAATTATTACTGAGTCCACTTGTATTTGTTACATTTTTTATAGAGTCAGCACAGAAGATATAGTGCCTTAAGAAAATATTCAAACCACCCCATTTTTCTACCATACCCAAAAAGCAAAAATAGTTTTCTTCAAATCTTTGAAAATATGTTAAAAACAAAGTAAAATATCACATGTATGTAGGTGTAACGTCCTGCTCCCAACAAGCCTGATTGTGTGCCACACCCACCTCCTTGCCTCCTGTTTTACCCTAATTGGAGTCACCTGTTGCTTGTTAAGTCTAGCTTGTGTTTTGTATTTAGTCTGTGTCTCAGTCAGTCTTCCCCAGATCTGTCATTGTAGTACCAAGTGTGAGTAACTCTGTGTGTTCTGAGCATTAAACCCTCGTGTACCCCTACATAATGCCTTTTTGATTCTTGCGACGCTCACTATTCGTTACAGTAGGTATTACTCAGTTTTTATTAAAGCACCCTTGGCAACAATTAAAGTTGCATGTCTTCTTGGGTATAATGCTACAAGCTTAGCACACCTGCATTTGAGGCTCTTCTCCCATTTTTATCTGCAGAACCTTTCAAGCATGTTCAGAATGTATGGCGAGTGTCAATGTACCACTATTTTCAGGTCCCTCCAGAGACATTCAGTTGGGTGTAAGTCTTGGCTTTGGCTGAGCCATTCAAGGACTCTCATACATCTGTCCTAAGGCCTGGCCCATGTTATCCTGGCTATGTGCTTTGAGTTATTGTAGTTTTGGAAGGTGAACCTGTTTTTGCTTTTTGATTATGGTGCACCGTGTGCGTAAGTATAGTTATTATGTAGCAGAATTTTGAAAGTATTCAGCGATCTGAATACTTTCTGAATGCACTGCATGGAACACCACTTGCATTTAGAGCTCCATTTAGACACTGCAGCTGCATGGTGAATCAGCAAAAAAAACCAAAAAAAACACAGGAATGAATTGGACAATATTACTAATGAAACGTGAAAAGTAAGGTTCGCCTCTTAAACGATCTTCTTTATATTGGGAAACTAGGATGTTATCATCCCTATATTATACTTACAAAGTCTATGATCTGTATGTTTTGAGTATCTAGTCAGGTCAGTATCTGGTTCCAACATCTATGGGCAAAAAAGATGTTTGTCGTGTTTCTTGACGTTGCTTTTTATGGACTAATGTAGTAAATCACCAGAAATTGAGCAACAAGAAAAAAAAATGGATATACTGGAGATGTTTTATGATGATGAAAAATGTATTAGACTTCTGAATGTTAAATGCACAGCATTGTCTCACTGGAAACAATATTTTGAGAAAAATTCCTATTTTAATTTGAGAAAACTAGTTTCAATGTTTGTCAGTCTTCTGACAATTAATCTTTGACACTACGGCTTGAAAGCTACGCCCGTCTAAACAACCAAAACATAGTTCTTTTCATAGGATACAGAAAATATATTTGCTTTTACTATTTTTTTTTTTATTGAACAAAAGCTTACTTACAACAATCGTTAGAGCAATTAATAAATAGCAAATGTTATTAGTAAGCTTGACCCACACAAAAGACCTTTTTCCCCACTGTCCCTGAAATGTTTTCATGGTTTTATGAAACATTCTTTATTTATTCGACATTTGAAATCAATTTACATGACTTTGTCCTATGTAGGGTGCCTTGTACTTACTGCCTGGGATCAGCGCCAGGCCCATTGTAGCACTGAGTCTGGTTGGAAGATGGATGATGTTATCCACAGAATCAGAGGTGTGAATCCGTCTCAAACTTGGGAGGTGTAAGGCTACTTAGCTACCAACTTTGTCAGAGTGGTGCCCCTCTTCAGGTCATTGGAGCTTACAATAGATTAGTTTGTTATATATGATGGCGTTCCATGTGACGGATCCAGGGGTTAAAGTTTTTACATTATAATTAACATAACCAATGCAAATTGATTAGCTTTTAGTGTTTCCCCTGTGTAGATCATTAATTATTTTCGTTCTAGATTATGTAGTCACAAAATAATGGTAAGAGTTCATTATGGGGTAATTGCAACATTTTTCACTCTGTGATCCTAGATTCGATGGAATATTGGTGAAGTTCTTGTTCCCATGGCTTATTTTTCATTTTAATTGAGTCTCTGCCTGCAGTTTTGTAAAATGAAGCTAAGAAACTCACTTGTATAAAATGAGTGAGTCACAGTGGCTAGTGATGCTAAAGTAGACAAATGTACGGGCATAAAGAGGAGAATAGTGAAATCCCTTAACACAGAGAATAGGCCCTCAGCACACCAAGGAATGGAATAATTGGTTGAGATTCAAACATGGGATGTTCAAGGTTTTAAAAACTTGCTATGAATTCTGCGAAACTGCCAGCTTGGGTCAGAGACTAGAGGGATATAACTGGAAACAACTACATTACTTCCTTCCCCATTCCAATCCTTGAGTGCTGGGGTAAAATTACCTGGAAAGCCGTAATCCATAGTCCTGTCATTGGATTCCAATATACTTTCCAAGACACAGCTTCACAAATGTTGTTAGATACACCTGAGTTTGTACTGACTTTACTAAATGTACATGTGTGTCCAAATGTTATGGCTGATGTCTCCTTTCCTGTAATTTTGCTGATTTGTTCTCATATTTAGCCTGCTAGAACAATCCTATAGAGGTCCTTTTTGCCTTGTGATAAAATGGTTACAGGACATCACTTTGAATCAGATATTACTTTATACTTGAATTTGTAATACATGGCTATTAACAACGAAAAAAACAAGCATGTAGGCAAGAAGATATTTTATATGTATAAGATCTGAATAAGCACAGGTTACAAATTCACAACATTTTTGTTATGGTTGAAATCTTAAAACTTCAGATACTGAATAAAAGGAAGATACAGTAACTTTTGAAAACTGATTTGATTTCAAAGCAAACTAGCACTCACAAAATAAATTTTCATTTACATTAGAAAAAAATTGGCTAATGGTTCTTGTCCTTGCATTTCTGCTGATTGGTTCCCCTACCCAATTGCTCAGGAAGAATACTGAAGCTTACAGGTGTATGGCAACTGTGTTGTAGATATGCCTGCAAATCTAATAATAGCAAATGAAAACAGACAGAAAGAAAAACTGAAAGCCTGAGGCCTGTCATGTTCCTGAGTGTTAGGAAATGCATGGGCTGTAAGTGACAGATAAATTGGAAAGGGACTGTACAGTAGGTCAACAGATATGTTAAGGGCTGAATTCTTAAATATTTAAAATTAGGCTTACTATACCAAATATAACTGATAAAAGTAGCAAGATTGTATACAACATTTTAACAAACAGATTTTAAAGTGAGGGTGCAGCAGAATAGATCTGACATTCAAATGAATTGAATTTTAATGCAATAGTAAGGGAATCCTTTCAGGACATTAAAGAATACGTTTTGTGTTGCACATTAACGTATCAATGACATTCCTTTAGAATAACATCCTGTTGAGGGGTACCATGCCTTGTGCAAACCTGATTTACCATATCCATAACCTAGATAAATGCTATAGGTGAGCTGATGGATGGATGAATAGATGGATGTCATAGAAGTGATGGGCTTAAGGTCTGGATTGAAAGTAATATTCAGTGATCATGTAGACAAGACACATTCAAAGCAAGTCACAGAAGTAATCGGCAGTTTAAAATGAAAAAGTACAAAGAGAGTAAATGCTCTCTCTGACGTGCGTAAAATCAGGCATATAAAATCTGCTGCTGTAATGCAGACATCTTCAATGTGCTCTAGCTTCCTCCAACAGCCCAAAGACCTGCAGCTATGCTAGATATTGTATCTTGATCACCTATAGCGTGTGCTCAACAATGTACTGGTCTGCTGTCCTGGCTGGACTCCTGTCTTGTGCATGAAATTTCCTGAGCTTCAGGCCTTCCAGTCACCCAGACTAGGGGTGTTTCTCACTACGTTCTTGACCGTACTTGTTTTCTCGTGTGCCTGTTTCATGTCGTCTTCCATTGCGGAAGACCAGTTGGGATACTCAGGAACAGATGCATAGAGGATGATAAAAGCCCCCAGATGTTGTTCTTACCCTGCCCAGATATCAAGGATGCGTAGGTTCCATCCTTGCCCAACTAGACCAATCCCATGATTCATTGCAGCCTAAGTTCGTTCTTGGGGGGCAAGTTAATAAGACTGTTCTTGCCAAGAACACAAGAATTATCTTGGATTCTTGGTATTGAGAAACCCCTAGGTCGAGGCAGGATGTAATGTCAGCTCACCACACAGAAAACATTTACAAAATCTAGTTTCAATTGTTTAATATGAGTTTTGCATTGAAAGGAAATGCCCATATTATTGGCGAAGAGTCCGTTTTCTCTTGTATCTGCTAACAGCAACACATCATTCTCTGCATCTATCAAAAAAGTTTATTTGATCTCTTAGAATTCTCTTATGTGTTTTCTTCACTCTGCTTCATGAACATGGGAATTCATTTTACAGCGAATGATTGCTTTTATCTCACAAAGCTGGCACTAAGTGACAGACCATGTTACTTATATCAATATTCAATTAAATTTCAGTTCAATTCATTTTTATATTGCACCCTTCCAGCCACACTTGGATATTTAATAAATTAAGAATAGACAAATCTCATAGTCCTCTTATTTTGTTATAACAGGCAAGGAGAATTAATATTGTTCTAAATTGTCAGCACATAATGACATTTAATTTTAAGCTCTTATTCCTGAAGTTTCAAAACAATAGAGCGGGAACTGTACAGGTCTCAACATCAAATTCCTGCGTGACATCATGTATAAGTCATGGGAATCCAGTGCAAAAGCCACTTAAGGACAGCTCCAGATTTGCTGAAGTAAAACATGATCCTATGTAAGAACAGGGTACAGTCACTGGCATTTGCAAAGGCTCTCTCTGCATTTTGGCCACCTCCCATGCCACTCTCACACAAAACAGGCCAGAAAAATCCAGAGCATTGGCCTGATTTATCCCCTCCAGACACAGAGCTAACCCGTCTGTCCACCCATTCCACTGTCCTCTCCATTAGTCGGGGGGTGGGGAGTCACGAGGGCTGAGAACCGCAGTGAAACAGCTCGCAGCCCCCTGTCGTCCCCCCTCCCCCTGCCACCAGCACGCTAATATGGTCAAATGTTTTTAAATGAACCATTAGAGCCGACATGAGACTGCTGGTCGGGTTTAAGACAATGTTGGGTTTTTTGTTTTCCTCTCTCTTTGTCAAAATGTGTTTTGAGTGCTTTCAGCACTGAACTGGAAACGCCTGATCTGAGTGCTTTGGTGCAGCAGTTTTCACCGTCAGAATTGCCATCGAGTCTCCCAGCTGATGACACTGTGTTCAGTGTAAATTGAATGGATGGTCCAGCACTGACCGGTCATTTCGCCAGTCGCTATCAAGGTTCCGAAATATCTTTTTGTCATTCACATTCTCCGGCCCCATCGAGGCAGCGTCCTTCGCATGTCACACCTCACCGCTGCGTAGTCGTGCTGCCATTCAGTTCTGACACGTGCTAACCGGTAGGTGACCGACATAATTGATTGGCGTTCAGGTTAATTACCAACGCTAATTAGGAATGTTGTCGCATTTACATTTATTATACACTCTAATTGTCAGTAAAATGACTATACAGTAAAATCCAGTTATAATGGACTCTCTAATAACGGAATATCATCTATAATGGACGAGATCCACCGGTCCCTGCCATGTATGTTTAAGAACATGCAGGAAACGCATCGGATATAGCGGACTCGCATATAATGGAATTTCGCTTATGATGGACAAACAATTTGGTCCCCAGGGCCGCTTTTAGCTGTAGTTTTGCTTGGCTATAACGGACATGCAGGCTCCGCCTACAAGGCCTGTGGCGTGCTGGTGATATCCAGCACAGATACATAGTCTGGGTTATTAATAGTCTTACACATCTGGTAAAGTTGGATTACTACATGTACAATATAATAATCTATACCACAAGTGTGTCTGCTGCGGTGTGGCATGAGTAAATGGTGTCCTGTAGTTCTGTTCTGGTGTCCATCTTGCCCTCCATCCAAACTCAATACTGGCCACACTCCCATTCTCCCAATATCCATTCCCTTTATACAGTACTGTACCCTCGTCCTCGGACCTCAGAACACTTTATGTCAAGCAGCAGAATTGAAGAGCACATTTTCAGTTGGTTATGGTTGGGTGCCAAGCATGAGGTACAGAACGATATTTCAAGAAACTTTTTGCTGAATAATATAAACAAACCTAAAGAACACAGTAGAAATGACAAAGTTACAGGTAAAGCATGCAAAAACATAGACGTAAGTAAGTCTGCGCACGCGTTCCATGTGTGAATAACTGCAAAGTGTAAGGGAAATGGCTAAGAGCAACATGCCGATTTCAGACGCAGAGTAGAGCAATAATCTTGAAGTAATGAGAAAATAAAGGCTGTCTGTAGTGCAGGTTAACTGATGTAGCACAAATGGACAATGGAGAGAAATGTCTAGACATGGGAAGAGGGTGATTCCCGCCTGCTCGCCCTCCATCTGCACTGCAGCCTGGCCATATACCCCTTGTTCAGATGGCAGTCCGAATCTCCCAATCTAGAGCCCTATGAAATCAGGGGGTTTTCCAGATTTATCCCGATCCGTTTTGGAGTTTTAGGTTTTGTAAGCTAGCGAACTGGGAAAAGATTAGCCTTTACGGAGACAAGTCCCGTAGTTTTCAAAGTACGACAGTACCAGTCTGCACTTTTGATTCCTTAAAGGCCGTATTTCTTCTCATTCTGAATGTGAATTTATTCTCCTTTGCTGTTTTACCTCTGTCTAAAGCCTCCTTTTTAAAGCATCATACTATAAAAGAGCCGCTAAAAACTGAGCTTTCCTCTCTGCCTGATGTCTTTGCCTCTCTATGCCACAATATTTTATTTATTTACATTACCGTACATTTTATTTATAACCTGCAACATGCTTATAATGTATTATTAAACTTGTCGAGCAGATTGTTCTGTGCAGAGCTGTGTTTAGAAATTGGTCATTTTTGTACTTTTATGTTATTGTTCAGGCTAGCAGAATGTTATGGGTAGCGGTTGGCGTTTTCAGAATCGTTGGCATGCGCTGCCCCTAACTGTTCTCGAATGTGGAGGGGTTACAGTGCAGCCGTATATGTGTAAATCCATCATAGGAATTGTTGGGAAATAAAAATGAAGGCGATCTCCAGGCAGTGCAATGTACTGGCTTTGATCCTCTAATCATGTAGGTGAGTGATGCAGGGAAGGGTGTCTGTCAGCAGTGCATGGGGCGGATCTGGGACCTTGTCACTGCCGTCTGTATAAAGTCATAGGTCCTGCTGCAGGGCCCTTTAAATAAGAAAGGGAGAGGAACCGCAGGCAGCCTGCCTGTTACCGTTGGTGGTCTGTCCCCCGTACTGCACGAGTTCCCTCCTCCCGTCCCTTTAGTGGTTTATGGTGCCGGATTGTGGCCAGGAGATCTTAGCTTGGGATGAAATATTGATCTTCGGAGAGGAGTATCCTGCTCAGTCAGGCATCTTGTGAAAATGTGAAATCATGAAGCTCTCTGTTAGCTGCTGGGAACCTGATAGGGTGGATGTGAACTTAAGAGGTACGTGCCGCTCCTTGTAAACTGTGCTGCTCTAAATTAAAGAAACAATGGGATGTAAATGGCATATGCAATACAGGCCATAAAATCGCACAAACATTTCATGTCCGTATTCCACTCCATCCAATCACTACAATTTACAAAGTTTTGGTCACAACACAAAGCTGCAGCAACAACAGTTTTTTAAAGGCACAGTCATTCCTGTATTGCTCACTCCAAGTACTACATATCCTGAATCTGGAAACACACACAAACACACACACACACACACACCAGTTCATAAATGTGTGCAAATTTGCTTTGACGGTATCCAACTCTTTAAGCAGGAAAAGGAGAGACAGTTTGTATGTTGAACCAGTTCTGTTGGAAGTGTATTCCAGTGATTTCCCGAATGAGATTTTTCGTGGTGACTTATAGCCGAGTTGCTCACGTCGTTTTTCAGAGCCGAGCGTAACGACGGAGGCACAGCAGCATTTTAAAGAGTAAGCAGGCATTTGAGTACATTATCACATTTTCAAAATTTTTAAGTTTATGACAGTAGTGATATTGATGCGTTTTTTGTTTGTTATGGATCCTTAAGCTCCTTCTTCTATAATGATTTAATTTAGGTGTGAGCGCATAGCAACGCCTTGCTTGCCTGAGGTTATCTGAGGGCGGGCCTCCTGTGGAGACCCGCAGCTCTGCTTCGTCAGGCCTCCGCTATCTCCTGCTCCGCGCTGCTCACCGGTTACACGTCAGTCTAACTCAGGGCTCGACTTGCCGTGCCGCGTTGCGTAACGCCCCGTGGGCCTCTCCGCAGATGCCACCATCGAAAGCAACTAGCTTAGTGAGCGGTTTTGCATTTTGCCCATTTATTCTGTATTTTCTACCATTCTTAAGGTTAAGTGCTGCTCTGTAGGGCCCCTTTTGTGGAGCACGTGTAGACCATCACTGGGCTGTGAATCCAGCCTCGAAAATACCTTCTGCTAACAGATGACTCGCTGATTAGTCTTTTGGCTTGAAATAGCTTCATCTCTTGCTTAATTAATTCACAATATGAATGTTTTTTAGAGGTGTGATCTCTGTGACAGCAGATATCAAAAGTGCTTAATGACCTGTAACTCTTGGTTCGCTTCCCAAGAGGTATTATGCTGTTGTACCTTTTTGATGAGGAACCTGAAGTCTAATAATACTCAGATGTGTGTATATGAATTGTAGAGTTATGAACTTTTAACCCACTTTTTATAATAGCTTGAACTAAGCAAATAAAGTATAAGTCTGGATGCAAGTTCTTGATTGTACTGAACTTGTTTGGCTGGTTTAAAGAGGAGTTTTTTTTTTTTTTTTTTTTTAAACCCCTTAAGTTATATAAGCTTGTAGTTCCCTCTTTGAAATTCATGCACCCTGGTGGAGTCATTAACCAGGCATTAACCAGTCTTTCCCACTGATGGTTCTTTCCAGTGAAAGCACTGACCAGTCTCTCCCACTGACCACTGTGCTTTGTCCCATGGTGTCAAGGTAAAGGCAGTAGCACCCTGCTCTCTTTCGAGCTCCCATAATGCTTTGCTTCACCTGATACCATTGAGGTTAATGAGTCAGATGGGAAATTTCTAGGGTTACATGCCGAAGGCCGTTTTCAGTCGACTGGAGGCTGACTCCGCTTGGCTCACCACAGAAAGCATAAGATTTAGAGGTTAGCTTTCAGGCCAAGAATGGCCCTCTTAAGTTTCCTGGACAGTCAGTGCTGTGAGTGCTATTGTACGACTTGATGGATCGATGCAGTACAGTCCTGTTTATCAAAGCACATATTTAGATCAAATCAGTGTCTGCAACCTGGGTGTGCAAATTGTTATGTAATAGTGCTGCGTCAGTGACACTCTCTCAAATGGTGTCGTGTCACTTTTGTCATCCTCATGTTGGTATACGTTTCGTTTACAGAAAGCAAAAGAATCTCGTCATTGTAGTGGTGTTGAAGTTCTCTTTGCAGGTTATGTAGCAGCTCAGTGTTAAGCTGACTGCGCAGAACTTTTGTCAAGTTCATGCATTTAGGTGGTTTTAAGCAGAGCTTTTTTTGTGAGTTTCCTGGCTGTATAGAATGTCTCCTCGCCTCAGCCAGCCCCACCCCCCCCCTGCATGCACCTGGTGACCCCCTGGCTTTTATTCCCCCATATATCCATCTTCCTTTGATGTCTGTGGATCCTCCAGACTGACAGAGTGACTTACAGGTACTTTCATGAAGGTGATTCCCCAGATAGGCTTTTAAGTATGAGGTCCAAACGTGCTGAGACCCTCTTTCCAAAGTCCTCACAGCTGCTTAGTTTTGTCCACCCCCCCTGTCTTGCTAGTTGCCGTTTAACCCGATCTGTCTTGTTACCTTTGAATATCGCAAATGTTTGTAAAATGCTGATGCACCTTATATCATGTTGGCTTTGCTTCTCGGTTGATTGGTTGATTTTTCTGTACATATTTACATATGATACACATTCTGTCCCCGCCTACATCTGTTCCAGTCCCCGTAACACCCGTCTGTTTCCGTTCGCTCCTGTGATGGACATCTGGGCATGCGGTGTCCTTTCCAGTCTGGTGGCTCGGACAGTTTAGTCTGCGAGGCAGCCACGTCCCAGGGACAGAGTGAACATGTTTTCTGAGACATTCAGTCATTGGCTCGGATGTACCCCCGCGGTCGTGAAGTGGAAAAACTCGGGTTATGGCCCGCGAACGACTCTGCCGCATTAAAGACCTCCCGCCCTGAGAGGAGGAATCGCCAGTGAGCTGTCAGCCTTTCCGTTTGATTTCCCACGCAAAGCCGCTGGTGATTTTACCACTCGGATTGTGTGTCTAGCCGCCGTCAGTGGGGTTATTGGGAGCTGAGGAGCTTTTTTTCAGGGGGAGCTGGAGACAGCGGTTAGCATGTAGCCGGTGTCCTCAAATGCCCGGTCATCATCGGCGTCGTTGCTGGTTCCTCTGCTGGAAGACGGCTGTTGGTGTGAAGCCGCTGGGCTATTTTCTGGGTCAGCTGCTTCTGCTGATGGGGTGTAGCTGAGGAAGAGCCGGCCCGCCCGCCGCTATGCTGTCCTCAGTTGACTTCTGGGGCCATCTGGGGTATCAGGCCATGTGGCTAAATTGTTCGACCTTCTCCGCAGACCTAATTCGGCAGCAGTGGAGAGAATGCAGTAAGAGCTCAACTCAGGATTAGGGTAGGGAGAACACAGGATGAGCTGTCCTAGACTGACGTATGGAGAACACAGATCGCAGATCGAGCTTTACCACTCTGGAGTGGAGGAGGGAGGTTCCATGGAAAGCCTTACTGCTCTGGAGTAGAGGAGGGAGGTTACAGCAAGAGCTGTTCCGCTCTGGAATTTGAAGAATGCACAAATAGTGCTTCTGGTCACAAATAGATCTAATGCAGCTAGTCATTTTTTATTGATGAGCTTTTGATGTTGACCTGTGATGCCATGTAAGACATCCACTCAGAAACCTGACTTTAGAGTTATGTGAAGGACCAGCCCGGCTTCGTTTCCCCCTGCCTTTGGGGCGCCTGGATGCCTGGCTAGAGTTAGTCTTTTGGGTCAAGGCACACCCAGGTCTGCATTCCCCGAAGCCCTCCTTCCGAAGGCCAGGCGGGGTGGAAATGCTCTTGGTGACCGTTGAGCGGAGTCACCCCCCTACACGGCGCCTCCCAAGCGCGCTCAGATCCAGGCCCAGACATGGTGATCTGCCGGTAATGGCTGCTGCTGTCATAATGCCTTCGTGCCTGAGGCTGGTTTTATGCAGCTGAAATGCAGGTGTGATAGTCTTGAAAGCTCTCATTAACTATACTGTGCACATGATCAAGGAATCTTATGACAGGACTCGTTGTGTAATCATTTCAGTCATGCAATTACTTTCAATTGTTTATCCCTTCACAACTGCATATAGTTACTCTATGGTTGCGTGGCTTTGATCTCCTGGCAGGATTTCAGTGTTGCTGCATGTGCTTTTCTTGGAGATCAGTGGTCATTTGGAGTCCAGCTTTTTTAGGGGTCTCACTTCTAAGTATCGATCCATTGTGTGAGCTCGGTTTAAGGCTGCTACAGATTAGCAAACTTAAGTGCAACTTTTGAGCATAAGAAGTGAGGCGTCTTTGGTCCGTTTTCATTTCTTTGTTTGAGGGAACTTCGACTGCCACAGGTGAAGTGGGAATGGAGGGGATGGTGCCAGTCAGCCTGTCCCACATTGACCTGCTTCGCAGGAAGTACAGGCTTGTTTCTTGCTTTTCTAGAATCTGCTATATTGTCGGCTTTGTTTATCTTTGTTTGGACGTCGCTTCGCGGATGGTGTTGGCAGTTGAGGCGAAACCTCAGATTCTCCACTCCCACTCTCACGTTTATACTCGACAAAGATTAAAAAGACGTTTGGAAAAAGGACTGTGGCCCCACAGGTGTGGCAACAGGTCTCAGGAATTCAGTCCTCTGTGCTTGATTTATTTTTTCTTCTTTTGCTTGTCTGTCAGCTGACCTCTTAGCTGTAGGGGAGATTGGTGGGTCTGGCTACCCTAAATGTCATGAAGTATTCATGCACAACTTTCTCCCCGAGTCTCTCTGCGGCATCTTCATAAGCCACCTACAAGTACGTTGGGCGACCCACTTAGGTTTGGTCCCGTGACTCTGGTCTTGGGCCCTTTTGCGGTCAGCAGTGTCCCAGTGTTGCCCTGAGGCTGCTGTTAAGGCAACAGAGCCCAGGCAGGAGCCTCTTTTGCTCGAACCAAGATGTTCAGTACTTTGACAATTAGTTCTGTTTATCAACTAATGACGTGTAGCTTGTTCCGGTATCTGGTAGGCAGCTTGCCTGGTTGTTTTTGTATGAAGGCTGAATCCAAGGTAGTTCATAGTCGTACATCATTAGCATCAACTGTCAGTGAAGAATGTTGCAAAGAATGTTGGGAAAAAGGAATAACTAGTGATCCACCATGACAGTGGCAGCCTGTGTTGGATACATAGCCGGGCTATACACCTCCCCCTCCAGACGCCTCCACATCCCTCTGTTCCATGGGATGTCTACCCCGGGGGTTGTGGAATGTGCCCTTTCTCAGCATTTGCCCTCTGAGGTCTCACCGTGTCAAACTGGCTCCCTGTAAAGCGAGTTGGGGGGCTGGGGAATGTGGCAGTCAGTGCTTCTTCAGGCAGCAGGGCACCCAGCCTCTCCCGACCTTTGTCTCCCAGGCGGCTGCTCATTGTGCTCTGAAAAGGATACTTTGTGTCCTTTGATAGTGTGACTGAGCAGCAGGGAGTCTCTCTCCGCACTCGCTAATGAGGTCCGCTGGAAGAATGGGCATCTCTGTGTCGGCCCTTTCAGCCCGCCTGGCCCCCTAGTGGGCGTGTCCGGCATGACGGCCCCGTCTCATGTCAGGCGGCCAAAGCGGGGATGGAACTGAAAATGGCCTGCCTAGTGATCTCCTGTCGTGGGTTAAATTCAGGACCACAGCCGCTTTGTTGACCAAAAATTGAATTGAAAAAGACACCGCCAGCCTGCCCAGGCCCTAGGCCTATTCCAGCAGGATGTGTGTCCGTTTGGAAGGGGCAATGCCTCCTCCCTTTCTGGGTCGGCCTGCCGCCGATCCCATGACACGCCGCAGAGCTGCTGTGAGGACGGGGTTATAAGGTTTTTGGGTCAGAGGGCCCACGTTGAATAGCAGCAGTCATCTGAGGAAGGCCCAGGCCGGTATTCATGTCCGCCTGCGTGCGTCTCTCGGCCTGGTCGTGGGGGCCGCGCTCATGAAAGCGTGGCGTTTGCACGGGTGACTCATCATGTGTCAGGCGAAGCTGCGTTTCAACACAGCCACCCGTCAGGCTTGTGACCGGCTGAGGTTACTGTTTACACACGCTGTGGCCTGGGAACATCCTGGGAACATCGTAAATGAGTCACCGTGGACCCGGCCAGCGCCTCGTGGCAGTCTGTAAGGAGGAGCGGGGTGGCACCGCATGACGGGAGGAGCGGGGTGGCACCGCATGACGGGAGGATCGGGGTGGCACCGCATGACGGGAGGATCGGGGTGGCACCGCATGACGGGA
>JAABNY020000119.1:9224732-9247269 GCA_015164015.2 Brevimyrus niger | reverse complement strand
ATATATATAGACACACACACACACACATATATAAAAAATGTCTGAGACCCCCCAGAATCTTAGATATCAGGCCAAGTACTTTATTTTATTTTTTTTAAATCTGCCACATCCTTGTGCTCTTGTCCTGAGATGTTGTACTCAAGCTGAAGCCCACATGCAGTTTTCAGTCACAGGCTTGGCCATTCTGGAACTCACTAGAGTTTGGTGGGAAAACACTAGGTAAAAGTACCAAAAAAGTTACTCAAATCATTCAGTATTCAGGAGACGTACGTAAAAAGGAACCCTCAGCATAAAACAATAGATTTAAAATCATTAAAATTAGGGAATTTAAGTTCATGAAATAGATCAATTTCAAGTGGGTCCTTATTTTGATAATTTATCTTTTCTTTGATTATGCCAAGATTATATCGTTACTTTGCATAACTGTCCTTCTGGCTGGCTAGTGAAGAATGGCAGCAATATTCTTAAAGGCTCATTGAAGGGCTTCTTGGTCACCTTATGTCCGATACTCCTACATCTTGGGTCTTGTCCCCATTAACTCACACATGCTATTTGCTTTGTGAAGTGGCCCTTGAATAGCTCACATGTTGGAATCAATCATCTACAATGTGACGACCCTAAATAAGTGTCTATTCTCTCCTCTGGGAAAAATAGGGTTTATTCCTATGCATGAGAGCAAAATTCAATTTACCATAAGAATACAATATATCCAGGGTGTCACTTGCCTATACGTTATGCTTCATGGAATTGGCTCCAAACTTATCATGGCATGCTACTCCAGTATCAGTTTTAAGATAGACGAATGGACGAGTGACTGGGTGACGAAATACTTTCAGTCAGTACATGGTAATTTATAGGATTGAACTTGAACTGTTTCATTTGTTTTGGGATTTGGATAAATTGATCTGAGACTTTACTGAATTTAAGCAAATTCAGTGTTACACTTTTATATAGTAGAAAAGTAGACCATCAACTGATTAATTAAACACACAACATCCCAGCATCCCCTGGGTCATTATGACCAGTTGTTTGCTTATGGTTGTCATGATTATAAAAGACTGTGCTTTGAGATTAGAAGTAATTACTGTGGCACATCAGGAGGAACTAGACAGGTTCAGTTGCTGAAGTTTTATGAGCATCTGTGTCTCAGGTGATTTTATTGTGGAACTCTTAAAGCGAGACCAATCAGAGTCCGTGTGGAAGCACACTCCAGAATTGTGATATCTGTTAATTAATTTTAATTACAGTTCAACCTACTACAGATGAAAACTAGAGATAATACTATCGTATTAGCAAGTAAGTTGCAAATTATAAAACAACATGCTGCTGAAAATTCTGCAGAACAAGATATTTTAATTGCATCTTACGAACTGCTCATGGATTACGATTAATTTTCCTTCGCCTTGTTCTGAACAGATAAGCTTGATGGTAACCCAAAGAACTGTAAAGTTTCTGATAGCTTGATTTCAGCTCTGTTGGCTTCTAATGGACATATCTTGCACATTGTCCTTAGAAGGCAAGGGTAATGCTAATCACCACTCACTGAACGTCTCTGCTTTAAGTGCCTCATGGTCCTTGTGCACAGTCCTGCTCTGTCTGCAGTAAGATGCCAGCAGTGCTCACTGGAATATACTTTAGGACAGTGTTTCTCAATGCGGTTCCCAGGGACTCACAGACAGTCCATGGGAGGGTGCAAAAATATGGACTGTCTGGCAGGGAACTGGGTGGGAGCAAAAACATGGACTGTTTCTGGGTCTCCGAGGATGGGGTTAGGAAACACTACTTTAAGACAATAGCTAAAATTCATTATAGTAGAAAACTAGTAAACACAGACAAGTAAGTGTAAGTTTATAATACTGTGGATAATATATCCAGTCCAAAAATGTAATAGCGGTGAATGAAAAAAAATCCATGAGTAATTTTTTCCCACAAAGTACCTTATAATTGATATATAACTGTACTGTATAAAAGAATGTGCTGCATTACATTGTCTTGTGTGTGTGTGTGTGTGTATGTTCTACACCTGGTTATCAAGTTGATACTTAAAATGTGTATTTTGTTTGCTTAGAACAAGTTATCTCTAATGAAAATGATAATACCCATTTGTATATGAGTACTTTTCCATATTTTTCAGTTTGTTTGTGCATATTTTTTGATGGGGAACCGGCAACTCTGGAAGTGTTCAAAACTGTATCTTGGACTGTGATTGTTCACACCCAATCAATGAAACCAAGCAACTTTATGTGGGCCCCCCAAGAGGTGTGGCTGTAAGCGCATCTCTCTCTCCTACTCGCGCCCAGAAAGACAAGGAGGCCACATTTATATGCTGGCCTCACTCACAGTAACGGAAGACTCAGGAGACAGACTCTGACGGATGAGCTTGTTTCCCAAGTCCTGGACAAAGTGGATTCTGGAAGCGAGGAGGAGGTTTTGGCCCTGGTCCCTGACCTGCATGTCGCCCTGCTGACCTTGGACCGGCTGCTGCGAGGACTTAGCCCAGCAGGCTTCAGCCTGTTTCCCCTGTAAGTCACGCCACTCTGCACTGGATGCAGCCCAAATCCAGCATTTTTGCACACCTTGTAACTAAAGTGCAAGATCAAAATACCCAGAGGGCTCACTGATGTGTGATGTCCTTATAGCCCCTGTCCCATGCTACAGCATTTTCTGTACACAAGAGTTTCTGATTTAGCTTTGAACCACTTATTTCGACTTTTTATTTTGTCACTATGTGTATGTGGTTCATTATATATTACATTCACTCTATTTTTTTTTTTTAAATATCCTGGTTTAATTGTAGTTCACCTGGCAGAAGGCTACACTGTGAGGCAGGCTGCTTCCTGACTCAGTTTCTAAGACAGCAGTACACAAGAACAAGGTGAGGCAGGAGTCACTTGGAGTAAGAAAAAAACTAGGCAGGTAAAGGGCAGGAGCAACTTTTCTATGCCAGTGATGACTGCCAACCTATCCAGTAGTACCTCATAAATTGGAGGATGACCTCAAGTGACCTTCAAAAAGCATGGGAAACATTAAGTGCAGGTGTGAAGTGCTCTGCTAGGACAGTTCATATCAGGCTCCTAAAAGCAGGACTGAGGATCTATAAAGCAAGGAAGAAGCTCTTCATTAATGAGAAGCAATTATGAGCCAGACTGCAGTTTGCAACAAAATGTATATTTTACACAGGTGCATACCCATAAAATGGGAAATGAGTGAACCTGAAAGTTTTCCTGTGGTCTCCAATTTTCTTTTAGAGCTGAATATACCATTGAGAGGATCAAAAATCCCCATAATGTGATAAAAAAAACCTGCCATTTTGATTTTGTCCGGTCTGTTTTCTGGTCCCCATAAGGGGTAGCTCAGTTTTATAAAAAATCTGTGACTGCGTGTAACAAGCTTTTGATACAGGATTAACAAAGCAAATTATACCCATCATTTCTTTTTGTTGTACTTTTCTATCTTTATTATTTCAACAATAATGGCTAGTTAGAATCAGTATTAAAGATTTGTTTGCCATCATCCCTGTACTGGGTCACCAGGTTACTCAGTACTGCGTTACTCAGTACAAATGATGTAGGGACCCCTGTGCCATAACATAGTTTATTATAGACTTGTATTATAAAAATCTAGATTTTATGCATAAAAGCATTATTGAAATTTTTACACTATTTAACAGAATACAAAGAATACATGGAACATTCAATACAACACAGTATATAGGTGTGAATGTATCTGTAAATGGTGTGTGAGTGTGCCCTGTGATAGGATTCCCCATCATAGCTTATTCCCTACTTCGCACCCTTAGATTCCAAGATAAGCTCTGCATCCCCACAGCCCTGCTCAGAATAAGCGGACACAGAAGATGGATAGATGGCTGAATTCAGGGATGGATGGAAATACTGTAGTATGACTCATTCATCTTGGCAGAGATCATGAGAAGTGTCATAAAGCATATTCTAATATTGCTAGATTCAAATGTGTGACATTGGTAGAGCCTTGTTCTAAAAGACTCGTAGATGTAATTTATATGACATTATCTCTGCCATATTTCTCCCAACTCTCAGTTTTGGGATGGTTTATAAGAAAGAAAAAAAACATTTTCAGTGTATACCTTTTGCAGTATTATATTGTATGTGATAAACAAATGTACCTTCACAGTTTTTGAAATTGTTAGTCTTTAAGAAATCTCGATATAATTGTATCAGTGCAGTACTTATTTCTAATATTGTTTGCCATTACGTTCTTTTGGCATTTTTTGACATTTTGACATGTAACTGCATGGCAAATTTCATCTTGTCACATTTCCTTATATAGTTTTGCTAAAGCATATGCCTGTCACATTCTACCACATATCAAGGAGATTAGCTTCAGCAGAGTCTTGTTAGAGAGCACAGGTTCACTGTGTATCATTTCTTTGATGTTAAAATCAAAGTGGACAAGTGTGTCTACTTATGCAGAGAGTGTAAAATCGAGTTGGAAAACCATACAAAGATAGTTCAATGAATGAACTTTAACACCATATTAAAGAAGAACCTTCATTTATGCTAGGCTGGACAACACAGAATGTTTATGAATGTCTGTAGAATAGTTATGTTGATAATTGGCTTTTAAAAATCAAGAAACAAGCACACCCAGATGGACTACAAAGAAATAATTTTTCAACTGTATTATAAACATTGAACGCCAATCAGTTGAAGTAAAATAATTTTATTTTTATTAATGTACATCATTTTGTGACGTGCTCGAAAGCATAACATATGACTGCCCATTTGTTGCTGGTAATATAGAATCTGCAAAGATATTAATTGTGAAACTATTGAACTGTGTATGTTGAGATTATAAATGACAAGACACAATTTGACTGTTATTTTACTTTAATGAGCTACTAATGCTCTGTCATTATTTGTCTCAGAGTGTCATTGAGTGCCCTCTTTCTACAAGAAAAAGCAGCCTCACCAACAACTTCTCATAGTCTAATAATACCAGCTATAGAAACACAAACATGTAAAAGAGTTACATAAAGTATCAACTTTAGGTTTCAACAAGGTTTAAGCACAATACCAACACCGTCAAACAAACACTGAATCATAGCTTATCTTTTATTGTTTATCAAGAGCAATCTCCAAACATTTCATGTTGAATATTTTATTAATCGGTCAGGTTAATTAATTAAATACACAAAAACACAGATAAATTGTAGCACTACCAGAAGCTATATACATTGTTGGAAGTAGATGATTGTGAAATGGGTTTGAGAGGTTCTAGGTCACTGAGGAAGTGAATGATTGTGAAGTGCGTTTGGGAGGTCCTAGGTCACTGAGGAAGTGGATGATTGTGAAGTGGGTTTGGGAGGTCCTAGGTCACTGAGGGAGTGGATGATTGTGAAGTGGGTTTGGGAGGTCCTAGGTCACTGAGGAAGTGGATGATTGTGAAGTGCGTTTGGGAGGTCCTAGGTCAGTGAGGAAGTGGATGATTGTGAAGTGCGTTTGGGAGGTCCTAGGTCACTGAGGGAGTGGATGATTGTGAAGTGCGTTTGGGAGGTCCTAGGTCACTGAGGGAGTGGATGATTGTGAAGTGGGTTTGGGAGGGCCTAGGTCATGAGGAAGTGGGGGATTGTGATGTGCGTTTGGGAGGTCCTAGGTCACTGAGGAAGTGGATGATTGTGAAGTGCGTTTGGGAGGTCCTAGGTCACTGAGGAAGTGGATGATTGTGAAGTGCGTTTGGGAGGTCCTAGGTCACTGAGGAAGTGGGGGATTGTGAAGTGTGTTTGGGAGTTCCTAGGCTAGTGAGATAGTTGAGGATTATAAAGTGGACTCGTAGTCCAGTGGTGAGTTCCAAATGGGAGTAGAGGATGCTCCCAATTTCACCAGGTAGAGAAACACATCAGGGAGGCCTGTGGGGAGCCAGTTATTTAAGGCTGCCGTTGGTTGTGTGGCCTATTCTGGCATTATTTTATGGCTAAGGTTGATGTGGTAGCCTTGTTCTCTCCATTGTGCTCTCACAGCTCTATTTTCAAGGTGATTACTGCTCTCCACGCTGGTGCCTTTAAGAGTATGGCTTGGTCCATGGTGCTTGATTATCAGTCTACAGCAGAAGTGCTGAAATTTTTGGCCACTATCCAAGGTACTGACTGCCAATGCATCCCGAGTCCTGAAGGCAGCATTTGGACAATAGCCAGGAAATAATATTTTAAGCCTACAGATTTATAAAATATACATTTCTGATATTATACCCATATAATAATGTATGAATTTATCATAATGACCTCACACATTTCAAAATAAATTATCCAAATACATTCAGTGTAACACTCAGGTTAAGAATGTACCATACAGAAAACAGAAGCATATATACAATCATGTTTAATGTGTGTAATGACACAATTTCAAGACTAAGCTATATTCTCTCATGGTGAGGTTAATATAAGTGCACATTCAGCAGTTTTGTTGTTTGATTTTGGGGGCATAGTAAGTCATTGGGCAGCACAGTTCACTGAGGTTGGGGCTTTGAATCCTGCTTCTCCTTTTGTGTGTGGAACTTGCTCACCCTCACGGTGCTATGAATTGGCCAAAGTATGTGCTTACATGCGTGTGCCCCAGGATAGAGTGGATTCCTGTCCAGAGCACTCTAATGCCTTGTACCCTGTGCTGCCAAGGATAGACTCCAGGCCCTCCTTTGACCATTGACTAGAAAATGAATGAATGCATGGATGGTGGATGTTTTTGGCAATGTGTTAAAATTATGCAAATATCAAGTCAAAAAGACATTTCAAGCTTTACAAACAAAACGAGTATCTGATATTTTGAGACAAATACAGGAGTATACTGATGGTGCTCACTAATCTATACCTGTATAAGTTTAAAGATCTATCCATGCACCTTGGGGAAAAGTAATGCTTCTTAAGGCTTATCAGTTCCATTTCTGTGTGGCTTATTAAGGCTGTCATTTCCTAGAGCAGCACACATAATGCTCCAGCAAAAATGCAAGCAAGAATCATTCTCCTCAGACTGACAACCCATCCAAAGTGCCCCCTGTCTTGTGCTCTCTGCTTCCTGGCACACATTCTAATCTTGTGATAAATTGTATAAGCAGTTAAGGGAAAAAATGAGTGGATGGAATGGCTGTTCAGGATGCAAAATGTTAATAAAAAATGTTGCAATTAAAAAAATTCTAAAATGCTAAACTGCTGGCCACTGATTGTAAGAATGCTTGAGTAGAGGAGGGGAAAGCTTCAGATACATCAGCCTCTAAATCACACTAACTGTGATGCATTTGCCACTACAAACAGGCCATTCAATTACATGCCTGCTAATTCTATTTCCACTTTTTCTTCTTGTACATTGTCAGCCACTTCCCAAGCATTTAGCTTGTTTTATTAGCTTTTCAACAGAAAAAACAAGTACATGGTCTGTATACAACTGAAGTGAAATGTTAACATAAGAACGATCAGTTTATATGTCAATGGAACCTTAAAATTAAAATCAACATTAGTATCCTATACAGTTTATGTCAGAAAATGTTTCATGTTATATCTATAGCAATGATATTGAAATTTATATGAAAGTTATATATGTTTCATGTATTTTTTAAGTCTTAATTAATGAAATGAATGGGAAAATTATGTCCCCCCCCCCCCAGTCACAAAAATGTCTGCAGAAGAACATGCTACATCTTGTGTTGAGAAAGTCACCATACTTGCCCTTAGAGGAGAAACTGTAGGCTGCAAGAGGCCAACACAAATATATAAATGGTTGTTTCTGTTTGATTTGACCAAAATATATGTGACCGTGTGCAGGAAGTGTGACCACGAACATTTGGGCTGATCATTACCAAGAGCTTGCAGTGTGGCTGGCTAACAGCTTTTATGGAAATCAGAAAGGAAACATGGTGATGCGGCACAGCTGTTAAAAGCTGAGATATGACACTTAGACAGCAGACAATGGCACTGCAGAAACCTATAACTTTACTTCCCCCTGCACACTAGGCTCCTCCAATATTACAGCCTCAGATCTCTGTTTAATAACCACTTATTTTTCCCCTCTATAAGTACTATTTTTGCACTTCTGCATTTCAGGAAAACAACTTATTGCTTGCCGGAATCTAAATGGTATCCCTGAAACCCCATTTCTGAGTGTGCCATTTTAATCTAACCCTCTAAGGCATTCTGATGCAATTTTTATCGATCAGAGAGAACCAACCAGCCAGGTGAAAAATGGCCTTAATCTGATGCAGTTTCCCATACATGTCCATCTCACACATCGGGTGGCTGGGAAGGCCTGCTTTGAAGTTCTGCATCTGTGTATTATGAGATCTTGGCCTAATTGAACATGTTTATCAACTATGTAAGTCCAACTGTGATGTACAAAATTATTAGGATAAGAAAATTAAAACTCTGCTCTTTATAAGCTCCTGCTTCCTATCATTATTTTGACAGGCATTCACCGTTCCTCTGGTTTTTAAACAAGCTATGCTTATTACATATCAATCACCTATTAAGGTGTTCTGTAAAAGATGATTATGTCCTGTGGTATGTGTGGAGGCGGGTAAGGACTTTTTAAATATTGTTACACACACACACAGGTTTGTAAGCCATACACAGCCCTAATAAGTAAGCAAAGTTTTGGCAGTTTTTGTCATTTGATAGCCTCCACAGGTCTTTGTGGGGACCTAAAAAATGTAAAAATAACAGGTTTCTATCACATTGTGGAATTCATGCCCACAATGTAATACAGACATGATCCTCAGATATATATATATGCGTGTGTGTGTGAGTGTACACTAGTAATTAATCATCCTCATTCATTAATCATGGCCAAAGGTTTGTTTTTTTCATTTTCTCAATGCTCTTCTTGTTCCAGTGACAAGCTGAGGTCATCAATCCATCAAGTCTACCTGCCTCTTTGCATCATGAATGGATTTGCCTGCGGAATGTCACAGCATTATATCACTGGCAGGCTTTGATTTCTATGAGTTTCTACGAACAAAGGCTGTTCTCACTTGGGGGCTTCATTCATATTGCAGCCACGGTAGTATTTTTATGAACATTCTGAATTTTTGCCTGAGTTCCAGGCTTTTCATCCATTTTGTCCCCAGTTCATCTTAAAAGGTTAATATGGGAAATATGAATAACTTTTTTTTAAATGACTTCTTTTTCAGTGTCTTTTGAAATTTGTATTAATGTCTATCATTAATATGCTGGATGACTCTTCAGCTGAATAGACCAATATAAAATATCTTTACAAATAAATCTCCTGTAGCCTTTAGCTGTATATTAATTTCCTTTATCAAGAGGAACAAAGACGAAGAATGATTTCCCCCAGTATTAAACATATCTGCTATATATTGTCTGTATAATAATAATAATAATAATAGTAATAATAATAATAATAATAATAATAATAATAATCATCATCATCATCATCATTTTCCGTAAAATAATTATTGGGTCTTTAAAGTAGTTACACCATATGCACATTCATATATGGACACACAACAGACCATCAGTAGATCCATCAAGAGTTGAAACAACATATGGCAGGGACTGACGCATGATTGCCCCAGTGCATGATTCTGTCACGCTGGACTAGATGATTGGTACACCAGCAGTCTGTCAACAGAGAAAATCGTGTTTCCAGGGATCAAGCAGATTTTAAGAGTACTCTCACCTTGCATTGTAATATGTCAGTGTGATGTTGAGAGCTTGCTGTTTGATACTCATAAAACATCAATAGTAATTCTACACAACAGTGCAGCAAGATGAATAATAGCCATTCACTTTACTGAGAAAATTAATCTGGAAAATTGTAGCATTCGGGAATCAGAGGAGCTAGGTTGTGATATTATGAGCTGATATTCATGTAGCATGTATAAGAGGGTGAGATGTAGAAATAGAGGCTTTGCAACTATAAGTCAAGGATAGCCTCAATATAGTTGTAATAATATACTCTCAGGCAGCATTCTGGAAACACTACTCCTTTAACTTCACTTAAATACCTCCATATTACACTGTCCCTCTGTAACATGTCAACTTTCAGCATTTCTGCATGGCCCTGGCAGACAGCAGATCACACAAAATAATCAACATTTTTATCAGGTAATTATGCTTGCTCACCATTATTCTGACCGCGACATGACTGATATTCACATTCATACCTGCTGTGAAGGTGAAAAGCATGTGAAATCCAAGCAATGAAAGGTATGACTTCAAGGCGAACAAATTGCTTTTATTCATGTGAAGAAATTATAAGGAAATTGCACTCTTTTTGAGAGCGCTGAAAATCTCCTGGTGACCTTTCAGAAAAACCAAAGGGCCTGCCTACCACCAACCTTAGTGAGCAGAAAAGATGAATGTCTACTTCAATGTGTTCTAAATGTGGTTTATCTAGATTCAGAGCATCCTGTGCAATCTCTGTAAATATTCAAAGCCTTCCTAAAACAATTACCTCCATGGCAATGCTTTTTCGTTTTAGCTGTGGCACAAAAGTGATACCATAAAAGCTGGAACAGAAACTCGGGTAATGTCCACAGAAACACTTGGCTCCTATGGTTGGCCTGACAGACATGAATTAATTATTAGTATAGCAGATGGATATTTACAAGTTAGAAAGTCATGAGGAATCAAATGTAACCAGACACATTAAGTTATTACAAGGCATGCTACAATTCTCATTAAATTTAATAAAATAAAGAAAATTCTAACGAGCTTCCCAGGACATTGATCTTTATTAAAAAGAAGAAGTGATGAGCTAAATGACTTCATCTTGTTTAAATTTCTTATGTTCTGATGTTTTACTAGAAGGCTGCTGTTCTATTGCCCTCAGTATTTAAACAATACCAATATCAAACCATGCTGTATAATCATGAATAAGGGACTTAAGAATATCATAACTTCCATCAATCAATCCATCAGGCTGCTCAGAAGAGAGATAGAATATCATAATATTATCTAAAGCTTGCGAATGGGCAATAGTCATTATTTAAATACAATAAGCACCTCTCACAAATGTATGTTTTACATTCTGGATTTACTTTTGTGCACAGAAATAAAAGGGACTAGTTATCTGCTCAATATAACATTCTAGGTGTTCACCAAATATGCAAGTGTATTTGTGGTCTGGAATGTTAAGTGACACACAGTTTTCGTTTCTCTTTTACGGAAAATTAATGCTTGAATGCTCATCACATAGTAAATTCACCTAGCGTTATTGGCATTATGCTTTAAAGAAGTACTATACGAACATTGGTGGTTCACAAATAAAGAATTTTTACAAATATCATACACTGGATTATTAAATTAGTACAATATCAAGTATATAGTTCTGCAATCTCTAAAAAATTAAAGTGTTTCAACAATTCTGACCACTAGTATAGATCCTCTGTGGAAATCTAACCAAATATTACACATTCTTTGGTAATACTTTTCATTAACTACACCTTCATAATGCTTTTATATTGCATTCATGAAACGTTCATTACACCTTCATATTGTATTCATTAAGTATTCTGATTCTGATTCATAAACATCATGCATGTATATCTTTTACATCCTATCCCTTATCAGCTGTAATATGCATTAATAACAAACATTATATAATAATAAGAAACATTATATTTGTATAATCATGTACTGTTTGTTATTAATGTATAGTAAAGCTTTTAAGGGATGTTAGGATGTTAAAGTGTACTTGCATGCTGCTTAAGAATGTTCTATGAAGGTGCACTGATAAATGATACTGTAAATGCATAATGAATGCATTATGAAGGTGCACTTAATTTAAAGCATTACCCATTCTTTATATTGTACATTCTTTATATTGCACATTAATGAACAATCCCACATTGTCCATAATAAACAACCCTACATTTTCCATTGTACACAAGCCCACGTTGTCCTTAAAACATGAGCCCACATTGTTCATAATACACAACCCTGCATTTTTCATTGTACACAAGCCCACATTGTCCACAGTACAGAATTCCACAATGTGCAGAATATACATGCTCACATTGTCCATATTACGGAAGACCATATATTGTCCACAATACACAAGCGTAAATTCTGTTTAGAATTCATGCCCACATTCAATCCTATGTTTTACACAATACAGAATCCCACATTGTCCATAATACACAAACCTAGTCTTCCACCATACACAATCCCGCATTGTCCATAATACAGAAGACTACATTTTCTATAATACAAAATCTCACATTGTCCATAATGCACAGTGCCACATTGTTGACAATACACAGCCCACAATATGGGACAATGTGAGCTTATGTATTATGCACAATGTGGGATTGTGTATTATGGACAATGTAGGGTTATGTATTATGGACAGTATATGGCCTTCTGTATTATAGACAATGTGGGCTTATGTATAATGGACAGTATATGGTCTTCTGTATTATGGACAATGTGGGCTTATGTATTATGCACAATGTGGGATTGCGTATTGTAGGCAATGTGGGCTTGTGTATTATGGACAGTATATGGCCTTCAGTATTATAGACAATGTGAATTTATGTATTGTTAGGCCATGCACGGAGTTCAGACTGAGGGCTTTGGGTACCATAATGCTAATTCTTAGGGCTTCAGGCTTGTACCCTGTATAGGTTTTCTGTTCTCAGGAGGGGCTCTGCTGTAACTCCACAGAGCTAAGTGTTTAACCCAAACTGCTCTGGCAAAATATCCAGCTGTTTCTTGGGTAACATTTTGAGTCATTCTTTGGATAGTGGTTATATAACAAAAATACATCATTTGAATATCTAGTCACAAAAGGATCAATATTAAAAGAGTAAAGCAGACAAAGTGATGCATGTCCTGGAGAATTTTGTAAGTATATTATTATGGCCTGGCCTGACTCCACATTCGGACCCCAATTTATACATATATACACACACACACACACACACACATGCACACACTTACCCATCTCATCTGTGGGATATGTATAAAAACACATTTTAATGGACTTGAATCTGCACATGGCAAATAAAATGGCACATAAAGGATCATTTGATTTCATTACATTTCATTTCATAACTATTCAGACATTTCACTGTTATCATCTGTTATTTCTTGTGAATATCCAGTCCTGTGCAATTGGACTTTCTAAAGCAATTCTAATCAAGTTTAGACTACTGGAGTCTTGTCTAATCGTATCTTTTGGTTCTGTTTTGGAATGCCTGTTGCTCCTTAGTGCCTTCCTGTAAACTGATTATATTTCTGCTGTGTGCTCACACAGGTACATGTAACTATTTTAGCACTGAATGGGTGAAGCAATTACTGGATGAAATTTATGATCTCTTCTTATGTGGTTGTGTTGATGATTTCTTATTTGGTCCATATAATAATGTACTGCAATTTAGTGGTGGAAATTTGTTTCACAAATCATATGTTTATTTGATTGGATCATTGGTTGGATCATCATAACGGCAAACATTACCTAGACTACCTGATATCGCCATCTTCCGTACCACCTGCCTGTACATGGTCTTAGAGGTGTCCAAAGCCTCTCCCAAAAAAAATCATGGTAAGTGGGCTAATAGATATATTATGTTCAAATTAAGGTTAAGTGCTGTTTTTCTTAAAATTAAACTATGACCTTTAATATGCCCTTACCACGTGTGTACAGTCTCCAGTAATTCTTGCTTTAAAAAAGCTAGATAAATCTAATCTGTTACCATGTGTGCACAATATCAAACATGAAAAAATATCCTGGATTAATTTTGAACATTAGAAAACACAAATTTCAAAGAATGTTCTTACTGTCAACTAGACCCGAAGCAAGACAGATTTGTTCTACTGCATGAACCCAATCTTTGAAATATGTGCATTTTCAGTTTTTAATGTGTGAAATTTCTGAAATATGGCTACAGTTTAAACCCTAAAGTGTGTAAAATGTTTTGCTTCAGTTACATTTAAAAACTGCCAACACAGTCAAACATTGAATCGTTTTTTTTTCCCAGATTCTGAGCTCTCCATGTTTCTCTCCGTGTTTTTCTGAGGGATTTAATTTCTTTCAGTGTCACAGGACGCAACAGGCAGTGGGAAGTGAGGCTGGTCGATTCTGGGAGAAAAGGTATCATTCTAAGGTAACTGTGCACAAGAAATTCATTAGGTACAGTACGGCTTGAACAACAGTTTGCATTCCTGAAAATAAATATTCATTACTGGTTACCAAGAATTTGCATATATTCACACGAACACAAAACAGGAAATGAAAGGCTATTTACTTTTTAAATAAAATCTTTCAAACTGGATACAGAGCACATAGCAAACAGCTGCCCCCTTGGTGGTGTCAGGCTCCTCCAGACGCCGATCCTCATCCTCAGGCCCTCCCTGCGGTCGTTGTGCTCCAGCCCATCACACTTGCTACCTGCTGCTTTTTGTCCTTTTCTGTTTACCTGCCGCATGCAGGAAATGGTTTTCACACACTTTTAGCTAGAGCTGTGCCAGAACCAGCCAGACCCTTGACAATATGCCACCTATGTGACAATGTGACTGCTGTTGGTTGGTTTGAGGCAGCTTGTACAGCGAGAATTATATGACAGACAGCTTGCAATGGCCACCACCAGTATGTGTGTGTGTGTGTGTGTGTGTGTGGATTATGTGTGTATTAAATTGTGGGGACCATATATATATATATATATATATATATATCTACCTGACAGTGTGCGTGTGTGGTGAGTAGAATTTCCAATCAGTAATATTAGATACAAAATAAGTAATATTTATTACATATACCTTTCCAAGTAATAGTGAAGATATATCTTTTTTTTTTCCTAGATATTCTTAGTTCTGGAAGCTAAATGCCAAAAAAGATATGGTATGATATGATATGATTCCTTTCTTCACAATGTGGGAATTGCAAGTTTTAAGTATTCAGTTTAATTAATAAGGTGCTAATCATCCACATTTAAAAGCAAATCAGTATATTAGAATTATACACAATATGGTACTGCATATAGTGATGATGCATTCATGTATTCATTATCTATTAATGCAGTCATTAGTGATTAAAAAAATAATGATCATTGAATTCAGTGATCTGTAGTATGTTTAGATGTTTGGTTTGTGCTTTTTGTTCATGCAGCTCTGCTTGGCTCCCAAGTAGCTTTTAGCTTGATGTGTCACATTGAAGCATTTGTGAGTCTCCCCCATAGCCCTCAATCAAGAGCAGTATGAGTCTCCCTGCATAGCCCTCAATCAAGAGCAGTGTTAAAGAAATTGGGCATGCTCCTGCCAGTGATGACACGCTGTAATCTGCTTGATTACACACTCCAAGCTTGTGTTCTGACATCTCTACACCCGGATTTGATACATCATTTTAACTGTGGTCAATGCGTGATTATGTGGCTTTGCACAGAATGTCCCCGTGAAAGGCCAGTGCCTTATTTTACTCTACATTGACTTTGCTCCTTTGAAACTCAGCATGCAAGGCTCCATGTTAAATAGGTAAACATAGCACCTTTATGTAGAAATAAAATCACTAAAAAATCCCCAACATGATAAAAGGGTGAGGAAAGACCTCCATCCATCTTGGGAAGGAGAATCGGGGGGTCATAATTATGTGCGCTAGTTTAATCCACCTGTCTCTCCTGTCTATCTCTGTATAAATGAATGTACTTTTATACCAAAAGCCTACTTGTGTGTCATCCGAATGGGAACATCACTGTGATTATGTGACCCTGGGTTATTTCTTAATTCCTGCCAAAATGGCAATGTGTTTGTCCCCTAGAGGCATTTTATTATTATTTTGCCTCACTCCATTCCCGTTTAATGGGCTGGAAGAGAGAAATTGGGAATACAGCTCTAGTTCATAGCATGCTTCTGTTCACTCAACTATCCAGGCCTTTCCACATAATTTATTCTGATAATGTTCCAGTCAGGAAACAACTTGGGCATTTTTGGTTATATGTCTGATTCAGCCACTTTAACTTGCAATATTTATTCCACCCTATGAAATTTTAATACCGTTAGTTGTGTCTGTGTGTGTATATTGCCTGTTATAAACATGTATAATTAGAAAATTAAAGGGATGGTTTTACAATGTTCTTGTAGCCTCAGCAGGAACAATGAAATTATAGCACTTAATGATGCTTTTGTAACTATTTTTTATCTATTACACTCATTATCAACCCCATCTGTTACAGATCCTAATTTACATAAAACTGTCAATTAACATCTTCGATCGAACACAGATTTCTTGTTTGAGGACCTGGATCATTAACAGGACTCTTATTTTATGCATGACAAAAATATTTTGCTACAGAATATATCTAAAACATCCACTGTCTATTTTTGTGAACTTAAGGTGTAAAATGTGAGCGTAAGTAATAAAAGTAGTATTATGTATATGTTCGTATTGACTTGTAAACATGAATACTTACATTAGCAGAACAGTAAAAAAAAAAGACGGCTTTATTGTGCTGTGCCTCAATACACTATCCAAGATTGCCTAAAAAGGTCACATTTTTTAATAAGAAGGAAATAAACATGATGGTCACAGCCCAACAAGGCCATATTTTTGCACCCAGTTAATTGCTATTAAACGTTTATGAGCACTAAACTGCTGAGCATTCTTCAGTGATTTAATACAATACAAAAAAGAAATCCATTCAAAGTGCACACCCAGCATCATAGGCTTATATTTCTAGTGACATTTTTGCTATTTCTTACCACCCGTCTTGTTGATTTTCATTGACTTGACTGCTTTTTAAAATAAACAAGATGCAAAAAAGGTTTTGTATTCTAAGCATGCATTTCTGCAAGTGCACATAATGATATGCATATTCAGGTCAATGTAGCGTAAATGGAGTGGTTCCACATATTCTCAGCAAAGCAGCAATAATGCTGCATATAATGCTTAATTTAATTTAGCCTGCATGCATATTCACATTTTTCTATGTGAAAAAGGGCAAAATATAAAAAGGAATATGAGATAATTATGTGGAGTATTGACCTGACAATCCTGACTAATGGACTACAGTAATTGTCTCTCCAACATCACTTGCCATTGAAACACCCTTCACAGGCTCTTACCTGGCACTGTTTGAGTATAAATAAATAGAACCTGGACGCTACATTTGGTGTGCTCACTCACTGGGACCAGAATTGTCCAATTACTTGGGCTAAACCACTAAATATGGGATTTTTACTGCTGACAGTGGATGTCAGATGGATTGCAAAACAAGTACACAAACCATAGAGTTTTGCCCAAGGAAGCACAGCATTATCCAGCTTTAAATTTTTAAAACCACATTTTAAGGAAGTTTTATTTTTAAATGTTCTTGCTATAAAACTGGTGTATTTGTAAGCAAAGTACTACAGGCCCATCAGTCATCTACTTTTCAGTTTGGTTACATTCATTTGTGGTCATGGTCTCTCAGCTATAGTGCAGTCAGTGCACATCCTGTCCTGTCATGGTCACTCAGCTATAGTGCAGTCAGTGCACATACTGTCCTGTCATGGCAGCAAACCATCCATATAACAAATATTTCAGCAGATTTATTCAAGTACCCTGACTACTCTTTTCTGACATACACAATACTGGATGTCAATATATTGTCACTCGAACTTTAGTGAAGATAATTGCAAAGCAAGCATAAACAACAATTAAATGTCAGTGGTAGCTTAGAAAAATATTGACCCTGAATAGGATAAGCGGTTTCAGAAAATGGATGGACGATCAGAAGAGCAGCCACTGATATATAATCTTGGAAAAGCCTGATCAGGTAAGTAATTTCCAGAACAGGTAGTGTGTAAGAAAGCAGAAGAATGTCCTTTATGGTTTGATTTTTCTGGTGATAAACATTGTTCTGGGCCAGTTCCCAATCACAAGCCCTTACTGTTCATAGTTGGGACTGTTATGAAATTAAACTTAAGGCTCAGAACTTTTTGACATTGTAAGCAACATCATGCCTTGTGTGGTAGGTACAAACAGAGCTTGAAATGTATGTTTTAGGGTAGTTTTTGTCTGTGTAAAATACTGGACATAGATACATATTCTTTTACTCAACACTGGGTACTATTATCTAGTATCCCTGCAATGAAAAAAGACTAAATGCATTAAAAAAGAGTTCGTTGGAACTGGATGGACTGAATAAGGGATAGATATGATTCTGTTTAGTTATCTAAATCTTTTGTTAAACATAAATTAGCCCATAAATTGCAATTGTCAAGCAAAAACACAAAAATAAAATGATCTATTCCTTAAGAATCTATACTATTCTTAAAACTTTTGAATTTATCGATATTCACCCAAAGGTCTCATAATAAAGAGGAAATAATTTTGTGGTATGACTCAGGTGAGGATCTAATACAGCACCAACAGGATTCATGGTGTTCATGTGTTTCTTTTAATGACAGCAGTCAATATAACAACTGGACTAAACATCAGAACATCTCTTTTTATGATAATTATCCAGTAAGTGTGCAGCTTTTGTCACTGCAGTGTATCTTTCTGGGCTTCTTGAAGAACATTTCTAGAGCCTCTTGATATGGAAAGTCAGAAACGTCTGACTTGCAGCCTATGGGTATGTTTGTCTTGACCTGCAAATACATTAACTTTTAGGCTTTAAAAGTGATAGCCGATTACTTTAAAATTGATAGTTTAAAGCAGGCAATCCCATTGTGAAACATATTTATTACCCTGTTCATTTTTGTCTGCTATTCCGGTGGCTGACGCAACTTATTTTCCGACACGCGCTCTCTGTGTGCTGGTGGGAGTGTGTAATTCACCTGTGTGTGATACAGAGAGCAGAGGAGGATTGTAAATGCACAACTGTGTAGACAGAAAAATGACAAGCTGTTGTGTAAATAAGATAAATAACATAAGTCTATTTGGTTTGTTACATAAAAGGACAATGTATAGACTTGTTCTATAGGAAAGGTAACCTTAAATGACTTCTGCTGTGATCTGGTGTTATATAGAAAATAAAATTAAATAAAATTACCTTGACCTTCAAGGGGGGGCAGAAGGTGCCGTTGGGGGGGGCTCTAATATAGTGGTAGGGGAAATGCTGTATAATTGTCTATAACACATTGAGAAGGAAGCATCTTTGAAACAATGTATTTCCAAAAGCAGCAATGTAAAACCATACCCATCAAAATGAGGATGGATGAATGGATATATGAAATTCTACATAAATATTAAACCATCTTATTAGTCAGGGAACAACTGGAGATGTCTCTTGATTCATGCAAAGTGGAAAAAATACATAAAAAGTCAAGAAACACAAAAGAACACAACAATGTACCTCTTAGGAAGAAAGCGATGTTGTGTCGTCTGTTCCATATGCTGAAGTCAACACCCAGTGCAGGGTTTCTGCTTGAAAAACAGTAACTTTCTTTCAAAGAAAACAGTTATAGCCTTGCTGTTGATACCCTACATTTAACCTTTGTCTACAGTGCTGACTCTGTGTGTGAGGCTGCTTATCACTGTCTGCTACACGGACAGAGAAGCTAAACTGGACTTATATAAAAGAATTTGTACAAAAATGCTTGGACTGTCACTTTTCAGGGGTTAAAACTGCAATTAATAATGCCTGTGAGATGTATACATAGATATTGTGCAGATTCAATTCAATTTTCCATTAAAAAGGTTTCATCTCTGCATACAGTCTGTCTTCCATAACTGATTAAATATAGGTGTTATCCTGCATAGGAATCACAGGAGAGGAGACAGGGGATGTTCTGTTTGGGGTTGCTAGCCCACTGCAGGGTGCACACTCACACAATGCAGCCAATGGACACCAGTCCATCTAACCATACAGTATGTCATAGATTGTGGAATGGAGACTGGAGTATGGGCACATACCTGCAAATATAGGAATAATATGCATATTCTACATGCACAGATCTGGGAATGTGAATTCACGCACCAAGGCTGGTAATATGTGGCTTCTGGGCTCCGCCCTGTTCCACCTTGCCAACTACACACATTTCAGTGAACACACATTGTAGGCAGACCTTTAAATTTTTTTATTCTAAACCAGAATCGTAAAGACATTTTGTGCCAAAATGTTACATCCTTTTTGAAATGTCATTCCTTTAAGGGACACTTCCAAAGGACTTACAATGAGTCGGAGATGTAAGTTTGTGGGGACAGGTACTCAGACTTGATTTAATGTTGTCTTTTGCGCATATGTTTTGTCAGAATTAAAGCGTAAAACATTTGAGAACACTGAAGCATTTTGATGTGCATATGAATGCATGCATGCATGTGTTTTCATGTGTATTCATAAATAGTGAAGTATAATATCTATAAGACATTCAATTGTTGTATATATTCAGTTGAATTTTTTAAATTAGTCCCAGTGAACTTCCATTTAAATGATTCAGTGAACGGGAAAGGTCGGCTTGTCCTTGTAAAATGTTTAAACCCTTTTAAGCAGCACTTGGCATTTGAGATTATGCTCAAGTACCAAATGTTTTTCACTATCTGTGATGGTTGCAATGTTTCATTTTTTTAATACAACACACAATGTACCCTTCTTATATACCTTACATATTCTTTATTAAATAAGGAAGCCACACATTATGGGTATTTGAAAAAGAAAAAAGCACAATTGAATTGGATTTCCTTTATATTTTTAATATTGGGGTCTGAATGTAAAATGTTTATCAGTGCATTAAAATGCACATAATTAATTGCCTATTGAAGAGGGTTAAAGCTGTCAAGCTGTGTACTTCAGTGCATTTCTCGTGCTATGCTTTTATGGTAATTTCAGAATGTTTTAATCAAACCCTTTTGTGTGGCTGTCTATCATTAACATGCGTAATATTTATGCCTGCGTATTTACTTCTTTGTCTAAGTGCCCCCTATTCTCACTCACCAGTGTATGACCTCAGAACCAGCCCCTGTCCAATACAATATTACCCTGCCTATTGGGTTTTGGACATGCAGTTGGACATCATAGTTTTCCTTTGTTGGTTTGATTTTTTTCTTATACTCCGCTGTCCTCATTTCCTCAATATTCATGTTATTTAGTCTCTTTAATATTATTATTACAAAATGTTTTAAGGCTATGTCTAATGCCTTGCTACATTTGTTAGGCATGTTTGCTAAAATGCTATGAAGACATCTTGGAGGTGTGTGGGGAGCAGATACCGCTATAATCCCTTGGGAAACTGCTGTCTATTATCTGATACTAGGAATGATGCCCCCTCACCTCATCCTGACCAGCAGACGAAATAATGCACCTTTGGAAGGATTCAGACGACAATGCCTGGGCACAAGTGAAGTTTGGTGATCGGATATCAAGCAGAAATAGCAAAGATACTTACTGAACTGACCATAACTCTGTGGTATTGTTACCATTTAAAGTGACTGAGGTTTCTTGATTGAAGAACAAAAAAATTAAAGTTTATTAGTTATGGTCAGGCTGGTTTAAAATAAAGAGATGTGGAGCTTTCTGTTATTCTGCCGTATTCTACATTTTTTCCTTTAGTTTTGTGCCACCGGCTTCTTAATTGAAACATTTCCTGCAACAATCTTGGCCCTAGGTCTTATTGCTATATACTCCATCCATCCATTTTCCAAACCGCTTATCCTACTGGGTCGCGGGGGGTCCGGAGCCTATCCCGGAAACAACGGGCACGAGGCAGGGAACAACCCTGGACAGGGGGGCAGCCTATCGCAGGGCATTATTGCTATATACTGCTTCCTTTAACTAGTATTGCAAATTGCGTTATTATACAAAAGCAGTTATGTTAAGATTGCTGCTATTTCATTTTTGTGACATGCTTAGAATTGTTATGTCCATGTAATATATTTACAGCATCTTATTTTGTTTTGAAATCACATGAAATGCAAAGTCACATACTTAATGTATAAAAAATAATTACCACTCTTCTCTGCAATTAATCATCATATAGATGATTGGGGGACCATCAACAACTGCAAAGCATGCTGGGCTGTCTTATTTCATTACATGTCAGTAAGGTTGTTTTTTTTCCTCAAATAGATTATATTCAATCACTGTGATCACAAAAACATTCTTTTAGAAGAAGGTTGTCCATCATGGACAAACAGCAAAACAAAGCCTATAATAACAGATTTTCAGGTTAAGGTTCTTATATGTGTCACAGCCAGTGCACAAGCACTGATGTTGTGGATTGTTTCTAAAACCTGGAAGAAGGGTTTCTCTGTTTTTCGTCCTGCAGGAATTTGAACAACCTGTGTGAAAATGTTAAAATGACTTAATCGCTCATATTGCAATTATTTCTCAATAGAGATGCAATGAAGAGTGCTAACTTATGTGATGCTTACAAAGGTCAAGGAGAAAGATAATACTCTGCCCAATACATAAAGTATTCTGCCCAGTACACAAAGAGATGGATTTTATCTCCAGTAATAAGGAAGAATTGGCCACTGCCTAATGCCACCAGGCTCAAAGAAATCACCTAATGGCATCTTTGCAATACGTTTGACTAAAGCTGTGCTTGCAGAATGATCAAAAAGTTCAAATTAATGAAGGATATGCGCTGGAGAACCTGGTCAACAGAAGCAAGTGTACCTCGTGCTTTTTATGGTTT
>JAABNY020000119.1:9204925-9217483 GCA_015164015.2 Brevimyrus niger | reverse complement strand
TCTGTAGGCCCTCACATTGCAAGTGAATTGAACCAACATAAAAATGTTTTCATCATACATTTACTTCCTTTCTGTCACGCCCAGCTCCCAACGATCCTGATTGTGTGCCACGCCCTCATCGTTACCTCCTGTTTTGCCCTAATTGGAGTCACCTGTTGCTTGTTAAGTCTATGTTGTGTTTGGTATTTAGTCAGTGTCTCTGTTAGTATTCCCCAGATCTGTCATTCTCGTGCGTCTCTGTGTGAACCCTGCCCTGTGTTTCCTGGATTAAAGTCCTTGGTTCTTTGCAATTCGACTTTGCCTTGTATCCTTGCTCGTCCTTCGCTCACCGAACGTGACAATAGTCATGTTTATTATGCATTATAAAAGCTGGATGAAGCTGTCATCTATAATGCACTATAAATACCTTCATAATGCATTTTAATGTGTTATGGTATCTATTTAATAAGGTATTTATAAGGTATAAGGTACAGTAATAAGGTATCTACAGTGTATTAAAGATGACAGCTTCATACTGTTTAATGTGTTACAGCTTTTTATACATAGTTATAGTCGTATGGAGAATATTTTATGGATGTATTATAATGCATTATAATGATTGCTTTAAGTGTTACCATGTAGACTTCCTACCAAGGTTCCATTATTGATAACTGTTAATTTAGCTTAGATTATTCTTATTGACCTTATGCCATGTTACTCAAGACACTTTACCTGACAATGAATGAGTGGCTTCCACAGCAAAGGGATTTGTCAGCGAGGTTCTGCACTGTGACTCGTAGAGATACCCCTTAACAGTGACGGGGCTGGTATTTGGGTAGAGCAGGGCTGCCTTAAGTGGAGCAAGGCTGTTGAACTGCACCCCTGAGAGGCACCCGGTGAAGCCCAGAATATTCAGGCGGGAAATATCAGGGTCCAGGTCACTACTGTCTGTAGGAAAAACAGGATGAAGAAAAAGAGAGGTTCAAAGATGCATTCTAACTTGTAAACTTTTAATGCAATATTCTCTATCTACAGTATGTCATTAATTATTATAAACCCACTTATTACATTACCCTATTATGGGACCATGGAGCACTCTATTCTCAGAAAAGGCTAATTGGAAGCCTAAAGTAGACTTTATTTACCCAATATATATAGCATTCTATTCTCAGAAAAGGATAATTGGAAGCCTAAAGTGGACTTTTAAGTATTTACCCAATATTTATATTTATTTCTTTATGCTTGCATTGTTTAACACAAATTAATTTCCTTCCTCATGGGTATAGTACTCTGTATAGTATCCTATGTTCGCTATATTTTTGCATGAGAATTACATGCTGCATTTACAATGCTATTCTGCTTTAAATTTTGAATGTTATTGCTAAACCATTTGACAGATGTTCATACCTCTGACTAATATACAATGTAAACTGCTAACAGATTCCAGTTTTTGTCTTGCTTGAGTCATTTCTGTCAATAAAATATTTTTATGCATCTGGACACACATGCAGCACAATGCAATACACAGAAGGCATGCCAATTACAGTCAATACACTATCACTGAGAAATCACACCATTTATTGTTTTTAATGGGACCTTGCAACAAACAAAATTCAAATGAAAAATAAATAATTAGTAGGACAAAAACCAATACTTAAGTTGCATAAGTGTGAGTGTGTACCCCATTTGATAATGAGTGCTATTTCAGTGTTCAGAGGTGACCAATCACGTTCAAATTTGTTTTTTAAAAACTCAAGCTTTTTTTTCCCTGGAACAGCATGGTGGCCAGGTGCTTAGCACTGTTACTTCACACCTGGGGAAACAGGGTTCAAGTCCCTGCCGTGGCTCCTTGTGTGTACAGCATACGTTTTTTTTTCTTGATGCACATTCTGCGACTTTTCTCCTTGAAAGATTAAATAATTAGGCAGGTTTTCGTGATTGATGTACCTGCAATTTTGGCATTGACTCTTTGGGATTCACATGTCAGTGTGTTGATTGTCAGACCTCTAATTAACACTGCTAATTGTCATTATGCCTTACCTTTTTAGCTGTGTTTGTAATTGTAATTATACTTTACAAATGTTTCCGTTTTTCGAGGGGTGAAGTCCTTTTTGAGTTCATTTTATGTCTGTTAACGTATAAAACCCTTTCAGTAATTCTTTATGTGTGTTTCAGATGTAGATTCATTCATCTTCATATGGAAGAAAACATCCAATTAAACAAAGCTGTGACAACGTGCAATTGCACTAACGAGCTATTAATCATATTCATTGAAAAACCAACCTATTTTGCATTCACAAGAGTGAAAGTATCAATGTTATGATCTTTTTTGAGTCCTCCTTCTACCCATGTCCCTAAGATATTTAAAGTTTTCATTAATTTGACACGTTTTCTAAAGATTTACAGATTTTTTAGGCTGTAGATTTAATAGAAATATATATTTTTAGCATTTTATATTTTTCAGTTAAAAAAATATTTATATAATATATAAATAACATAGTGGATAAAACAAAATCCCAAAATTACAAATTTTGTTATTCAACTTTAAAGACAGCATAACTTTTGATGAAGTAAAAACGAAACATATTGTTCTTGTTCCAAAGCAAAACATTTAGTGTTGTATTAAATTTTACTGTAAGTACCACAAGAGAGATGGATTTTTTTCTTTGATTCTGAGCAAACAAAATATGGAGGTAATGTAGCTACAAACAAATGAGATCCTCCTTAATGCACCAATGATTTATCCACAATAACAGCCAAGTATAGCTTTTCTTACCGTATATTTTTCCAATAACAATTGACTTGATTGCATTGAATTCAGTGTCAGATGTTATATTGAATTCCTCTCTGATGTTCTGGTCAATCTAGGAAATAAAGGATCCAGTAAATACAGTGAATTGTTTAGAATGGAAATTGACACAACCATGTTTCAAATGATCGAATGTGTATTCTTCCATAGAGAGCTTTTTAATTAAAGCCACTTTCCAAAGTACTTTAAACGCATCACTGAACTGTTGTTGAGCCCATTTCATTCAGTTATAAGAACTGCTTCTGAACCAGTTTTCTAGGTGGGCTTACATGTTCAAAATATGATTATTATGAAAGCTTGGCCTAATTGATAATGTTATTTCATGCACAGCAGTGTTTAGGAAATTAGACTGTCCATCAACAAGAAAACATTCACAAATTTTAGATGCACACTTAAAATTATATGTATCTGAAGAAAAAATGTCAGAAAGCAAAAAAATACATTACCTGAACACTAAGAGCATCTGCTTGCCGTTTTATGATCACTTTATGTATCAATCCATTTGCAATATTTCTTGTATTTATTCTGAATACTTCTGCATCTTTGTTATTTTGCAATTTGTACTTAATATCCAAGTAACCTTCAAATAATAAACCATTTGTCATGCATTTTAAAGGCACAAAAGAAGAACATATACCTTAAATTAAATATAATGTGAAGTAGATTCTGGCCTATATTGCTAAATTCATAAATGAATAATTTCTCCCAAAATACTTACTCCCAAAAAAATTCTCAGCAGACCAACAAATTTAGATGTTTTAAAGATACAAAATTATCTAGCAGGAGCGGTTTAATGCAATTAGTAAGTGCTACTTTTTATGAAATATAATGGCCTTGTGATGGCAAAGTTTCACCTGATTATTATCATTTTAATTAATTCAGCACCTACATTATAAGAGCTTAAAACCATAAAATGATCAGTTTGCCCTCTGAAATAATGTAATATTCATAAACAGCTGCGCGTGACCATAAAACAAATTCAGTTCAATACAGATGGTATGGGAGTATTTCAAGGGGAAAGTGGGAGTATAGAATGGAAGTATTTATGGGGGATAGTGGGAATATAGAATGGGAGTATTTATAGGGAAATTTTAAAAGAAAAGTCACAATTTAAAGTTCTGCAATTTATATATTTACTTCTGCTCACTTCATTAATAAGACATTTTAGCTTGTAATCATGACATAATTGACCTTTTCTGAAAGGAATAACACTGAATATGTACTTTTTATGAGAACTCTTTACAAACTGAGCGTTTCCAAAAAAAATTCTGAAGAAGCAGCATATAAAATGAATGAATGACGGTGAGGTAATGTATGTTCAACTCACCATTTCTGTTGAGCACCACTGCAAGGTACTCCCGGTAGTACGAGCTAACATACAGAAGCAGTGCAGGAGCCTGAGTGCTGCGGAAACTGAATGCAATGCTTTCACCTCTAAGGGTCAAATCTGAGTAAATAGAAGACGACTGGGAACTTGCATTTCTGTTCAGTTCATATGGTTCCTTAAAGGTGTACGCTACAGATGTTCCAGGTTTAAAGTAAGCGGAGACCTCTGAAATAAATGAAAAAAAGAAGAGTGCGTTCAAACAAATGTATTCCAATAGTTAAAAACTGGGTTAGAAGAGCTGTCATATTGTTTAAAGTATACAAAGTTTGTCATAATAGCATAAAAACTGTCAGCCTGTCGAGACTTCAAAGGACATGTTGGACAACATGACATATGGAAGGAGTTTAGATTGTTTTTTTGTACAAACTCATTAACTTTGCTTATAATGTTATAAAAGGAAACTGGGTAGTTCAATGAACACACACAAATAATTGTCATTTAAATGCACACTTACAAATTGTCCACACCTCATTATAGTGAAGCTACTGTACAGTATATTTGCTATAAGCTATACTTTATATTGGCTGTGTAGCCCATTCTTTATTTATACCTATGTTGTATATGTTGTATGGGTGCCATATTCCTGTTTTAGGTTCTACGACAAAAATGCGGCTAGTAAAAATAAATAAGAAGCTGCACTGCAATGCACATCATTCCTTCCATCCATCCATCCATTCATACATGCTGTGTACCTGCTTTTCCTATGCAAAATCCTACTGTAAGTAGAGGAAGCTACACTGCTTACAGTATGTGGTTAATCACTTTGACAGGGAGTCTTAGCTCTATTATTAAACTGTTTATACACTTTTACGCTCCCTCAGCCACACCCCCTAGGGTGCCCCCCCCCCCCTGTACCCTGTACTTGGGACGGACTCCAGCTTCACTATCACCCTGTCCTAGATTAGCAGGTGTGGAACATGGAAAACAATATTTAAGTCACGTTTTATATTCTGACAAACAGCTGTGTCCTGTGTATACTAATTGTTCAGATTAGCAGAATCTTGTCCCTTAGCAAAAGTATTGTACAATACTGCTGTTCAACACCATTGGTTGCTTAATATATTTACCATATTATCTATTTTATATGGTATAGTCATGTTTCTATACACTTGACAGGTTCTGTTTTCTAATCTTATTTTCTATAGCCACAAGGGTATTTACCTGCTTTTTAAAAAAAATGTATGAGTTGTTATGCACTACTATGGCATGGACTGTAATCAATCTTGAAATACATCTGTCTTGTTAAATGCTACAGAGACAGACACATTTATAGGTTAAATTAATAGTCACAAGTTATTATATATCATATATACAATTTTTCTCTTATAGTAGTTTAACTACTAAAACAGAACCTGTGAAATAGAGATATAAATAGTCAAATTCATTATAATAGGGATACTACAGTAGTTTTAAAGGGAACACCCATTAATATATCTAATTTGAAAATAATTTGTCTATGATCGAGAGGCATCATCTTAATGAATGACTAAAGAATGAATATTTTAACACGTGTGTCACAGCAACAGCAGAGTATTTAAATCTGAGTCTTATTAATGAGAATGTGTAGTCATTACATGTGTGATTAAGAAGTTTACTGGAAAAGTATGAACACAAGGTTTCTAATTCATAAGATGTTCAAACAGCTTCCACAATGATGATGCATGTGTGAAAAAGGGTAAAGTGTATCAGGCTGTTTTTTTAAAAAATGGCAAAATCAGTTTCCAATCAGATTCCACAGCCAAATATATTTGGGGATGCCTGGCTGAGAACCTGGGTCAGAGGATCTGAGTGTGTTTTATTAGCTTCTGTTTAAATAAAAACCATCATTGCTAAGCCGCTTGCCCTTACCTATACATTTGGTTTCTATTGACCTCTAACATCTAGATTTAAATGGTTGTTTTCAGGCATTTTCACTGATAAATGTGAACACTCCTGATGGTAATAAATGTTCTACTGCCTCTCACAACTTTCTTTTTCTTGCTACCTCAGCTAGGTCTTGGCTCGTTCCCTGGATTTACTGGAGAATTTGCTGACTTCCTCTCTAATCTGCCTGTCAGCATCAGTAAGATTATGATTACAAGACATTTTTACATTTGCATTAAACAGATACCATCAGATGTTCATTTGTAAATGTTGCTTTTATCCAATATATAACCAGTACCTGCTTATTATGGTAATCACACTCAAGATCCTGTCTACCTTATGGAATTGAAGTTCATACCTAAGCAACACTGCACTTTTCACCATGGAACTGCAACTGATTTACCTTGTAAAACTGTTTTTGAGGGGGAATTCGACAGACACTACTCTGACAAACTTAATGGGTATAATCGGTAATGGCTTCATCTTGAAAAATGAATCCCTTACTTTAAGTGATGTTCCATCAAGCACAGCGGCAATTGAAACTGTCAAAGTAACTTGCCACTATTCTTGGCACTCTAAGCTATCAAAACAAAACAAAAAAACCCTGCAATATAATGATTACACTGTAGTGTTAAAGCAGGCCTTAATTATAATGCAGATGTAAATCTGGTAATTTATCTGGTAATTCATTTATCTGGTAATTTATTATCTGATAATTCGTTTCACATCAGTAAAGTGTCAACTATCTATCAATCTATCTATCTGATTATCAAACAATCTAGTCAAACAAAAGCTAAGAAAACAAATAATGGTAAAATCACAATACATTTGTAAAATCACAATACTGTTGTAAGCACGACTGATTCACAGTCCCATTATAAGGTTGTTTATTAATTTGTTAATGATGTGATATAAAGTATGTTTCCAGAGTAAAAATCAGAAGTGTAACATTCCAACTGTGAAAGTTGCTGTTATGTATAATGAATGTTATATCTCAATTGCATTTGTTACTCCAGGTGAAATGACTATATACTAATTTTCAAAAACTAATGAAAATATTAGAAAGATATGATGATTAAAAGCTTGTGGGTTTCCGATCTAAGTTCTAGGAGCGAACTTTCTGTAATACACTTAGGAAAATCATCTCTTTACTATACAGAGGTGGATGGTTTAGATCCAGAAAGATTTTGGTTCAACCAACCAGTTGAGCATAAAGAGTGACCGTCACAGAGCAGCCAACTGGTTGGTCGAAATAAAATCTTGGGCTGGATTTTAACTTGCTGGCCCAGAACTATCCACACCTGCCACCATCCATCTTCTAACCACTTATCCAATATAGGGCTTGGTACCTATCCCATGCAGTATAGGGCACAAAGCAGCAAAGCACCCGGGACAGGATCCTAGTCCATCCTGGCCCCCCACCCACAAACATGCACATATATAAACTAGAGAAAAATTAGAGATGCCAGTTCTCGTTTGGACTCTGGGGGGAAATATCAAAACATGAGGAGAACATTCAGTAGTCCATACTGACACCCTGCATAACCTCCATAGGGAAAACAGTATTAAATTGAAATAATTAACTATTTCTTCTGACATTCATGTCCCCTGAGAGGGACCACTTATTCTCTTATTCTCTGTGATGATATATGTTCATTTATCGAAATATATTTTATTTTATACATTATATTTTATTTTATTTATTTAATACAGTATGTATTGTTAATCATACAAATGGAACCAGGCATAGGATTTTTAAACACTTTGTCTTTAAGACAAGACTAAAAACTAAAAAAAAAATCTCCTCTGCCCAGAACCGAAAGGCTCTGAGTGGACAATAGATCCTAACTATTGAGCGATTTGCAAGATAAGCAGCCAGCTCTGGCAGCCCATTTGCTGTTATTGCCTATGCAAGCTGCATTACTGCGGTTTGGCATTGCTAAAGATGGTCATATGTTTTCTTTTTAATAAACCGTCACTGCATTTTTCGCTGTCGTTCTATATTGCGGTTGGCTATACCTGTGTGCCAGCGAAAATATGTGTGTGAACCCTGTGAGCAGAAGGGGAGCACCCAGAACAAACACCACAGCGACACACGGAGAACATGCCAACTGCATATACATGGAACCACAGCAGAGACACAAACCCTGCTCTCAGAGGTGTGAGGTCACAGTGTTCACCACTGCACCACCCCCGGGAACAACTCTGAGTCTGAAACTATTTCGACATTTATGTGTATAGCAGACGCTTTTACCCAAAAACATGCATTATAAACTAAATGCAGTTGAGCGGCAGATGGTTAAACCAATAGTTCAGTTTTCCTTTCTGGCCAACTGCCTCTCATTTTCCAGCAGATGTGTTTTAATGTGAGTTTGCAAGCCAAAACCTCACTGAAAAAACCTATTGTTCTAAACCAGGTAAGTAATACTGTATCCGGGAAACCGTTTTCAACTGCCGCACTGGCTTACAACAGAGACCAACGAAGCTTTAGTAACTGGGCAATTCTATATCTTATTATAATTCTGGTTGCTGGCGGGAGGTTTTCTAACATCATGTACACATTGGGTTGGGATTTGACTGTGTGCACCACCTCACGACGGAGCGGCATTCTGTAGATGGACGCCCCATGCTCTCTGGCATGTGATCAGGCTCACAGTGGTGCTGCATTGGATTAGCAGCGAAAAAGGATATGAAAAATGAATGGAGCCAGACCAAATACCCGGTGCATCACGATTCAGCAGGCTGCTGGTGTTCCTCAGCTGAGCTCCCATTTAATCAGCCATGATGGAGATGTCGAGCAAATAAATTTCCCACTAAATGAAGTGCACAAGGTGAAAAGCCCTATTTATAAAAAAAAACTGTGAAAATGTTGTTTCAAAATAAATGTTATAATGCCCATTAATTAAACATTTGGTTTGCATTATTGGCTTTGTGGATATGCATTTTGAGTATTTTTTTTATATAATGGACAAAACCTACACTTTGTTAATCACTATTGCTTAGTATTCATTAGTTATAATGCTTAACATTGGACAATTACAAAAAATTAAAAGGTGAAAAGCTAAAAGTTAATTGACAATGCAGTAGATTGACTTGTTTTATTTTACACACGTTCAGAGTTAAATATACAACTGATTTTAAAAAAATACATGTTTAATTATAGATAACTGCAGTCCTGTATTGGATAAGCAGTTCGAAGATGGATGGATAATTTGAATAGTATCCATCCAATCTTCATGCAGTTGTAATGAATTACCAAAATAGTCACCCTGGCCAAATTAATTTAGCATATAAGGGGCATATACTTTATGCAATACAACCAAATATTCTTTTCTGATTTAAAGATTTACACATATTTTTCAATATTTTTCACTGCTACATTATGTCACAAGTTATGTTGTAAATAATTATTATTTTCTTTAAGCTTTACAAGTTACCTGCCACATGACTCAAAGACTACTAAACAATAGTAGCATTAAAAGGTGCTGCGTCATTTGAAACTAGGCACCTAGTTAAAACTTGCAGCAGTTTCTTGGCCTGATTTTCAGTATCACGTCATACTTGGCAACATCAATCTGGCAATAAATACAGCTTTTAATGTTTTCATTAATCTTAAGCAAACCAATATGGTATAACAGAGGGGATGACCTTTCTGCAAGAACGGACAAACAAACAAAACATAATGTAGACCTTTAAACGTTTTCACACCTCAGTCACATGCATCACAATTCATAAAATTGTTTGTAGTTCATATTATATTATATCATATTCATATATATATATACATGAATATGATATAATATAATAAAATGGGCCAAGAAACTTTTTATCTATGTTTATTTTTTACCTTTTGTGCAGAAGGGTCCCAAAAATGCAGAAAAACTGCAGTCACACTCAAATCCATTGTACCTCTCCACACATCTGCCTTCATTCTGACAGAGGCTGCCATAGCTGCTACAGTGACCAGGACAACCTGCTTTTACTCCAGGCGTGATCTTGGCACGTTCCTCAAGATCCAGCGTTACTCCATTCAGTTGTAAAGAACGGATGCATCCCAGGAAGCCTTTCTGCCTTGACGCTGTGCCTCCTGCAGAAACAAAGACAAGCATGTGTCCTTCCCCCTTTTTCTTTCCCGATTCGATGGTGGACATCGGCACCATGGTCCCAGATCAGTTTCCCTGCCTTAAAAAAGCAGCTTCGTAAAAAGCCCATAATGTCCACTTGATGGCAACAATAAAAACAGTTGTAAGTGACAATTCATGCAAATTTTACTTCCAAGAAATGGGTTTCTACCAGGTTTTTGATAAATATTTTCATATTTTTACATACTAACTCTTGAGGTCAGGTTACTACACACTCTCATTATTCCCTCATTAGCAACTTTCTGGCACACTCTGACTTCCTGGGACACTCTGACTTCCTGGGACACTCTGACTTCCTGGCACATTCTGACTTCCTGGGGCACTCTGATTTCCTGTCACTCATAGGATTTTTTAAGCACATGAGGATGTTTTCAGTTTCCTCTTCTTTGGTTGCTGGGAAGTAATAGAAATGTCCCTGACGACATCAACATGCAGTGCAATGGTACAGATAATCACAATAGTAACTTGGTTTATTACACACACACACACGCACACACACACACACACACACACACACAAACTTCAATATATCACAAAAAATTTGAACATATTTCCTAATTAGCTGAACAACAGAACTGAGTATCCAGTACCCATGAGTAAACCAACAAACAAACAAACATGTAATATCTTTGGTTGTTATGTGTGTATGTTTAGGTGTGTGCCTGTGTATATACAGTACGGTACTTCCCCATTGACAGTCATTACCGATCTTGTACTGTATCTATCTCTCATTCCCACATTACCTTCCTGCCTACCAGGAAGCAGAATTCTGTGCTCCAGTGGTTCCTCATTGTCTAGCAGCTCCACTCACTACTTTTTTTTGCAGTTTTGATGTTGGGAAGCTAAGCCCAGAGTGAAAGAGTGACACCGCCCTCGGTGCTGGCAATCAGCCCATCAGTCACCAAAACCGGCTGCTCCACAGAGCCGACAACCCCCCCCCCCCCATCATCCTCTGGCAATTTTACCCCACTGCTGGGGGCTCCCAGTCACAACTGGCAAATGACACCATGTGAATCTGAGCTGCAATCTGCACGGTGTATCTCACTCTGCTTACTGCTGGGCGGACTGAGGCACTCAGGAGGGCATCTTATTCTCATGGGCAGAGGGAAGTTTCCGGTAACATTTTTTCACCCTTGCTTTGATTACACATTCTGTGAGCATTATCTGTAGCTAGGACTCAGTATGCGGCCTGTGGCAGGGTGAGAAACAGGTCGGGGGGGAGGAGTAAAGCTCAAGTGCCAGATGCAGGAAGTAGCCTAGATTAAGTGGGGCACCCGTACGAACCCCTGCTGTTTTAGTGGTGTCTATGTCTATGTGCCTGCTGTCTTAGTGAAGTCTACAGTATGTCCATGTGCCTGCTGTCTTAGTGGAGTCTATATCCGTGGGCCTGCTGTCTTAGTGGAGTCTGTGTCTGTGTGCCTGCTGTCTTAGTGGAGTCTGTGTCTGTGTGCCTGCTGTCTTAGTGGAGTCTATGTCCGTGTGCCTGCTGTCTTAGTGGAGTCTATGTCCGTGGGCCTGCTGTCTTAGTGGAGTCTGTGTCTGTGTGCCTGCTGTCTTAGTGGAGTCTATGTCCGTGTGTCTCCTGTCTTAGTGGAGTCTATGTCCGTGTGCCTGCTGTCTTAGTGGAGTCTATGTCCGTGCGCCTTTACTAATGCTTCCCTTTCTTTCTTCCCTCTGTCTCCTCATGTTCTCACTTCTGAGTGCAGTCCGAGGGCTTGAAAGGGGCTGTACGGCTCTGGCACCCCCACGGCCATGTTGTTACACGGCCTTATTATAAAGTTTTTATAACTTGAGTGCTCCTCCAACTGAAAGCATCTCATTAGAAACACATGTATCCCAGCATCAAAACAAAGCAGCTCCTCTTAAATGACAGCCACCTGTTAGGCAGAACTAAAGCAGATCAGTTTGACTTCTCTAATAACATGATATAAAAACAGCAAATGCAGGGTAGCCAACTATGGGCAGCTGGTTGCGGTGAGATTTTCAATTCAACACAAGTCAGCACACTAATTTACAGACATGTAACAGTTTTGTTACATTGTAAATAGTCTGTATGGTTTGCAACCCTAACACTTTTGATGTAACTAATTTTAGGTTTATAATGAAATAATGTAGATTTGTTCTAAGATTTCTTGCATGAGTGTGAGATGAAAAACACATGAGTGTCCACGCGTTGCGAAATGAATAATGTTATGCAAGCACAAGGTAAATTTTAAACGTGCTTTTTTTCAAAATACAAGCATGTATTTGAACAATTCATTGTATCTCATGAACCAGAATCCTATAAGAATTATCATCTTTGTAATTTGGTTGTTTTAAAAATATTTATGATTTATTACTTTAATATACTATACTATACTATACTATACTATACTATA
>JAABNY020000119.1:9182764-9204825 GCA_015164015.2 Brevimyrus niger | reverse complement strand
GTAATTTGGTTGTTTTAAAAATATTTATGATTTATTACTTTAATATACTATACTATACTATACTATACTATACTATACTATACTATAAGTTAAACAGAGAGCTTGCTGTCTAGGGTCTGTGGTTCTTTAAAGAAGGAGCATAGTTTACGAAAAAAGTTTTAATATGTATACATTTTTTTTCTTGTAATTGGAATTTGCGGTCTCAGGATTCATCCATTGATTCCAGATGGATTACCAACAAATCCAGTTTAAATTGTGACTAGTGTTGAGACAGTCAACACTTGCCTGCAGTAATTCCTGGGGATTACTCCCTAAGACCGTGAAATCGATACTTCTCTCATCACACTGTGTTCTTCCTTCTTCCGTCTAATTTATTAGCTTGTATGTTTATATATTTGTCTTTTGATTTGCATGCAACTACTGCAGCATTAGCTATTTCACAAGGTTCGCAATATAGGTGCTTATCCTATATGACTTTCAAGTAGCAGGTATTCAATAATTGAGAGCAAGGGCATGCATGCCACAGACAAAGCTCGTCAAATGTGATCCAATGTGTTGAACTGAGAAAAATAATTCTGACTGTTTGAAACATGGCTTTTTGATCTTTAACCTGATTATTGATTCTTTGCCTCAGTATATACTGACATTTAGAAATGACAGGGCTTACAGTAGAATGCTCTAGCAACAAAAGCAACAACCAAGCAATGATAATATAACAAATATAAATTAACCTCTGCTTAGTTATGCAACATGTAGTAGCTTAAGTCCATCATAAATTCACACAATATTTTAAGTTGCTTCAGGAAATGTACTTTGATTGTGACATAATACTAGAATTTAGTGATTAGCTGTCATTGTTGACACTCCATAGCACACAGTGCACAACAAAATTGTGTCCTCTGCATTTAACTCATATGTGACAATGTGACATAGCAGGGGGCAGCTAATTCAGCGCCCGGGGAGCAGTGCTTAGAAGCAGTACCTTGCTCAGGGTACCTCACTGCAATCTTTCAATTACTTGAGTGCGCGTCCCTAACATCATTGCAAGCATTTTGACTACTTAGCTATGAAACATGCCAGTGGGTTAATAATGGATCAGTTATGGTAAAAGCAGCTTTACTAAACAGTGTTTAATGGGAGAAATGATCTCCTACCTACAAATAATTGGCTGTTGAGTTGTAGGTGAATGTGCCCATTGACAGGGGCTTTCTGGGTCCGAGTAGGTAGCTGATCCACTTGCAGGGAAGCTTCTTTAACATTCCTCTCAGCTCTCACATAGTGCCACCGGTTGTCATTTAATGGAGTCTGTGTCTTAACTCTGACATCAAATGGACCATTTCCCACATCATATGAGAAAACAACCTCAGACGGAGCTGAAGAGTAAACAAACAGACAGACAGACAAATAGAGAGACAATAATAATAATATTAATAATAATAATAATAATCACATACTGCAGATAGAACAAATCCAACTTAAAAAATGTATTTCTTTTAATATTCATCACTTAAACCTGTTTTGAAATACTGTGATATTTATCACAAGGCTCCATGTTGATTTCACATGCAGTTTGTTCAGTCAAGCAAAATATCAAGCAAAACAAAATTACACTGCATCTACAAATTAAAATGCAAGCAAAAAAAATTCATATTAATTACTTTATCCACAATTTTCCTTTTCGTGTTATTCAGTACAAGACCATGGTGTGCTTGGAGTTTATCTCAAATAGACCAGGGACACACACTATGGGCAACTTATAAAGCAATTCACCAAACTGCATGTTTCTGAATTGTTGGAGGAAACCAGGATATGGGGTGGGGAGGAACATGTGGAGCTGGGGGCATGAATGGAAACAGCAACCCTGGGAGCATGAGGCCGCAGTATTACTCACAGAACCACCATACCCGTAGTTATATTTTACTAAAGAACTTACATTTTGTAATGCATTCAATGTTAGTCAATAAAAATGTATATAAATCTGCAACTACTTACAGTCAAGTTCAATGCGAATAAAATCTTTAATTCCCAGATTTTCCAGGAACACACCAGATGAGGCCCTGGTCTTAAATAAAAAAGATATATCAGCGCTAAGTTCCCCGTGAAAAGTGGGAAAGTGAAGGTATGATGTCTCCTTAGTGAAAAAAGCAGCATTCCAGAAGTTCTCTGAAATTGAAAAAAATGAGATATTTTATCCACAAGAAATACTGGCACTGCATAAATTTAATGATTTCCAGCTAAATGTTACAGCACCCCCATACCAGCATCTGCAATATACTGGTATAGGTATCATTTGCCTGTGTAAATAAGTTCATGCTGCTCAGCATGTTCTTGTGTTTTTCATCGTAGCTGGTCCCTGTAACGACAGCTCTCTGATGTATGTCCTGTTTCTGTAGGATACATTGGTGTAAGAATATGTTGAGAAAGGTAGTGTGTCACTTACTGTCACCGTAGCATTGCAGATGCCCAACCTTATAAGCTGCCTCTGAGCCTGCTCTGTTTATGTCTCCAAAAGATATTGTAGTAACGGGTAAATGCTCTTTAAATGAGAGGGTGCCTGTGTCACTGGTCCTGAATGAAGAAAGAAAAGCAAAAAACAGATGAAAACCCAAAGGCATGTGATAACATTATGCCGCTTACTATTATTTACTGTACTGATTTGCCATGGCAAATGATACGAAATTTTGCATTACATCCACTTGGATTATTGCCACGTACTGAAGTGCTTCTTTGTTTCAAAATCTACATTCAGAACTCTGATGATAACCTTTTGCAATATGATTAAATAATAAGTCAGTCGGCTGTTTGTCTTTTTGAAAAATGTGTGGCAGTTCTGAGCATCAATCAATAACAAAATGAAAACAGTGGCATACCATTCGTTCCTGTCAGCATCACAGTTGCAGTACAGGCTGGAGTTTATGCAGTTTCCCTGTAGGCCACAGGAACACTTTTGGCTCCCTGGTCCAGCTCCATCCCAATATGTCTGCACCTCATCCGTTCTTCCCACCCACCACATGAAGGGAGCTCCATCTTAGACAGAGAGAGAGCATCCATATTTAAACCAAATATAACCAAACGTGCAATAATATTGACATGTCTTCCGCATTTTAGTGGAGACCCAGCGACAGAAGTTCTTGGTGGAGCATTTTTAGGCAGCACAATCAATGCACACATTCAAACAAGTGGGGCTGTGTAACCTTTCGTATGTTTGATATTAAAGAGAATCCCATCGATTCAGTCTCCAAATTCTAGTCTATTAACCTTTACCCATTTGAACTTCTCTGTTTACTTGAAGGAACCATCTGTCTCATTATTGTTAATTTGACATTTTTAAAATTTATATATTTATCTTCGACATAATGTTTGTTTTCTTCAGACATCAGACACGAGTGTGACAATTCATCGGCTGCACAGACCTTCCTACTCCACCTTGTCATGTTAATTGGGTGCCACTTCACAATAAGATGACCCTTATGAAGGGTTTATGAATGGTCTATAATCAGGTCATTAATTAGGTTGTAACACGATTACGTTGTAAATCATTATTAGACAATTATAAACATAACTATGTTAACGTTATACTTTTCTTTTTACTAATGAGTTACTATCATTTATAAGTGACAAAATAGAGCCTTATTGTAAAGTGGTGACATTAATTGTCACGATGAATCCCTCACGAATGAGTCTTAATTAATTTGCATATACCAAAAAATATAACTAATGGGATTCACAAAGGATAATGGGGTGCATTTTTAAAAAGTAATCCCTCTTAAAACTAAAATTATATTAGTTTAATAAAATCACACAGTAACTCAGTTAAAAAGTGGATATTTCAGCAGAACCTGAACAATCAAAAGAGGAGATGCAAAAGAATATTAAGTTTAATGCAGTTATTGTGGTGGAAAGCTCAATAATATTACAGAAAAAGAAATTACCGGGTGTGTTTAAGAGACGGGACTTCTTGCAGTGGTAGGAGACTTCCTGCTCACAGTACTCAGCTTGGTTAATTACAGCTCGAAGTTGGTCCATGTTGGCAGAATAGTTAAAGTAGGTTAAGTGCTGATTCATCCCTCCGGAATATTTTAATTTGGTCGGCTCAGTGTTATTGTGTTGTATCACCATCCACATCTTATCTGGAAAAAAGTTTACAAAGCATACTATAATTGTTGCAATATAACATGCAATGCACAGATAACATAGTGAATATTATGGATAATAATAACACATTCACTTATGTATGGGGAATTGTAGTGAAAGGCAAGAATGGTTTCATATAATGCACTACATCAGAAACAACCAAGATATGAACAGCAACAACAAAAAATCTTATATCTACATTCTATGAAATAACCACTGGCAGAAATTACAACCTCAGCACTTTGAATAAATCTCTGCCATTTTAGCATATCAGCTAGGTGAGTTTCTTTTCACATATAACTCTCTACAGATTTCCCTTCTACAGTTGGCCGGGAATCACTCACAACATCAGTTTTAAATTATTTCCACATATTTTCACATCTTCTGGATCAGAAATTTCTATGATGTAAATGCAGATGAACATTTTCTCGTATCCTAAGTCCTGAATTGTTTTGCTCCTCTGAATTTGTCATCGGGCTCACAGTGGCATCCCTCAGTATCCCCCTGCTAGCCAGTTTGCAGGAGCCATGATGACAGAATTTTCTGCTTCATAGGATACACTTTACATTTCCTGTTGACTCTGTAGTCTCAGAAAAATGTTCAGAGACTTCACACATTTTTGTGTCCTTTTATCTATGATAGTCAATAAATTATCTCTGAATTTTTTCCTGGCTGAACCTTTAGTTAATAATCATGGCATTACTCAGATGTTTTAAAAGAGACAGGTAAACAATATATCTAAAAGTACGTGGACCCCTAATAATTACAGGAATTGGCTAATGCAGCCACACCCTTTGCTGATGCATGTGTATAATGAAGCAGACAAACATGCACACTGCGGAAACAAACACTGGCGTCAGAATGGATGGTTATACAGGGGAGGTCAGTAACTTGGCACCATAACAGGATGCTATATTTCAGTTTGCCATATTTCTGCCCTGATAGAGCTGCCCTGGTCAACGGCAAGTGAACTGAAAGTGAAGTGGAAATTTCTGGGAGCAAGTTCAGTTGGGAATCTAATCTCCCAACATCAATACCCAACCTGAATGACAGCAAATGCTATCAGCAAGGTGTCATCTAATGGGAGGCCTTCCCAGAAGAATAGAGGCTATTACAGCAGCAAAGATCAGACCAACTTCATATTAATACCCTTTACTTAGTAAATATAGATAAATATATAAACTAAATACAATCTAGTTTTTTATTTATTTGTTTTGGTTTATTATTTATTGATAGTGATATCATTTGTAAATATAATCAGTCAAAATAGATCATAAATGAAGCTGGATGATAATATGTTATTGATCTTTTTATCACAAATGCATGCACCTTCATCTCTGTTCTGTACTATGGCATCTAATGTTACAGCATAAAAAATAAAAATAAATCAGCAAGTTATGTAAATAATACTGCACTTGACCACAGGACATGGGATCAATCCTCCATCTGGGTATCCAAATACAAAACAAAACAAAACAAATCTCAAAAAAGCTCAGTGTTAATCTGTGCTGCCCATAATTGTGATACATTATGTAAAAGAAAACAAACTGTAAATAATAGTTTTAAAAACTATATATAAACAAACAAATATTTGGTTTTTATTTTGTCATAACAAAATATTTTTCAATAATTCTGAATAATCAGTCCCGATGTTATCGGTTTTAAATTTCCTGTAGTCGGCAGGCTATTGTATGTGTTTTTGATCTTTCTGATTAACATGTATTAGCCTAAGGTGGAGGTGATATTTGTTATGAAAACAAATCTAAGCCTGACTCACTTTGCTGGCTAGGATGTTTAAGCTGTCCTCCCACTGAATCAAATAATTTGACAGTTTTAGAAAGAGCCACGGGCTTGAAGAATGAGGATCATGGGGCATGTTTAGGGAGACGATATTCAAGTATAATGTGGTTATGTAGGAATAATTCCTTTTATACTTCTCAGGTAATGATTAACTTAGTAGGTAATGGTAATAGAATTTAAAAGCAAAATAGGAAGAATATGATCCTATAATGTTGTCTACTTTGCTGTTTGATTCATTATTTCGGCAGTTTTCAATTGGTAATATTGATCAAAAAAAAAAAAAGCAAGAAGTCCTACATTCCGTTCCTGTTTTTATTAGCTGCATTACAGGAATTCACATAATCTAGAGACTTTTATTAATTTTTGCAGAGTCGTCAATTCACGTTTAGCAAATAGGTACTTATGGGTGAAGCCACCCTTGTAAAACTGTAAGGCACATTGGGATTAAAAAAGGAAATGTGGTGCACAAATGAAACCAACTTATTATCATTGTTATTAGCATACCGTGTTCTTAGTGTATTATTATTATTATGCATAAATCACATTGGATTCCACCTGGCTCAATCATTAATCTCTTGACTTGACTTGTCTTTTTTACAGGCCAAGCACTGGCTAGTTGAAAAGTAAGCACTGAGTTCAGTAAAAATCAATGGATTGACTGAATTTGCGGAATTAATAGCTTTTCCTTATCTAAACAAATAGTAACAAGATGGCTCCTCCAAGGAATAAAAAAACATTTGGCTCAGAAATCAACTGATACATCCCAGTGGCATCTGGCTTGGCCTCTAATAAACAGCCCATAAAAGCCTTAATTTAATTATTTTGTGAACTGAAAAATATTTGCAGTGAAAGTACATTCTAACATGGCTCTGGGGTGGAAATCCAAAATATTTGTTGGTTGCCAACTGGAAACCTTGAAAAACATCTAAAGATATTTACTAAGCTTCAGTAGTTTTATTTACAAAAATTAATTGTTGTATTAGTGGGGGGGCGTGGGGTCTCCCAGCTGACTCACCCCAGTGCATATGTAATTTTGCATTTGCATGTTTAAATTCAGTATGTAATGCAGGATATTCACATCCTTACCTATATGATAGAATAATAGGAAGATAAGAATTATGGCTTTATATGTCCTATTCATCCTTTTAAGCAGTTGCATGCTCAGATTATGTGTGATTATCTGTGATTCTGTTTGCTATACACACACATCCATAAATACACATAAAATCAAACTATTTCATTAAGTGAAACTATTTGTAAAATATATATCGGAAACTTAGTATTGCAGCAGGCTGCCACCAAAGCTCAACCAATCTATTACCCTTTGGAAGTCACACTTCAGTATAGGCTTGTTAGCTCAACTACTGACACTATATACAGTTATGTAACTGAAGAGAGTGATTTTTTTTTCCTCCTGATAAAATGAAATATAAATCATTACAATAGCCAATAACCTCTCAGGCCTGATTGCCCCTGGACTGGACTTGTCTGGGCGTGTGGGAGTCGCTTGCCATCAGAGAAATCGCCACTATCATAGAGGGGCAAGGAAGACGTGTCAAGAACAACATTGTGACAGAAAGTAAGACATTATCTCCATCGTTTTCTCCTGCCCCAACCTCGAACCCTGGGCACCCCGAATAGCACCTTTCACTATGTTGAAGATGTGGGAAGAAATGGAAAGAAGCAGTAGATGGTTATCTTTGTTGGAACCATTATGGGTTAGTTCAGAAAAAGTCAAATAAAAATACATCATTTATAATTATAATTAATTTTCATGATTATAATAATATTTTAATCCAGTTTGCTTTCTGATCACAGACAGACAGACAGCTAGATAGATAGATAGATAGATAGATAGATAGATAGATAGATAGATAGATAGATAGATAGATAGATAGATATGCTATGGAATCATTTGGAGCTTACCTGTCATATTACAGTAGACTATCTGTGGACTGAGGGGACCACTTCCATCTACATCTATAAAATAAAATCCAGACGTGTTGCCTCTGTGCTTGTAGACTTCACATGACTGTTCATAAATAGCTGTAGGAGAAACAATAACAAAATCAGAATTCAAAAATCTCCCACCCTTTGGGGAAGGGGAGCAGTGGTCTGCATTCAGATAGACTGTACCTTCAAAACTGCACCAAGTGTCAGAAACAAAACAATTGTTTATTATAATTATAATTATTGTTATTATTGTTATTATTATTATTATTATTTATTTAAAATTGAAGTCTCCATTAAGCTCACCATGTGCATCACAGAAAGCGGAGATCCCGTGAGAGCAACAATAGATATTTTAGAAAGAAATTATTAATAGCCCCTATGTTGGGTGCTATTTAATGCCATAAACGTAAAGTAAAATTCTCTATTTATAAAATAAAATGAAGCAAGAAACATCATTGCACTTGCAATATAATCGTATTTATAGTGTGCATTGATTTTAAGCATTTTATCCAATTGAGGCTTCAAAATTAATATAAAGGTAGGTTAGTTTACCTGTGCAGTGTCTCTATGGTTTGTACAATAATAGATAAATTATTTTACTTCAGTACAATACTGCCATTAAACACTCCTGTTATCTATTTGGGGTTATAAATGCTATAGTTATACTATAACAGGTCAATGCATTGGATGTGATATCTATCCATTAAGCTGCTACATGCTTATACTGGTCGGGGTCACCTGGAGCCTGGGGCACGGACACATATCTGAACACTATGTGGAATTTAGAGACCTCAGTTAGCTTAACTGTATGTCTTTAGGCTGGGGGAGGAAGAGCAGTCTGGTTGGGGAGAACTCTGCATGTAAAGTGACATGCAAAGAGAGGGGTGGGAGCTGTGACAGACCTTACTATAGACTTCAGAAATATAATTAGCATAAAAAGAAGATAACTCACTAATTACCCAGCCCCCACAAATTTAAATGCATTATCAATACACCTGTGAATAGCTGAATACATTACAGATTTACATAATTCTTTATTAAGCGATACCAAAAAACCAGGTTAAGCTGATTTTTTTATAGCCGTTAGTGAGCAAAACCGAGATACTAACATGCATGGCTTATTTCGTGAGCAGCTTCCACTATCCTTCATATCAATGAAAAGCGAGCATTCGGGCGGTTTGAGGAATCTGATCGCAACTTTTGAACCACAGTATTCCTTTTTCAGTCTGTCAGCTTTGCATGTGAAACGACCACTTACAGCTGTGGCATGTTGCTCCCATATACCCTGTACCAGTGCAATTGCAGTAAAATGTATTCCAGGACTGCGTGCATCTTCCTCCATGCTCACAGTGACTAGGTGAACACCTGAAATGAACAAGAAAACATTCACAATTCAAAGCACATACTGCTGCCATTTTATACAGAAGTGATGTGAGATCTATAGACACTATTCACAACTTAGTCACACTCACACACCATAGGGACGAAAACCAAAATTATGTGACAGGTAACTTGATATTTATTAGACCTAATTATGCATACTTATAATATTTACCTAGGTGGAAAAAAAATCCCTGCATATAGGTTTGCGGTGTAGTTATGTTCACATGAGTATGCACACTGACAGGAAGTCAGGAGGGATTAATTTTTTAAGATATACTGCAGCTGCATCAAAGGGCCAAATATTAAAAACATGCCCTGTTTACGAAAAACTCTTATGACATTGACAAGCACTGTGCTTGATATGCTACAGAATAAATTACCATCAAATGAATGCTAACAAATGATTGCACTGTTCTGCTCATTCGGATGCAGATTTAAGGTGGCTTCTAAAGGAGTGATTCTACTCTCATTAACTGAGCTTGTACTGTCCAGTTTTCATCAAGGGAGGAATTTCATGACTTCTATTCTCTCTCCTAATTTCCATGATGCAAACATGAGCATTATATAAGCTGTACATCGAAACACCGTATTCTCTTACCAAGCAGCGCATTGCGAGAGAGCCACCCAACCACTCTGTGACATTAATAGCGTGATTATTGGTGAGCCTTGGTCGCCAAAGTGACTCAGCACGTAAAAGTTACACCGCTTCTTTAAAGAAAAGTGAACATTTGTTTGAATAAGTAAAATGATGGGTAACTAAGTTACAATAAACCAAAAATAAGAATATCGGTTCTGATTGACTGACACCATAGAGGATAAATTTAGGTCAGGCTTTGCTGTTTAACTGGTCTGAAAGAAATGAAATGAAATTGCAACGATACAGGTTGACAGCAACTCTCATTATAGTATTTGAAGATTTGTTTTTCCCCCCCTCAGTAAGAGAAGAGCATGTGTGCAGGCACTTGGAAAGAACATCAAAGAGGTACACAATAAAGAGCCACGGCATTGTTAGATGGAAAAAAAGTATGTTATTTCCTTCAGTTGCAGGGAATAAAAAGGTGGGAGCTGTGAGACAGGCTGCATCTCCAGGGCTTAAGGCAGGATGACAGGAAGGTGTCAGAGGTGCACTTCTATTCATCCTGCTTTACCAGAAAAGGGCTGGGACGCGTGACCCTAATCAGAGAGATGTAACGAATATAGCTTTGTCATGGCGGCAGTGTCAACAAAAGAGAGGCGGCCGCTGCAGGGCCCTGAAATAGCGTTGAGTAGTTAGGGGCCTTTTTTGGCAGTAGAGGGTCATGGGCTTTGTGTCATTTAAAGCAGGTATTCACGAGTCCGGACACCACTCTGACCCAGCCAACACATTAAAGCAGGTGGGAAAAAAAGTGGAATACATTACCTGAACACTTTAACTAAAAGCACTAATTTACAGAGCTGATAGAAGTGCCACTGATTAGAACTTGAATTTGAATTAACAATGCATATAGTTCTACTTTCTTTAAAACTTCGAGAATCAAAAAGATTGTTTTTACCACTCTCACAGAATTTAAAGTATGATGTGACAAAGTAAATAAAACGTATCAAAAATAAACAAATTGATGGAAATTAGATTGCTATGTCAGGATTAAAAATATGTTGGTGTATTGCTGAGCTGGAAAAATAACTGAAGTGCACTGGAAAAATCTATTTCCCAGTTTATCTTGAATTCCATAACAAATACATGCAAATAAATGAAAAACAGGCAATGCTGTAGACAGCATTAGCCCTCACAGCTCCATGCACTTGTGTGGAATTTACATCCCCTCTGCATGGGATTCCTCCTGTAGTGAGACAACTTGTGGTGAATTAGTGTTACGAAATTGCCTATAGTGCGCAATTGTATGTTTGAGTGTGTTCCCTGCTATGAAGGGCCCTCCCACCCAGGGTGACCCTGAACTGGGTAAGTGCTTAGGGGAAATGGATGGAATGGTCGTGAGGCAGGCATGAATTGGTTATATTGCTGACCCAGGCTTCCATCATAAACTTACTAACAGAGCGTTTAACATGTAAAGACACCAGTGATCACAGTTCATCAGCAGAATTCTTTGAAATATTTCCAGACACCAATCTGGCTCTCCTTGTCTTGTCTTTCTCCAGCTGAGTACTGACATATCATTATAGCCTTTGGTTACTAGTTGTTATAGTTCAAACTGTTGTACATTAGATATTATACGATACATCTGTGTGCCAAGTATCATTGATTTGCTATCTTATAAATTGTTTAGCATACAGTATATTGAATAGTGGCTCAGCATTATTCTGATTCCCAGGCGTGTAATAGCCTGTGGAGATAAATGACATATTTGAAAATAAATCTAAATTATTACTTTTAAGTCCACAGTAGCCTGAAATCATTCATGGTAGCAATGGTTAAAATGCAAAATAAAAGTAACTTTACTCTCCTCATCAACCTTGCGACAGTTTCCTTCTCGCTGCTACTGTACTTTACTTAGGTAATGATCAAATATCTGAAATGGACTTGAGGCTAAGGAGTGACATACTTTGCTGACAATTTTTGCCTCTCATCCTGGCATTATCCTTAAAAAGTGCTGTGTCTGTGAGAAAGAATTCATCAAAGCCTTCTTTCACATTAAATTGATTACTGTGAGATAGCAATACAAAAAAACAGATATTAGATGTAAAATGCAGATTCTTTCATTACTGTAGCATCAGTGACGGTCTATAAACTCCACCTATACAGTCAATCTTTTTTTTTTCTTTATATTGCGACTTCCAATTTTGGATAGAGTATTTAATCATTTAAGATATACTCCTCCAAAAAATAAAAGGAACCAGCCAATCTAAGGTTTTTGCTATAAAATAAATGACACTTAAATGACAAAAGCTTGATCAAACAGAATAGTATTGTGACAAGTGTTGTCTTTTGACATTGTTTTTGCTTTGCACATAAGATTTGCTCGCACAAAGCAACACTATACTTTTCTATGTCCAAGACATATTTTCCTGTTGGAAATAAACGTGAAATAAACCAAATTTGAAATTGAAATCAGGGCTGGGCAATGGGATAAAAAAAAAAAAATCAGGTGTCTACTGCACGTTGTAGACTGGAACCTCACACCTCCTGGCCTGGTGATTCAGCTCCCAGCCCCAATGCAGTGTGCATTCATGTTCTGTCTTCGTGATTGCAGGTTTCCTCTGGGTACTCTGCATTCTTTCCACATGAGAAACATGTGGTTAGGCAAACTGGCATTTCTACGTAGCCCAGAGTGTGTGTTTATGTATGCTCTGTGCTACCTGGGATAGGTTCACTGTCACCTTGTGCCGATAAGTGATAGGTAGAAGAAATCCATATGAGGAATAAAATGAAAGAAAGAATAAGGGCATTTGAACTAGCAAACGATATATTTCTCAGTTTGACGCTTCGATGTCTCGTGCTGTGGCAGCGAAAGCTGTTTTCTCTGATGTCTGAATATGTCGACTAACTTGACCTACAGTAAAGGCTACATGGAGGATAGATGTGCACCAGCTTAACCTTAAATGTGGACTTCTGCTGAGACTCAATCACTTACGATTTAAAAAGGTAAGTATATAAGATGCAGTGCAAGAGTGAGCTCCACACCTTCAAAACATATTCTAGTTATACACAATGGACAATGATGCTTGTCCACTGGGTATATGGTCGGCAATTTTTAGAGACCAGTTTGTTGGTCCATGTTTTTGGACACCCTCTCAAACAAAGGACTAACATATAAAACCCCACGCCAAGGCAAAGGCTGGATTTGAACCCTCAACCGGCTGGCAGTGAGGCTTCAATGCCACAGAGCAGCAGCAACAGCAGTGACAAGGAAATTTCATTTAGTACTGAAAATCTGTGACAAATACACCAAAACTATCTTATGACGATTTGTAGAAGACTGGTTGCCAAGTTCCTGATTCTGTTTCCTCTTTATGTAAAATGTAAACTCAAAAGTTGGAGGCCTATAAATTGTCACGTCTCTATAGGAGTGTCTTTCTCTTACATTGACCATCTCAGCCAGCAAGCACGCTCATGAAACTGATGTCATTTATCTATACTGAAATAGTGCTAACCAACAAATACAGTGCATAATGAATGCCAGAAAACATTGAATTGAGGGCAAGAGGACAAATATATCCTAAATTAAGTCTGCATTCTTGTAAATATCTATTTAAATCACTGTGCTAGTTGTTGATGCAAAGCAAATCTACTTCAAACTTTTTTATATTTTCTTTATAAAATTAAGTTTGTTGCCTGCTAATGTGCCCAGCTGTAATAATGTGTGTTCTGGGTAATGGAGTATGAGAATGGCTGCTTTTAAGCCATGTTTTATTTCTTGGTTGTCTTCATATAGGCTCATTACTGTAACACAAATCATATGGAGATTATATGCGGCATGAATTCAGCATATAAACAATTATGAAATATAAATCAATAATTCATGTTTATAGGCTTTTGCATGTAGTATAAGTCATTTTACTTAAATCAACCTATGATTAGGACATTATTAAGCCAATTACTACTTCATTTAATCACACCTCCCTGGAATATCACAATATTCTCTGTACCGAAGCTATTATTATGTGTACATGTATTGCAAAGTGATATCATATTTCAGTAACTATTTCTATTGCTGCTATTCTGAAAGTATTAGAAACCAAAATTTTACTGCATTTAAAGTCATGAAGAGCATGCAAAGCACACTGCTTATTCTTGCTGAACAGTAACACCTATTATTTATTCCTTCTCTCATTGTTTCTACATTTTCACATCATTGCCCACGTTATTATGATATGTGATGTATAGATACAATATATATTTATATAATATATTATAAATATGTACATACAGAATGTAAAACAGGGAAAGTGTGGTTTCTCCTGGACCAATGTGTCATACATGACATAATGCAGAAGTCATTCAGATTTTAAGAATAGAGTGCATCCAGATTCACAGGAAACCAGCTTAGCCCAAACCTGAGGTGTTTCTTAATATTAATCTAAAATCAAACTGGAGATTATGCATTGCACTGTGTGTTACATCAGCAATGGGAGAAATCAAAAATTGACTATTGTCATGCGTAATTATTAGAATACAGAACTACAAAAAAAAATCATCTCTAGTGCATTCACAATGCAGCTGGTAAAGGCACACTTTAATAATCGCTCCCCTGACCACCAATAACAAACCAGACAGATTATAAAGTGGTATTCCTAAATTAAAGTCATGAAATGCCATGCATCTGAATATTTAAGAGGTCCCTTATAATCCCCTTTTAATCCTTAGAAAATGCTTTGCTAAGAAGGAGCTTGGCTTTTTGGCACTTCTAAAAGAAATAAGGTAAAAAGGAAGTGGGTGGGGGGCTAGAGAGGAAGCTTTTAAGAAAAAGGAATGACTTGCTAAATTTTGAAGCCTGAATCTCACACAGCCTGGAATGCCCCAAGATTCTACCGTCTTTCCTTTTTCTTATCTAAATGCTTCATCTATGATTTGAAACATTCCCTAAACTGCAATGTTTTTTGACTTTAAGTGTAATAACTCTCATTACCCAGGAATTTGCTCCTAATTCACAGGTTTAATGTAAGGCCCTTTTAAATGTTTCAGAGGAACTAGACAGTGTACATTTCCCGGGCAACTCCTACAGCCATCACTAACAGGTGGCCACCATCGCATTGTGTTCAACCTTTCGTGTGGAGGAATTCACTTTTCCATCCATCAGTCCATCCATCCGTCCGTCCTTCTTTCCATCCAGGTTCGAGTAACCACTTGTCCTATTCAGGATAACAGAGGGTCTGGAGCCTATCCCGGAGGCTAAAGATGCAAGGCAGAAAACAACCCAGGATGGGGCGCCAACTCATGGCAGGGTCTGTTTCTATTGGATTTGGAATATTTTTATTACTGGGTAGACTGTTTAAATGACTATCATTGCCATAGCATGAAATAAAATGCATACAGTATACGCACGATTTAGAGATACCATTTTACCTAACTGTATTTATTGGCTTTGGGAGGAAACTGTAGTATGTAATGGAAGTGTGCAGAGTGCATGGACGCTGAGCCAGGACCCCCATACCCCCAACCCACAGTGCCCTACAGAGCCACACATTTTCTTAACCCACTTTCTCTAAACCGCAAATAGCAATTATCCCATTTCCTGCACACTTTCCATCCGGCAGCACCAACCAGGCCACCCTGACGGGAGTGAAGATCAGCCACACGCTTCTGCGCATCTATATCTTTATACTTCTTCATCAAGTACTGTAACATACTTGGGGCATTGCACTATTCACTTATAGCCATCAGCCAACAGTAACTGCCTCAAAAACAATCCAAGGCAGACAGAAGCAGCCATCTGATCCCACCTGATGGAGCATAAGCCAGTTTTATTCCCTGGGCCTTATGCTATTGTGGCATGGGGGCTTGTAATAACAGCATATTTTCAGAGTCATTAAGCTTAGATCCCTACTGTAGGACACATATTGCTTTGACAGGTTCATCATACTTTGACATATGCTTATTCATTTTATATATAGGTGGAGTTTCATTACTGTGAAACATAGCTAAACTACTACAGGTGACCCAGCAGCAATTTCTATAACAATCTCTTAATTAAACAACTTTATAAAGTGACAGCGAAAATTATATTAAATCCTATAATTACTGGGTCATTTGGAATGAATCCATACTACGTTATGTAACAACCATGCAATTATCTAATTACAGTGGTACCTTGGTTTGCGAGCATAATTCATTACAGAAACATGCTTGTAATCCAAAGCACTCATATATCAAAGCAAATTTTCCCATAAGAAATAATGGAAACTCAGATGATTCGTTCCATAACCCAATAATATTTATATAAAAATTATTGATACAAAATATACAATAAAAATACATAAAACATATTAACCTGCATTTTACCTCTGAAAAGAATTGTGGATAATGTGGGGGAGACGAGAGACAGGAGAAGAGAAGGGTTATTTTGTAAGATGACTTTCACTATAACGGAAACACTGCTATCTGTTGGCTCACTGGAGTCTTTTTCTTTTTGTGTGACTTTAACAAGTCAACCTATCCAATGACAGCTGCTTTTGTCTCCTTTTTGATCTCACAGAAATGTGATATTGCATTGCTGTTAAACAGATTTATCGCTCGAACTGCTACGCCCTTATTTGGATGGTGCTTTTCTACTAAATTTTGACTATACGATTGAGGCATGCCAACTGAGACCAAGCATGGGATACAATTACCCACAATCCCGCAGCGACAGAGAGAGTGAACCATTGGTTTAGTTGTGATTACCTGACGCTTGGCAGACAAAGCATATACATAATACTCATATTGCATAATATAAATTTTATCAAGTTAAAATTTATAAAAAAGTTGTGCTCGTCTTGGAAAACACTCGCAGACCAAGTTTCTCGCAATCCAAGGCTTTAATATACTTTAATAATAACTAATTATCAGCAGCTCTTAAAATAAAAGAAATTTATTTTCAAAGGTATCATAACAATTATAACTAAGCTAATTTAGTTGAATTAATTCACCAAGCTGTAATGGGTTGGCACTCCATCCTGGGTTGTTACCTGCCTATCAGGGATAGGTTCTGGACCCCCCATGACAAGGAATTGGAAAAGTGATTACAGAAAATAGATGGATGGATGGATGGATGGATAATTAATCAAAACAAACAAAATGTTTTTATGTCTTCTCAAAATAATAGCCATCAGAGAACAATATAGATGCACATATTAATTTCAGGTAATTCTTGATGCACACAGTCACACAAAAACAAAATTAAACAATTTAAGGTTCTGTCAATTATCAAATTGGAAAACAATTCATTGTTTATAAACCAATGTAACAGAATTAATTTGAATGAAGCAGCAATGTTTCTGCAAATCTAGAAAATATTAGCAAACAAACAAAAAGTATTTCACTTAAGTCATGAAATAATAGCAATAAAATGAAATATTCACTACTCACCTATCAATAATACCGCAGAGATCCATTTGTAAATCACTGTAATTGCCGAAGAGTGATTGCTGCACTTTTATTAAGTCTATAGCGTTACCATCAATATATATCAGTCTCATACATCCTTGAAAAACATGGAATGGATTTTTACATTCCGGGGAATTTTCTCTGTTGGGGCACCCTGGAAACAAAATGACAAGCAAACCATAAATATGTCTTGAATATGATTATCTGCTCATTAAAATTAAGTCTGTTAAAAACAAAAATCAGAATCTTCAATGAAGCTTGTACAAATTAACATCATAAAAGTTTATTTATTATTTATTGTGTAGTTGCTTGGTTTCTGTACCTATCCTGAACCTGTGTTTATTTATTAACTTACTTATTTATTTTTAAATAGACACTAATTCAGCATAAAAATATGCTGCAAATAAATATCAATATCATCTAGGTGTAAAAACTGTCTAAATCAAACAAGTTTTCTGAGGATGTTCTGACCTGACTAATGAGCCTTGCTTTGATCAAGTGGTACTTTAAAGTATTTTTAATCCACTTATTAATCATAGAGCCATATCCTCCCACATAGTCTAAGGCTACCCTTTTTTCACCCGGGAACACATGAACAGTTTTTCGTTTTTACTTTGAAAGAGATCTTCAAATTAATTATATTCTACAGATACTTTTTGATCAACTAGTAGGATGGTAAGAGTGAAAGACACCACAGTCCCTGAAAAACTAGGGGGCGTTTTAAGTTAAGGTCAGTTAAGGATAAGGTATTTCCTTTGCTACATGTCCCACCCACCAACCATCAAAAAACTTTCTATATAACACACACCTATGGATTTTGAACATGTTTAGTGTCAGCATGACATGAAATGTTTCTGCTGAAGGTTCAGCTTTTGCACAAGCTCTTGGTAGATCTTGAGTGCCCAGAGGGCACATAGAATTAGTGAATGTCTTTTCAACTGAACCTTTTGTGAACTGACTACATGATTACTCAAAAGTATACCTACCAGATAAAGCAGACATCAGATAAATTTTAGTCTGGTTGCTGAACAAATATTTTTACCATCACAATCCTGACTGCAAAATTGCCCATTCTAGTGCACCTTAAAAGAAATACTATACAATGTGAGCAATGAAAGACAAAAAGAAAGAAACATTACATTGTGGGTTATGCTGTAACTTACAACCACAACTGATTGAATTCATGTAGGACATAATAGGAATGTTATATTTATGTATAATAACCTGATTTTATTAGCAGCACAATGGTAGTGCAGTACCTTTTAATTTAAAATATGCAGCTTAATATTTTGCAAAAATTTGGCAAACATAATTCCTGAATTGTCTCAAAAGTTACACTTGGTGATTTTTAGGTAAAATAAAAGTTCACATTTTTAAACAGTTGCTTGGTTTCTGTACCTATCCTGAACCTGTAGTTGCTCCCTGCTCAAGGTCAGTGTAATGCATATACTGAACCACAATCTGATACAGTTAAATGTTCTCGGAATTAAGGCAAAGCAAGCTATCTTCTCTGCATTTCAAGTAATTGCCACAATTATTTACGCGCAAGCATCTAATGGAATGCACCTTAAATGCTGAGAAGGGCACCGTGCTATCAGTAATAGAGTGGTATCGCATCCTCACAGAATAGCAATGAGGTAATTTACCACTTGTACACATTACAATTGACCTTTCCACAGCCATTAAATTTCACTAACGTGAAAAGGATGGTGAAAAATACAAAATATTCTTAAACTTTAAAAAAAAAAACAAAATGAGCTAATATTACATGTGCACAAAGAAATCAATGACAGTAGTAAGTTGAAGTACTTGTTTAGGCCATGATAATGCAAACGTGATAAAAAGAAGAGTGTCTTCATACCACCAAAAAAATAGTATGTTCCAGCATCTGCATGAAAGAAGGCATTAGCGTGGGCTGCAGACCCCGCCTCCTTATCCACCATGAGTGTTAATCGGCCTCTCCTTGCGTTCAAGTCCACAGAATGCCACATCCCATCATTTAATGCAGACCCTGAGAACAAGACAGTTCTGACCTTTTAACTTGTGCTGTACCCATAGATATGCAAAATCAAAATAGTTGCAACAAGAAATTCAATATCTCATCAAAACATAATTCACTGTGTACATGGTTAAGAAGCATATACGTTTTGGGGTTCTGTCATTCTGCCAGCTTACCATCATGCTCTTTAATAGGGGCATTGTTTTTGCTCTCAGAAATTTGTGTTAGTGTGTGATCAATATACAATAAGAACCAATACTTATTCTTCATCTAAAGGAAACCACATTGCAGAATCATTTTAAAATAACTGAAGTGAGTGAATGCAATATTAATTCTCTTGCATCGTTGGGCCATTGTTACCTGTTGTAATATCCACCTGAATCCTTCCTGACTTAGATATCTGCAGGTAGACTTTCCCCTCATAGAGGTAAATCCACAAGCGTCCAGCTTCTTGGTATAATTCAGTGGTCAGCAGGAGTCCTGCTTTGTTCCATGTTCGGAACTGCAGGCTGACTGACATACTGTCTCTCTGGGCAGCTCCGGGCAACTGCAGGTAACTCTCCGTATCCACAAAGGTCACAGGAACATTGGCTGGCTCAGAGCAAGCAAAGGTTACATTGCCCTGAAAACATACATATTAATTACTTTCATTGAACAGGTGAATTAAGAGTACAATTTGACTTGACATCCCGGGAACGTAGCAGTGGTGGTGGGGTTAAATGTTCTCACCAGCTGAAAACATCCTTAAGGTGGAAATTAATATTGTAATACTGGCATTAATCATCCTTGTATGAATGAGATCCCCATGGTTGGACCTCATTTATATATAATACTGTTAGCATGAAATTACATAAAAATTTTAATAATGACTATGTCCATTTGTTGATAACTGTGTAACCTTTAGTTAGGGTGAATTATATGTTAAGAGCAAAAGAGTATTGATCCCAGAGGAGTAATTTTAGGGGTTTTTGATCCAAAAGCCATTGGGAATTGACTCTACTGTAGTTATCTGTCATTGATTTTTTTACAGTAATATGAGCGTAATGCTCACATTTGGAGCACATTTACTGAACCATTAACACCCCTTTACCACAATGTGCGTTAAACACATTGATTATATTGTAAACTGAACAGGCAAACTAAAATAAACTCTTGTATGCTATGTCATGATGCCAGGAAACATGCACCTGTAAAAGCAGTTCTAATATACAGTATGTTACAATTTTAAACCTTACCTACTAGTAAATTATGTAGTAAATGGTAATCTAGGATTGCAGAAATTATATTGCAATAAAAATGGAACTGACAATATACAGATGATGTGCGAAGCACACCACATTCTAATATTACTAGCCCCATTATACAAAATCAAGAATAAATCTCAACTGAAATACCTTCACCATGAAATATGATGAATCAGAAGATCAGAAGAACCAAATATTTTATGTCTAACATGCAAAAAATGTATTGATGAAGAATTGCAAATGAAATAGCCAAACAAACACAGACAATTTCACAGCAACCTGGTCAATTCTGCTGACTCTGCTTGGTAGTTACTCTAGAGAAACATGTCCGTCACTCATCGTCTCCCCACACCCCACTGGTGAGTATGTTCATTCTTTAAAAACGTAAGTTATCTATGGCCTTTTTTTATCTGGAGTTCCAGTGTAAAAATGTAAGACAAATGTTTAGTAGTATTTAGGAGTAATGTGTTTTCTAAACTAAACTAAGCCATTTAAAATGATGACTGAACAATTGCTACATTTGTTTTAAACTAATTTAAAATAGCTACTTCTTTTAAAATAAAAATACAAAATGACAACTAACTATACAGAAAGCATAACAGAATTAAAACTACACCAAAAAAATGCATTTTTATCATGGATTACCTCCCGCCCCCCCAATTCTAAATAATAGGCTACTGTGTATTATAAACAAATAGCACTAACCATCAAACAAAGCATAGAAAAAAATAGCAAAGCAATTTAATAAATTTATGTCATGTTTAGGAATATGAAACCACAACATACCATGATTGCAATCTGCTGTTTCTTTTTTGCCTGGTCAATGAGATTGATTTCATTGTAGAACAGGTTCTCCAAACACCCAAGGAAATTCTTTTTTGAAAGTGTTCCTGACTTCTCATGACTCAAGGCACCACCAAAGCTGAGCTTTTAAAAGGGCATCACACCAATGTTAAATTAATTGTTATGATGAAAACCACAGATTAATACAATGCACATTATCATTAATTTATTCTGAAATAAATACTTCCATTAAAGTATTATTAAAGTATAATATACATCCTAGGTTTGTTTAATTGCAGTAGATTTACAAGGGTCAATTGTGATTATTAACTTACTGACTTTTTAGGGCTGGGTGATACATCTTTTTATTTTCTCATAAGATTTAAACAAAAAGAAAATGAGAAACTATGCAAGCTGTAAAAAAGGGACATTTTTGATATAATGACCTCTGCTCTTACTCCCTGATGCTCTTAAAGGCACAAAACATTGAACTTTGTCAGCCAACATATTGCTATAAATATTCACTGTGAAAATACCACATATGTAAATATTAGTACATTGCATTAGTAACATATGAATTATTACATCTATTAATTTAAATCAATATGCAGTTGATATACACTCACCTAAAGGATTATTAGGAACACCATACTAATACGGTTTTTGAACCCCTTTCGCCTTCAGAACTGCCTTAATTCTACATGGCATTGATTCAACAAGGTGCTGAAAGCATTCTTTAGAAATG